>ML661908.1:333470-553563 GCA_007570785.1 Antilocapra americana | reverse complement strand
TCTGCAATTTTCTGGAAGAGTTTGAGTAGAATAGGTGTTAGCTCTTCTCTAAATTTTTGGTAGAATTCAGCTGTGAAGCCATCTGGTCCTGGGCTTTTGTTTTTTGGAAGATTTCTGATTACGGATTCAATTTCCGTGCTTGTGATGGGTCTATTAATATTATCTATCTCTTCCTGGTTTAGTCTTGGAAAGTTGTACTTTTCTAGGAATTTGTCCATTTCATCCAGGTTGTCCAGTTTATTTGCATATAGTTGCTGATAATAGTCTCTTATGATCCTTTGTATTTCTGTGTTTTCTGTTGTGATCTCTCCATTTTCATTTCTAATTCTGTTGATTTGGTTCTTCTCCTTTTGTTTCTTGATGAGTCTGGCTAATGGTTTGTCAATTTTATTTATCTTCTCAAAGAACCAGCTTTTGGCTTGGTTGATTTTTGCTATGGTCACTTTTGTTTCCTTTGCATTTATTTCTGCCCTGATCGTTAAGATTTCTTTCCTTCTACTAGACCTGGGCTTCTGCATCTCTTCCTTTTCTAGTTGCTTTAGGTGTAAAGTCTATGATTAATGGTGGTTATTTTATTGTAATTTTTGTTTGATTCTATGAACATCAAAAAACAGCACAAATAGATAAAAGCATTATATTGTACATTCAAATAATGCTTTGAATTATGACCATATTAAGGCTATTTTTAAAAAAGCCTTTAATAGCTGGTTTACTTATTTCAAATAATTTCAGAATTTGGCCGCACAGAACTTTCCCTGTATCGCCCCAGATTTTATGTTTCCCTATTTTGGTTAACCAGCTTTATTTATAAAAATTAAATTCTCCAAAAATAAACCAGTAAATTAATCCTTTCATATTAGTTTTACTTTCTATGTAGTATATTAATAAAACAAATGTAGTCTATATGTATACTTAAATAACTACTGAAATTAATTTCAGCATGAGCTTCACAAATTCTGTAATAAAGAATGACATATTGGTGGTGGTTTAGTCACTAAGTCATGTCCTGTTCTTGTGAGCCCATGAACTGTAGCCCTGCAGGCTCCTGTGTCCATGGAATTTCCCAGGCAAGAATACTGGAGTGGGTCGTCATTTCCCTCTCCAGAGGATCTTCCTCAGCCAGGAATCAAAACCAGGTCTGCATTACAGGCAGTCTCCTGAATTGCAGGAGATTCTTTATCAAATGAGCCACCAGGGAAGTACAATAAAGATTGACATATTTTAAATTGATTAAAAATTATTTCTATAGCAGTTTTAAACTTTCTTGAATATTCACACCTAAAATGGTTTTATGTGTATTGTTCTTTCTTGGATGAACTTTGTGAAAAGTTACATTTGATTTTTTTTCTATTAACAGATAATTAAGTTTCTGTTTATGTTTAGGAGGCTTTACGTTATGTATAACGAAGTGGATTATTTTTCTCCACTTTTATCCTGCCACTATCAGTGATTCTCATATGATTCTAATGTCTTTTCAATTTCATAACCTTTCATATGAACTAAAATCAAACATATTATAAAATAGAAATAAATATATTTGATTATGTATATTAACCATATTAACAGAAACAACCTGGTACAAAGTTGTGAGTAAAAGAAATATGGATCTCTGGTGTTTACTGAGTTGCCCGTGAAACAAATACTAATTTCATTCAAACCTGAATATTCATATATTTAAAGGAAAATTTAGACACAATAAAATGCAGGAACATCTCAACAATTTTGCTGATATGTTCAATTGAGTGTATAAAATAATCGAGCTACACATCCACGGACTGTAGCCCACCAGGCTCCTCTGTCCATAGGGAATCTCCAGGTAAGAATACTGACGTGCGTTGCCATTGCCTTCTCCAGGGGATCTTCCTAACCCAGGGATTGGACTCCGTTCTCTCTCTTTGCATCTGGATTCTTTACCATCTGAGTCACCAAGGAAGCCCAAAGAGAATCAATACCTGTACATTAAAAAAAAAAAAATCTAAAATATTTTGAAAATTAGGAAAGTATATTATCTCTGTGATTTCAAGGTAAAAATTATATTAAAATAAAATATATAAATCATTATCCACTGAGAAAACAATTAACACTTTGCTTAGAATTAAGTTTGTTTACCAAAATTAACATTAATGAAGTGGCAGAAAATAATTTCCACTCTTTAATAAACAAAGGACAAGTGTCAAATGTATATTAAGCACTTCTATAAGTAATGAAGAAGAAAACAGACCAAAAAAATCAGAAAAATATCAACAAAATACGACATACTTTGACACTTTTAAAAAGAAGTATAAATGGACACTACATTAGAAAGTACTCAATATTATTAAACATAAAATAAAAATTAGAATCACAAAGATATTCTCTAAGACTTACTTTGGAATAACAGGAAAATAAAAACTGTATAATATTAATTATTAGTGATCTCAAGGAACATAACATACAAATATTTTATACACCTTGAGAAGTATAACCCTCTAGTAATATGGAAAATAAGATGGCATTATCTAGAATAGCTGAAACATCTCCTAGGACTTTGACTACTAAATATTAATATATACCTTAGAGATACTCATATATATTAGTAGCAAAATCCATGCACAATAATGTTTATACAAATCTGACATGTAAAAGCCTCAAACTGGAGCCTAGAAGCTCATCAACGATCAACAATGAATAAAGTGATAAAGTGAGATGCATTCTGTAATGATTCTTTCTAGACCAATGTTAAGGATCTATGCAACATTACAGCTTTATCTTACAAAGAGTGAATGATAAAAGCAATCTAGGGAGAATATTTTCTGCACTATTTCAGTCATAGAAAACACAACGCTAAGCAAAATAGAATGTATCCCTTAGGGACATAGACTTATGTAATAGAATGAAAAAGAAAAGCAAAGATGAATTATTTAAAAAGTCAATATAATCATTATCTCTAGACTGAAGGTAGAAGTGATGACTATTGAGGGATCTTTGGGAGACTTCTAGAATACAGGGAGGGCTTCCTGGGTGTCTCAATTGGTAAAGAACCTGCCTGCCAAAGCAAGGAGATGCAACAGATGAGGGTTCATTCCCTGGTTCAGGAAGATCACCTGGAGAAGGAAATAACAACACATTCTAGTATTCTTGCCATGAAAATCTCATGGACAGAGGAGCCTGGTGGGCTACAGTCCAAGGGGTTGCAAATAACTGGACATGACTGAGCGCGCACACACACACACACACACACACACACACACACACACACACACAGAACATAGGTAAGGCTCTATTTATAGATTTGACAGTAAACTGTTTATCTTAGTTTTCTGAATGTTGAGCTTTAAGCCAACTTTTTCACTCTTCCCTTTTATTTATTGGATAGTATATATATGGTCTATTCACTTTTGTTGCCTGAGTATTGCTTCACAATAAAGAAGGAACAAAACCAAAGACATCATAAAATTGTTGTAATAATAAGAATTGCATGTGCTGACACATGATGATTTCCTTAGTTTGGTGATTGACATATTTTAAGAAAATATTTAGTCACTACATTGTTATTGCTATAAGTAATGGTGATGGTGGCTACAGTTGCTTGCATTTGGAGAAACAGTTTTTTTTAAAGCATTCAAACACATAAAAGATAACCTGATTTAAGAGTTGTGGACTATGTTTAATAAGCATATAATTTTTCTATTTATCTATGCTTTCAACAATTATCATTACCTCCTACATGCAAGGCATCTTTCTTAGTGAAATAGGTGCAAATAGATAGCAGTGCCATTGCAACCAGGATCCATGTTCTTATAAAGCTTATATTACATTGGAAGAAATGTGATTTTAAACCATGAAATTAACATTTAGAGAAGATAATGTGATGAGCACTATGTGGTAAATAAAACTGACATACCAGATAGATAGCAACCAAAATACTGCTAAAAGTCAACATATAAGGAACAACCAAAAAGATATATGAAGTGATAATATTTAACTAATTCTAAATATGAAAGCTATTTTAACAGATCAACATAGGATTACCTTCACCACATGTCAAAATATTTAATAAACTATGGTATTTAGTACTGGTCCAAAACTAGGTAAAGAAATCCATTAAAAATAAAACACTCTAGAGAACTTAGACAGTCACTTAATAAATAAATGAGGTTGCTTGCAGATTGTAGAGAAAAAGACACACTTTTCAATAAATTATACTGTGATATTTGGATAGTAATTACATAAAAATAACATAGGGCTCCCATTTCATGAAGTACACTTAATCAAATTCACCTGTTTGAATATATTCGTGAATATTTTTGGGGCAGGCATATTTCTTGTTTTATCCACAGACAGACTTCAGGTGCTCAAAACAGTATTATGTTTAAGGCAGGTAGTCAATAAATATTTGCTAAATCAAGGAGAGAAACTAAGAAATATCACAACATTTGAAATATGTATCCCCTTAATTCAATAACTGCATTTCTAAAAGTTCATGTTTTAAAAGTAGATTTGTATTTACAAGACAAATGTGATGTTAAGTTCATCGTTGAGTACAGCTCAAGTAAACTCTAACAATTAAATATAATAAAACATTTGTCAACTATGAAAAGCTATTTAAATCCATATACACTTGCTTGAAACACTATTTATGATAGTTTCTGTTAAGAGAAAAATGAAATTGTATAGCAATATATTTTATAAAAAAATCTCAGTTAAAATCAAAATTTTCTTTCTTTCTAGTAATCACACATTAATGCATATGAAAACATCTGAAAAATATACCCCCAAATATTTATGATGATAATATGATCTTCAACATAAACTGGTTTATAAATGTTTATATTTATTACATGGTCAATTAGAATACTTTGAAAATGAACTATTAGTTTTATATTTTGAGCTCTAAAGCTATTTTAAAGGTCAACATGGATATACTTTTATAGAAAAATTAAATTAAATAATAGGGTTTAATTTCTTATTTGGAACTTGCTATTTTTAAAAGAGACTTCCAAGGTGGCACTAGTGGTTAAGAACCCATCTGAAAAAATTCTCATTATTCTAATATATTCTAATATAATGAGAATATATTCTCATATATTCTATATCTAAAAGAATCTTGTTTTGATTCATTTCTCACTTTGGTCAAATTAAACATAAAATGAAAAGACAACTCACAGAACAGGAGAAAATATTTGCAAATGAAGCAATAAACAAGAAATTAATCTCCAATATACACAGTTCATGTAGCTCTATGTAGCTCTATGTCAAGAAACAACCAAATCAAAAAATCAACAGATCTAGATATTTCTCCAAAGAAGAGTTACACTTGGTCAAAAAGCACATGAAAATATGCTCGACATCAGTAACTATCAGAGAAATGAAAATCAAAACCACCACTCAGAATGGCCAACATCAAAAAGTCAACAAACAATAAATGTTGGACAGGGTGTGGGGAAAAGGGAATCTTGTTGGTGGGACTGTAAATTGGTACAGCCACTATGCAAAACAGTATGGAAGTTCCTTAGATATCTAAAAATATAGCTACCATATGATCCAGCTATCCCACTCCTGGGCATATATATGGAGAAAAACATAATCTGAAAGGATACATGCACCCCAATGTTCATGGTGGTGCTGATTACCATGGCCAAGATATAGAAGCAACATAAATGTCCATCAATAGCAGAATTATAGATAAAGAAGAGGCTATATTTATGCATGATGGAATATTACTCAGCCATAAAAAAGAATGAAATAACGCCATGTGCACCAGCATATATGGAGCTAGAGATTATCTTATGAGTGAAGTAAGTTATATAGAAAAAGACAAATATATCAGTTATATGTGGAATATAAAAATGGTACAAATTAATTTATTTACAAAAGAAAAATAGAGTCACAGATGTAGAAAACAAACTTATGGTTACAGGGGGAGGGGAGAGAGGGATAAACTGGAAGATTGGGGTTGACTTATAGACACTACCATATATTGAGTAGATTGATAATGATGACCTACTGTAAAGCACAGGGAATTCTACTCAATACTCTGTAATGACCTATATGGGAAAAGAATCTACAAAAGAATGGCTATATGAATATGTACAACTGATTCACTTTGCTGTACAGGAGAAACCAACACATTTCAAATCAACTGTGCTCTCACAAAGTTTTGTTTTAAAAATTACAAAATTCTTATTAGCATATATACTATTAAAATTTAATTTATTTTCCTCTTTGGTCATATTAAACATGATCTTTCAAATTAAAAAGTACAGGAATTTGAAACAAATATATTTATGTATGTAAAAATTTATGACAACTTACAATTAGCTCCTTTATGGAGCTATTTTAGTTTAAAATTACACTTCACTGTAGCACTTGTCATAAGATGGAGCTTGGACATACAAATTAATATAATAGTTTCTTAGTGTAAATTTGGAGCTAAAAATATCTAACAGAAGTTGTACTGTTCAAAAGCAGATTATTCACAATCCTGTACTAATTTTACTTTAAAAATATTTTTTTTTGGATAACTCTATATGACCCCCTTGCATAAGAAGAGCTCTGTTTGATATTGTAGGATTCCACACACCACTATTTTTTCTCTTTGTTGGAGGCCTTTTGCATTCAAGATAAATTTAATTATTAAATTTACTTATCACTGCTTTCATTCATTTTCCTCCTGAGTTTGTTGAGTGCCAGTTTTATTATTACCTTGAATTTTGCATTGGGTAGCTTGCTTATCTCCACTTAGTTCTCCTTCAGTTTTATCCTGTTTCTTCTTTGAGAAACTGTTTCTGTCACCTGATTTTGTCTAATTATGTGTTCTTATTTATATATATGAATTAGGTTGATTACATTTCCTGGTCTTGGAGAAATGGCCAAGAATGTCATAGGAGACATTCTATGGGGTTCAGGAGTACACACTTCTTTGATCATCAGAGTTGTATAATCTAGGGGTGTTCACTGTGGAAATTATTTTATTGTGGTGGGACTAGCCCTTAGTTTGCTGGGCCATCAGTTATTTCTTCGTATGGAGCTTACTTGCCCATTGGAGAGTGGGGCCAGGTACTCCAACAGCTGCCCCCAGGGTGCTGAGGTGTTGGGGGGCTCATGTCAGCTTACTGGCTAGCTATCAGGGTTCCATGAAGCTAGCTTGGCCCAAGTGTTTGGGGACTTATGGCCAATGGGTAATGGGTAGGCAAACCACAGGTACTGACAGGTTAGAGAGAGCTCTCCAAAATGGTGCTTGTTAGTACCAGTGTCCCCAAAGTTAGTATAAGGTCCCCAAAGTGCCTGCCACCATTATCTATGCTCCTAAGGAGTACCAATTGTCTTCTACCTTTCCAGGAGGTTCTCCAAGATCAACAAGTGAGTCTGTTCCAGGCTTTTTACAAATTTCTGCTTTTGTACTGAGCAGGCAAGTATTTTGTATGCAGCCTTTAAACATAAGTCTCGCTTTTGTATAGCCCTTCAACTTCTCCATACACCAACCCCACTAGCCTTCCATGCCAGAGATTCTGGAGGCTCACCTTGCCCATGCAGGACCATCAGGCTGAGGAGCCCAATGTGGAGCACAGGCCCGCTGCTTCTTGGGAGACAGCCTTTGCCATTGTGATTCTTGTGCTGATGGGCCACCTATCTAGGAGTTTAAGTCTTGACTATACCATGCCTGCCTTCATACCCATCTTCTTACAGTTATTTCTTTATAAGTTTAATTATTTAAAAAATAATTTTTGCTGGTCTTCAGGTCATTCTCATTGATGCTCTGGAAGTAGTTGCAATTCTGGTGTAGCTCTTGAAGGAGCTGTGCTTGGGATCTTCCTAACCACCATATTGGCTATACCTTATATTTTATATTTTAAACAAGGCAATGAAAAATGCAAATTGTGGTGATAATATATGATATTGCTAAATGAAATTACAAAATACAGCTTAATTTTGAGTTGATCTCTGGGCATGGGTAGGGTGAGGAGGGGACTGTTATCTTTTTTTTGATGATGCGGGCTGTTAGCATTTAAGAAAAAAATGGGACTATGAAACATTTCCTTGTTTAGATTCATTCCTTTTTGAAAATATATATCAATCATTTTATGCTTCTCTAATTCCTATTTTGAATAGATAAGTTATTTAAATTCCTGAGAGCATGATCAATAACATCTAGGAGCCATCTGTCAGGAGTACAGATGGTATAAAAGAGGTAAGATTCATTCACTGAGTCACATAGGTATTGAGGGCTAACTCTTGCCAAATGGAAGACCTGAACAAAAAGATGGAGCTGGGCAGCAGCTACAACACATAGGCAAACTGTTTTTTCTGTACATTCAAAAATAACTACTTAGTATGGATTGGACATTTCCATACATTAAAGAATACATTTACTATCTCCCAATCTGTGTGATAAAAAAATACAAACAATATCCTATCCCCAGAGGCCATCCCCTGAATAATGCCAGTTTGTCCTTTTTTTTGTTTTTGAAACTATATAACCTCATAAAATTTATAGTTATTTATCATAAGTAGCCATATATAGCCAATATGTGAGGTGGGGTGAAATACTGATTTAAAAAACAACAACAACAACAGCAATGTAGTGGGCAACTTCTAAAAGATAAAAAATGAATTTTAAATAAAAATATATAAAAACTTTATAAACTTGATAGACATCTAGATATATTAATGAAATAGCAAATTTAAATAAATTAACAAGTAAAATAACTGGAGGGTATTGTCAAAATTAATTTTTTTAAAGTTCCAGTAACATACTAAGCATAGGAAATAAAGCAAAAGTAAATATAAGGTCAAAAAATTGAAAATAAATCATGGAGGAAATTCTTAATGGCATCACCAACTCACTGAGTTTGGGTGGACTCCAGGAGTTGGTGATGGACAGGGAGGCCTGGCGAGCTGCGGTTCATGGGGCCTCAGAGTCCGACATGACTGAGCGACTGAACTGAACTGAAATATTAAGATAAATTCTAACTACAAAAAGGTAACTACAGAAAGCTAGAGAAAACAAAAAAAATGGACTAATAGACTAAGGAAAAAAAAATGCTTGAGATAATGAACACCAGTACATGATAATAAAATAGACTGATTATTAAATACAATTAAGTTTACCACAATAGATGTGTATCACCAAATACAGTAGGCTCCCTTCTTTTTCTGTCTCAAGACCTTCCCCTCTGAGCTATTAGCTGCTGAGTTGTGCTCGACTCTTTGATATCCCCCAGACTCTAGACCACCAGGAACCTTTGTCCAATGGGATTCTCCAGACAGAAATACTGGAGTAGTTTGACATTTCCTTCTCCAAAGTATCTTTCCAACCTAGGGAGCCAACCCAGGTCTGTTGCATTATAGGCAGATTCTTTACTTACTGAGCCACCTGGAGTAGTCATTGGTAAAGTTACAAATAGTTGATAGGTCAAATAAAAATTACTAACATTTGACTGACACAATGAAATTGATCTAATAGTCATTCATACAATCTTTTATGTAGTAATTAGAAAAATTAAATTCTTTTAAATTATATCTGGAATATTTGTGAAAAAAAAAACCAGCATCCATGCCAGATAATGAGTCATTAAATTTCCATGTCAGTTTATACAATTCAACTTTTCTGAGCACTACTAAAATAAGAACACAACAAATGTTTAGAAAAGAGTTTAAAAGACTCTTAAATGTAAATTAAAATGTCATCAGTCATGAGATAGATGTATGATAATTCATAATGGATATAAAGTTAACCAGAACTAAGAATTATAAAAACATTCTAAGAAATTTGTATAGCGTTGTATAGAAGCAACTAGCACACTGCTTGAAGGAGCAATGCAGTCTTAAATACCTTAATTCGAAAAAGAGAGAAAGTGAAAGTGAGGTCGCTCAGTCATGTCCGATTCGTTGCGGCCCCATGAACTGTAGCCTACCAGGATCCTCCGTCCAGGGGATTTTTCCAGACAAGAGTACTGGAGTGGGCTGTCATTTCCTTCTCCAGGGCATCTTCCTGATCCAGGGGTTGAACCCTGGTCTCCCGCATTGTAGGCAGATGCTTTACCGTCTAAACCACCAAGGAAGTCCCAGAAAAGATAATTTTAAATGGCTTGGGAACAATATAGCTTACATAGTAAGGGGGACAAAAAAAAGCATGTAAGTAAAATAGTAAGAAGAAAATAACAATTACTGTGCCTTGTTTTAAGAGGAGTGTGTATGTGTGCTCAGTCATGTCTGATTCTGCGACTCCTCTGACCATTAAGTTTCCAGGCAAGAATACTGGGGTGGGTTGTTATTTCCTACCCCAGAGGACCTTTTCGATCCAGGGATCAAATGGATGTCTCTGACCTAGGGATCAAACCCATGTCTCTTGCATCTCCTGCATTGGCAAGCAGATCCTTTACCACTAGCACCACCTGGGAAACTCTTAAAATAACAATTATATGAGGAGATATTATTGAAAGAAAGCACAAGTCAAGAAACAAATATGACCCAGCAATCCCACTGCTGGGCATATACACCGAGGAAACCAGAATTGAAAGAGCCACGTGTACCCCAATGTTCATCGCTGCATTGTTTACAATAGCCAAGACATGGAAGCAACCTAGATGCCCATCAACTGACGAATGGATAAGAAAGCTGTGGTACATATACACAATGGAATATTACTCAGCATTAAAAAAAATTCATTTGAAGCAATTCTACTCAGATGGACAAAACTGGAGCCCATTATCCAGAGTGAAGTAAGCCAGAAGCAAAAACAACAATACAGTATACTAACGCATATATATGGAATTTAGAAAGACGGTAACGAGAACCCAACATGCGAGACAGCAAAAGGAACGCAGATGTATAGAATAGACTCGTGGACTTGGTGGATGAGGGTAAGGGTGGGATGATATGGGAGAAGGGCATTGAAGCATGTTAATTGTCATGTGTCTAATCAATCGCCAGCCCAGGATTGATGCTCGGGGCTGGTACAGTGAGATTTCCTGGGGGAGGAGGGAGGAGGGAGGGGGGTTCCGGAGGGAAGCATATGTAAACCCATGGTGATATCATGACAATGTATGGCAAAAACAATTAAAAAAAAAAGAAACAAACAAACAAACAAAAAATACAAGAACAGTTTATTATTTGGAAAGTAAATTAGGGAAAATTCATTTGGACAGGGAGAAAAGAATGAAATACACCAAATGAAAAGTGGCACATAGTATTATTGAATTAAATATAATTAAATATACTATAAGAAAGAATACAGATGATCTATTATATGTCATAAATTTAAGTTTTAAATAAAATAAAATTTTTCTAGAAATAAAACTTTTAAAATATAAACTCAAAAAAGTAACAAAACCTCTGAACAGTATAAACAGTACAAAAATATACATGTAAATCTACATATACACAAATAAAATCAGTCACCAATTCAATAACAATTTAAGGTATTTTTCTTCTGCTTTTTGATTTTTGTACTTTATATGTAAATTGAAAGCTTTCAGTTCCATAAACTCTTGTGAATGTGTGTGTAATCATCAAAATCAAGATTAGAGATTTTTACTACACTACAGAAAGTTGACTCATGTTCTTCACAATTATATCTTCATAAATATGTAGATTTAACCTAAACAGAGGGCTTCAGGCAAGAAGAAATTAATAGGGCAGGATCTGAGTGTTCAAGAAAAGGAAAAATAATGTTTTTGTGTAATCCAGAGAAGAAACAGGAAATGCCTAGCTTTGTCAACTGGTGCACAAACAAGATATCTAAGCATATATTGAATTTTTTTAACAAGAAACTCACTTATGATTTTTTGAGCAACAGTATCAATGAAATGAAGGGTGGAAATAGCTACCACTAAAAGATTAAAAACAAAAAAGTCAATATGTATATATGCCATTTCAGATGTTGTAGTATGAAAGGAAACAGAAAAAGGCAGATAGGATATTAAGATCAGAAACCTTTCCTGATCATGCCTCAACTCTTGGCTAGTTCTGATTTCTTAGTACTCTATTGCCTGCACTAGAATTTTCTACCTATGTTGTGCTTACTCCAGCTTCTGAACATGATTAAACAAATACATGCAATGGCGCTGACTTGTGTAACTTTAAATTGTTAATCACGAGCCAAAAGTCCGGAGAAGGCAATGGCACCCCACTGCAGTACTATTTTGCCTGGAAAATCCCATGGTAGGCTTCAGTCCATGGGGTCGCTGAGTCCCACACGACTGAGCGACTTCACTTTCACTTTACACTTTCACGCACTGGAGAAGGAAATGGCAACCCACTCCAGGGCTCTTGCCTGGAGAATCTCAGGGATGGGGGAGCCTGGTGGGCTGCCGTCTCTGGGGTCGCACAGAGTCGGACATGACTGAAGCGACTTAGCAGCAGCAGCAGCCAAAAGTGGATACTATGTAACTTGGAATTCATGATACGGTCTTCTAGTCCAGTCACTCACCTGTTTCATAGAAAAGTAATAAAAAATAAGGTCCTTACATGATAACTTTTTTTGCATTATCCAAATTAGAGTATACTTAAGTATCAACAAGAAAGTTCAAGGTCGTGTAAAGTGTCACATTTGTGGCTGAGTTTGGTGGAGTGCCAGTCCTTCTGACAGCTCCTTCCTGTCTTGCTTTCTGTGTTGTAAATCCTACCTGCATCCCTGCCCTGAATAACAGCTCTGCTCCTCACTTCTGGGCACATGTCTCACTCTTCGGGGGTCCTCAGCTGCCTGCACTGTGGCCTGGAAATTCAGAGTAGTAAACTGACACAGACGGGGCTCGGTTTCTTTGCTTTTCATATTTTAGGAGTCACTGTCATTCCCTCATGCCCAGTGTCTTACAAACCATTGTTACATATATTTTCTCTGCTTTGTGATTGCTTCCACTGGAAAAGTAAATCTAGCTTCTGTTACTGCATCTTGTCCAAAAAATGAAAATGTAAAGTACGCAAGTTTTTGAACACAGAATTTTTCTGCCTATGAGAAAAATGTCGGTGAAATCACGAATACATGATTTAGAAATGAAGGGAAACTCAGTTTCATATGATAGATTATAAACCCTAATGAGATAACACAAACACACAAATAAAATATTAGTTCATTGGTGAGTCTTTCAAAGCTTCGGAATTTCTGGGACGTTCTTAGGTAACAGATCAGTATCAAAAGATGTGATCATTACAAGTGCCTTCAAACAATGCAAAATTTATATTTTGTGAACTGTGCTCCATATTTAAACAAAGTTTTCCAAATCATGAACTTCATAATTCTTCCCTCAGTATATGTCACACGTTATTATATTCCATTATTTTGTTGTTATTGTTGTTCATATTTGTATTTGTTGATTGTAAGATTGCTCACGGGTTGAATTCTGCCCTCTGTATCTATTTCCAAAGGTTCAGGGGCTACTCAAAATGTTCCTTTTATTGAATTATATTTAATGAATAATTGAACTGCAGTCTTTAGGGATGGTTTGAGGATCACAAGACAGTGAAGGCTGTAAGATGTGTAGGATACCTTTGAAATTTTCTTATCTGGAGTCGATCCCCTTGAACAATTCTGAAAATATTCACTATCAATGTTTTCTTATGCCAATTATTCAAGAGAAACTACTGTGTTTTTGTTGATGTTAATACAGTCTGACATTAAAAAATATGCATTAAAGGCTAAGGAAAAAAAGGCAAAATAACCAGAATTTTTAAGTAACAAGTAACCAAAAGGAAAATGTATGTAGTTCTATGTATGTATGTGCATGCATATGAAATAAATCCTAAGAAAACCAGCTATAGATGAATTTTAAATGAAATCTAGGTTTTTGAATGTACTATAAATGACAATGCCATATATAAATACATTACAAACAAAGTAATTTACAAAGATAAGATTCTTTATATGTTGGGTAGAATGACAATTTTGAATTTTACAGTGTTCATTGCACTTAGAAATGTTGAAATTATCTTTACAGAATAGTAAAAAAATAATATTTAATGCAGAAAAATGTGTCTTGAATAACTTCATCATTCTTATATTTAAAGACTAATTCAAATAAGTTGAACCAACATATACGGATACATAATAGGATGTAGGTGGCAATTCTTCTGAAAAGATAAACAATTGGGAAATTGTTTAGAATATTCATAATTTTGCTCTAATGAAACTTCTGCTTATGGTTTCCCCCTCCCCCTTATTTTCTTCTGATGAGCAGCTTTTCATGTATGAATGATTCCATATTTTCTCATCATTGCAGCTATTTTCAGAACTGAATTCATTTTTAATGATACTTCACTTTGCTCAGTATATGGAAATGATCACCATACCTTGAATGATTTTTAGCACTTTTAGTACAATTTTTTCTTTCTAAAAAGCTCTTTCTGAGTTTTTTATTTTTTTTAAATATTCTGGTAAAGTAAATAATATTTTGCAATCAGCTTAGCATAAAACACATTTGCTGCTAAAATTGTTGATGTATATCAACATTATACATTAAACATTTGAATTCCCCAAAGCAATATTCTGCATTTTAGAGATTAAGAAAGCAAAATAATACATTTTTCTATTAAAGCAATATTCCTAATGGGCACAAGTATCTTCCTTCTATACTACATAAATAAAATATATATAATGACTTATCACAATTATTTTAACATGTAGAAATGTATTTTAGCCAAGTAAATACTCAAGCCATTTTAGGTATTTTTATTATCGGTAATGGTGGTATTAGTATCATTGTTTTTTTCTTAATTTTTTAATCATCTTTTTGTTCTAGTAAAATTTTAAGTGTTTTATTATGATATTACTTCAAAAGTTAATTTATATAAAAATGAGTTGTAGTTCACATAATCCTTTTAATACTTTTTATCATAACACAGCATTACTACTTCTTGTAATTTTCTGATACTGCAGATATTAGAATAAGACTATGTATTTTATTACTAATGAATAATATCATTAAATATTCTGTTGCAGGTGTCTTAAATGTTATTACACATATCTAAGGCACTTTTAAAATTAGATTAAAAATGTATATTAAGTTAGATGTACGTTTTGCGGATGATCAATATTTGAATTAATAGAATTATATATTTTAAAAGATTTAAGTGCATATGAGTGTGTACAGCAATTGCATATGAGTTAATATACTTGAGTCAAACATGTTCATAACACTTAGAAAATAAGTAAACTTCAGAAGTTTTCAATTATTGCATATTATACTATTCAGAGCTTTTTACATAAATGGCAGTGTTTTAGGGATTTGCATGTTATAAATTGTGTAAAATTTACCTCAGGACTTGGCATGGTTTTTGTCTTCTCTCTAAAATAAAATAATTAGGGCATGGAGATTTTGCCCAAAGAAATTGTGTTTTCATTTTGTTTCATGGTGGCTCAGTTAGTGAAGAGTCTGCTTGCAATGCAGGAGACCTGGGTTCAATCCCTGGGTCAGGAAGATCCCCTGGAGAAGGAAATGGCGACCCACTCCAGTATTCTCACCTGAGAAATCTCATGGACAGAGGAGTTTGGTGGGCTTCTAGCCCATGGGGTCACAAAGAGTTGGATACGACTTGGAAACTAAACCACAACAAAATAACCTACAACACACTCTTTAAACCCAGTATAGAATCCAGGACTCAAAAGAAATAGTTGTACTCCAATCAGAGAAATAACAAATCTTTTTAACACAGAAGAGACGGCCAACTTCCTCAATCTTGCTGGAACAGCAGGAGGCGAAGCTGCAAAAATTATGGGGTAAGAAGAGAACTGCTGAATTTCTAAGGACTTTTTAAATTTGGGGCATATGCCAGTGTGATGGTTTAGAGCCATCTGCAGCCCCAGATGTAAAGAGAGTATGTACTCACTAAGTTTTCTCTGCAGAGCTTTATCAAGGACTCATAAGAAAGCTTAGGGATAAGGTAAGAGTTGAGAGCGATCCCTCGTTTGAAGCCTAGAGAAGGTTGAATATTGGTCATGAGTGCCTCCAGGAGCTGCAGGTCTCCTTCTGTCTCCAATGTAGGAGGAATAGGTTATTTGAGAAAGAAATGCCCCAAAGCATAGACACAAGCAGGAAGGTCTGGGAAGCAACATCCGGGCAGTGGAGGTGTTACATGGAGTTTGAGACAAAAGCTTCCTGCTGATGAGCGAGGTCTCCACCTGCATCCCAGTGGCGATTCAGGGGAGAGCCCACATCCCCGGATGCCTGTGGCAGGCTGCTAAGGCTGAGGGCAGTGCTGAAGAACTGAGCAAAGCTTCCGGCTTCTCAGATCAACCATCAATTACTAACCTCAAATTCTATATGAAGCAAAATCATCATCCGAAAATAAATGTGACATCAAAACTTTTTCAGACAGATTCAGTACTGAAAGTCCATTTCAGTTAGCCAGCATGTCCTCAGTAAATTGTCAAAGATGACATTTGGACTAAAAGAAGATTAAACTGAGAGAAAATTATAGGGATGAGAAATACATAAAAGTATAATATGCCAGTAAATGAAAGGCTTTCTAATATCAAGATGTTAAATCCCTGTAAAAGATTATCCATTTTACTGAGTAAAAGTGATAATGCAGTGTGGTTTCATGGCATATGTGCATATACAATAATTGACAATAAGAGCACAATGTATCTCAAGAATAATTGGAAACACATTTTTGTAAAATTCTCACATTATGAGAGAGGTAGAATATTTTTGAAGACAATTGTCCTAAGCTTAGAGATATATTGTGATATTGAGAAATAACCAAAAACAACAAAATTAGACATAACTAGATCAACAGAGGAAAAAGCAGAAATGAAACAAATGCTTGACTCTTCGAAATTAGGGGAGGAGATGAGAAACAAAGAGTAGAAGGAAAAATATAAACAAACTCAGAGTTTGCAACAAATATGAAACATAGTCCTCTGTATTTGTAGGTTTCACTCTATGGATTCAACCAACTGCAGATGGAATTTCAATCCAATGTTTGTTGAATCCATGGATACAAACTGAGCAGAGGGCTGGGATCTGCATGTTGTACTACAACATTTTATATAAGGGATTTGAGAATTCTCATGTGTTGATATCCACCTGTGCTCCTGGAACATATCTTCCAGAAATAATGAGGACTTTAGGTATTACTCTGCCAACAAACCTAGAGAGTATGTTGAAAAGCAGAGATATTACTCTACAGACCGCATATTAAGCACACTGAAGCAAAGACAGAGATTGTTAAAACTCAATGATCTTCAAAAGAATTAATCTTTACAACTAAATATAAAAATAAATTGAAAGTAAAAATGTGAAAAAATACATATTGTTTAGTCTTAATGATTAGAAAATAGGTATGACTATGTTGATATCACCACACTCTACTTCAAAACAAATAGCTTAAGGAAGAGATAAAGGACATATCAATCATATTAAAATGATAAATTCCAGTTGAAGATGCACACAATCTTCACTCTGATTAATGGTGTTTTCCCAATTTAACCAAGAAAACTCAAATTTTGAGCTATATTTGGCTATCACTCCATGGGCATTTTCCTAAAACAAGTTTTAAAAATAATATCTATTCTCAAAGATTAATAAAATCTTCATCTTTGGACTTCCCTGGCAATCCAGTGGTTAAGATTTGTGTTTCAAATGCAGAGGTTGAGTTCCATTCCAGATGGGGAAAATTCCCACATGCTGCGTAGTGGGTCCAGAAAGCTAAAAAAAAAAAAAAAAAAAGTATATATATATATATATATATATATATATACATATAATCTCCATTTTTAAGCCTCAGAAATTGCATGTAGCTTATTAAAAACCATACTCCTGTTTTGATTCTTTTTATTTTTTCATAAAATTTAAGTTCCAACCACAAAAATTCTATGCTGCTGTAGAATTTTCCATTTATTCATCATGTACCTTAATTTGCAATCCTTACTTTAATGTTTTTCACATTTTAATGTGTATTGTAATATGAGAACCTGGTTAATAAATAATCTGAGACCCACCTCTTAATATTCAGATTAAGGTAGTGATGAAATCCAAAACTATGTATTTTCTTTTCTCCTTTTAAGTTTTCCCTTGTGATTTTGGTGCAAGTGAACCAAGAGTTAAATTCAGAGAAATGCTATTTTAGTGTTTTCTGTTCTGCTGTCTGCCAGAGTGAGTTTCTTCCAGAGCCCGGGCTCTTTTTTCATTCATTATTACTCAAGTAGATAGTAGCTCTCAAACCTGTATATTAATTGTCACTCTTTTTCATAGTGGAAAGAGATACTCTATACGCTAAATGTGAGACACATGGGAGTTATCAGAAGAGCGCTCTGAACAATTCTAGTAAGGAAAGATGTGATGCAATAATCATATAAATACATATTATTATAGGTCATATAAAGGTGCAATTGTTATAGTTGTCCACTGTTAAGGATATTTGAAAGTTATATTACAAAATAAAATGATGTACCAAACCATGTGTCAGTGGTAGATGAGAGATGTATACAAAAAGAATGAGGAGTGAAGCCAGATATTTTGCCTTTACAGAAGAGTCTTCTAAAGAAACATTGTACTTAGAGATAGCAAGATAGATAGCTTTCTTGGTAATTTTGTGACAATGTTTGTAGAAGTAATTTTTCTGATTGTCTTCCTTGGAAAACATTGAGATCACCTGCTGTGCTGATTGATCATCTGATTCCTGTCAGATGTGGTCAGACCAATGTGAATGAGTAAAACGGTTGGAGTAGGGATCCAATAGACTCACCTATTAGATTTTTAAATGCATCTTCATTACCATGTTGAAGGATGGCTTCATAGCCTGAGATCTTAAAATCGCATACATTTCATGTAACAAAATAGTAACTATTCATTTTATCTAGATAATTTTGGAAAAAGTAAAGCTGATTTTGACCCTTTTTAAAGTACGTGTGTGTGTGTGCTACCTTGCTTCAGTTGTGTCTGACTCTTTGCAACCTCATGGACTCTAGCCCGCCAGGATTCTCCATCCACTGCATTCTCTGGGCAAGGATACTGGAACAGGTTGCCATGCCCTCATCCAGGGGATCTTCCCAACCCAGGGATAGAACACAGGTCTCCTACGTCTCCTGCCTTGGCAGGCAGATTTGTTACCACTAGCAATACAGGGGAAGCCCTTTTTAAAGCATATTGTTACCTAAAATATATAACAGTAGCTTCAATAATTTCTTGACTCTTCTTTTCCCACACATAGATAAGAGAACTCTGAAACCAAATGATCCCAGGCCAGGAAAGCAGAATGATATTATTCATAATCTACCCATCACTTGACTAGATGCCACATTCTTTCCTGTTTGAGGTGTTTGGCATTAGTTTCATTAATGGTGTAGACTGGAGATGGAAATCATCTAGGCCTGAAGCAGATATGGTCTTCCTAATCCAAGGAGGATCTACTCTATGCCTAAACTACTGTAAGATATTTGCATTTCTTCTGATTAGCCAACTCCTAATTTCACATCTCTCACAGTTGTTTATCATAACAGTATGGAATTCTTTTACAATTCACATTTCTACTATCCTATTGAAAGATATCCTAACACTTATGTGTAGTTTGATATACTTCCTGCATTTTTGAAGTAGTTCCAAATCAAATCAGAAAGTAGAAACAGATAAAAATGCTATTTTCAATTGACAAAGAAATTATTGAAAGACATTGGCTTTAAAATGGAACTTTAAAGGGCACATTAGAGGGCATCAAGAAACAAATATAAAAAGAGAAAATAAATGTCCACATGAAGCAGTAACAAAGAATCACTCAGTAGGTGTAGTTTTTTTTTTTTTTTAATAAACCATTGGTTATCAGAGAAAGCAAAAAGACCACTGATATTAAAATGCAAATTAACAGAATAAAATATTGATGTTTCTCCAAAGTTTCCTCAAGGTTATTTTTACCCTTTCTAAGACTTTCAATTATTTGATGAAACTTTAAAAATTATTTATTAAAAGTAATTTTAATGCTTAAAAGTAATTCTGCCAGCAATATAAATATTAATAATATACAACATAGTGATGATTTTTCCAGTTTAATTTTGTTGTTTAAGAAATAATACTCTATTATCTCCAATACGGTATTTGCAAGGGAATGCTAATAAATACAAGCCTGAATTACTTTCATTCATCTCAAATTTTACTAAAAGTAAATAAATTGTAAATAATACAATGAACTTTCTAAAAATATAGTATTATAAATATTAGAAAAGTAGGTGCTAAATGCAGTGCATTTCTATCTGATCCTGCATGATCCTCCCAAATGGCTACTCCTCAATGGAATATGTTATATCTGCAACTCATATATATTCTCATGCAAGTAAAGTTAAAGCGGTTAGAAGAAAACTAGAACTTCAAGTGTGATTAAAATTAGTATGTTTAAATTAATTTTATAGGAGCAGTCAATGATATGCTACTAAAGTTTTTAAATTTATAATTTTAAAAATAATATCCCTCAGATGATTTAACTTCCCTCATGGTTTATGAAATTACTCATTTCTGTGAAAAGTGTTCATAGGTCAAAAATAGTTAAAAAAGTTAATCTGGATGTGATGATTATATCACAGTAACAAAGTATTACTTGGGTATTATCAAATGTAAAGTACTAAGCTTTCATGCCCATTTTTGAAGATTGCTGTCCATTCACATAATATTTCCAGCTTTAGGAAGGCAGACATTGTACTAAATGGAACTACAGCTATTTGCTAGAGCTTTCACTGATGAGAACGAAATAGTTTTTTTTCTTGGAAATATAGATTTAGAAGAGAAGGCTGAAAGTATTATATGAAAGTTGTAATAAAAATCATTTAATCTGCACTAGTTCTAAGTTTATTCTATTTAACACATAAGAATATATCTTATTCCAGTATTTTGTCTTGGTAACATTTTCACTACACCATGTTTTCTTCTTTTAAATAAATACTAATATTTTTGCTTTTTAATGCTTTATATTAAACAGAATAAATTGTTCTACTGTTTTGACGGTTCCAAGATCTCTCATAGATAACAGAGAGGATGGAGAGGAACTAGATTCTCAATGAAAATGGTTCAGTAAGTGCCGCAGGAGGGTAATTTGCATGGAAATGACATTTTTCTGGAAGCCTACAAAATGTAACAGAAAGAGAAAAAGAAACAACCTATCTTTGTACTGATGACAGTTTTCATAATGAGTCTGGAAACAGTAAAAATCTAATGAGCTTCGTTAATATTATAAACTGCTTTTGATTCCTATGGAGGCTTTTCATGTCAACATGAGGATAGCTAAAGAAATTCTGTTTGAAATGCTTCAATTCAACTAAAGATTGATAGAAAAATGTTAATTTATGTTAATTGTGTATTTGACCATCATTAATGATGCAAATATTTTGACAGAATATTTCATTCTCAAATTGTTCAGTTCAGTCGCTCAGTCGTATCCTACTCTTTGTGACCCTATGGACAGCAGCACACCAGGCTTCCCTGTCCATCACCAACTCCCAGAGTTTACTCAGACTTAGTTCATTGAATCGGTGATACCATCCAACCATCTCAATCTCATCCTCTGTCATCCTCTTCTGCTTCCGGCATCAATCCTTCCCAGGATCAGGATTTTTTCTTTGCATCAGGTGGCCAAAGTATTGGAGTTTCAGCTTCAACATCAGTGCTTGCAATGAGTATTCAGGACTGATCTCCTTTAGGATGGACTGGTTGGACCTCCTTGCAGTCCAAAGCACACTCAAGAGTCTTCGCCAACACCACAGTTCAAAAGCATCAATTTTTTGGTGCTCAGCTTTCTTTTTGTCCAACTCTCACATTCGTATAGGAATACTGGAAAAAACATAGCTTTGACTAGATGAACCTTTGTTGGCAAAGTAATGTTTCTACTTTTTAATATGCTGTCTAGGTTGGTCATAATTTTTCTTCCAAGGAGCAAGTGTCATAATTTCATGTCTGCAGTCACCATCTGCAGTGATTTTGAAGCCCCCCAAAATAAAATCTGTCACTGTGCCCCATCTATTTGTGATGAAGTGATGGGACTGGATGCCATAATCTTAGTTTCCTGAATGCGGGGTTTTAAGCCAACTATTTCTCTCTCCTCTTTTACTTTCCACAAGAGGCTCTTTAGCTCTTCTTCCCTAAGGATAGTATCATCTACATATATAAGGTTACTGATATTCCTCCCAGCAATCTTGATTACAGCTTGTGTTTCATCTAGCTCAGCGTTTCTCATGGTGTACTCTGCATATAAGATAAATAAGCAGGGTGACAATATACAGTCTTGACATGCTACTCCTTTCCGAATTTGAAAACTGTCTGTTCTTCCATGCCCAGTTCTACTTGCTTCCTGACCAGCATAGAGATTTTTAAAGAAGGAGGTCAGGTGGTCTGGCATTCCTATCTCTTGAAAAATTTTCCACAGTTTATTGTGATCCACAAAGTCAAAGACTTTGGCATAGTCAATAAAACAGAAGTAGATGTTTTTTCTGGAACTCTCTTGTTTTTTCAATGATCCAACAGATGTTGGCAATTTGACCTCTGATTCCTCTGCCTTTTCTAATTCCAGCTTGAACATCTGGAAGTTCATGGTTCATATACTGTTCAAGCTTGGCTTGGAGAATTTTGAGCATTACTTCACTAGCATGTGAGATGAGTGCAACTGTGCAGTAGTTTGAACATTCATTGGCATTGACTATTTTGGGGACTGAAATGAAAACTGACCTTTTCCAGTTCTGTGGCCACTGTTAAGGTTTCCAAATTGGCTGGCATATTGAGTACATCACTTTCACAGCATCATCTTTCAGGATTTGAAATAGCTCAACTGGAGTCCCTGCTTTGTTCGTATTGATGCTTCCTAAGGCCCACTTGGCTTCACATTCCAGGATGTCTGCCTCTAGGTGAGTGATCATACCTTGGTGATTATCTGGATCATGAAGATCTTTTTTGTATAATTCTCTGTGTATTCTTGTCACATCTTCTTAATATTTTCCACTTCCGTTATGTCCATACCATTTCTGTTCTTTATTGTGTCCCTCTTTGCGTGAAAAGTTCCCTTGGTATCTGTAATTTTCTAGAAGAGATCTCTAGTCTTTCCCATTCTACTGTTTTACTCTCTTTCTTCGCACTGATCACTGAGGAAGGCTTTCTTATCACTCCTTGCTACTCTTTGGGACTCTACATTCAAATGGGTATATCTCTCTTTTTCAACTTTGCTTTTGCTTCTCTTCTTTTCACTGCTATTTGTAAGGCCTTCTCAGACAGCCATTTTGCATTTTTGAACTTCTTTTTCTTGGGAATGGTCTTGATCCCTGTCTCCTATATAATGTCATGAACCTCTCACCATAGTTCTTCAGGCACTCTGTCTATCAGATCTAATTCCTTGAAGATATTTCCCACTTCCACTGTATAAGAGTAAGGGATTTGATTTAGTCATACCTGAATGATCAATTGGTTTTCCTTGAATTTAAGCCTGAATTTGTCAATAAGGAGTTCATGATCTGAGCCACAGTCCTCCTGGTCTTGTTTTGGCTGACTGTATAGAGCTTCTCCATCTTTGGCTGCAAAGAATATAATCAGTTTGATTTTGGTGTTGACCATTTGGTGATGTCCATGTGAAGAGACTTCCCTTGTGTTGTTGGAAGAGGGTGTTTGCTATGACTAGTGTGCTTTCTTGGCAGAAGTCTATTAGCCTTTGCCCTGCTTCATTCCGTACTCCAAGGCCAAATCTGCCTGTTAGTTTCTTGACTTCCTACTTTTGCATTCCAGTCTCATGTAATGAAAAGAACATCTTTTTTGAGTGTTAATTCTAGAAGGTCTTGTAGGTCTTCATAGAACCGTTCAACTTCAGCTTGCTCAGCATTACTGCTCAGGGCATAGACTTGAATTACCATAATATTGAATGGTTTGCTGGGAAAAGAACAGAGATCATTCTGTGGTTTTTGAGATTGCATCCAAGTACTGCACATCAGACTCTTTTGTTGACTATGACGGCTATTCCATTTCTTCTAAGGGATTCTTGCCCACAGTAGTAGATATAAAGGCCACCTGAGTTAAATTCACCCATTCCAGTCCATATTAGTCACTAATATAAAATATCAACTGTCACTCTTGCCATCTCCTTTTTGACCACTTCCAATTTGCCTTGATTCATGGACCTAACATTCCAGGTTCCTATCCAGTATTGCTCTTTACAACATCAGGCTTTACTTCCATCACCAGTCACATCCATAACTGGATGTTGTTTTTGCTTTGGCTCCTTCTCTTCAGTCTTTCCGGAGTTAGTTCTCCACTGATCCCCAGTGGCATTTGGGCATCTACCAACCTGGGGAATTCATCTTTCAGTATCCTATCTTTCTGCCTTTTCATACTGTTCATGCGGTTCTCAAGGCAAGAATATTGAAGTGGTTTGCATTCCCTTCTCCATTTATTCCTTTCTCCCTTTCTCCCTGTTATTTACCTGAGGCCAAACTATAGTGGAGGTAATGAAGATAATGGCAACCTCCTTCAAAAGGTCCCATGCACACACTGCTACACTCAGTGCCCCCAACTCTGCAGCAGGCCTCTGCCAACCTACACCTCTGCCAGAGACTCCTGGACACTCAAAGGCAAATCTGGGTCAGTCTCTTGTGGGGTCCCTTCTCCTTTCTCCTGGGTCCTGGTGCACCAGCTTCTGTTTGTGCCCTCCAACAGTCTATTTCCCAGTCCTGTGTAAGTTCTGGCAGCTCTGTGGTGGGCTTCATGGTGATCTCCTCCAGGAGGGTTTATGCTACACACAGGTCTGTTGCACCCATAGCTCCTGTCCTTGTGGCAGGCCACTGCTGAGCTGTACCTCCACAGGAGATGCTCCCAGTTCTGTCTCAGTCTCTGTGGGGTCTCTGGGTCCTGGTGTACACAAGGTTTGTTTGAGCCCTCTGAGCATCTCTGGTTGGTACAGGGTTTGATTCTAAATGTGATTTTTGCCCCTCATATCATTTTTCTGGGGCTTCTCTGTCCTTAGATGTGGGGTATCTCTTCTAGGCTGCTTCAGCACAGTACAGCCGTTGCTCCCGTACCATGCATTACATTTTGTATTAGTTCAGATGATTCTCTCATGTACTCTCACTCCACATATTTATATACATCTACATGTATATGTCTGTTTTTTCACCAATGTGCATACAGGTAGACATAACTGTCATGGACCACGTGCAGCTTGAAAAAGGATTTCTAGACATGAGGCAAAATAAGAGAATAAAATGTGTTAGAATGGGACATTGTTAGAACAGCAGGCAAACTCTAGGGAGAGCTGAGCCCTTTTGTGGGCTAGCAGCCACATTTTATAATTTCAAACAGAGAAAATTTCCTACAGAAATGGTGGCATTAGGTGATTGGTTAGGATGCTATAGGACGGATAATAGGGTAGGGTATTGTACCTAGCATGGAGTCAAGAAACTGGCAAGTTTAGATCTGAAGGCTCATGGCAATAGTTGCTATGGCGCTTGGTCAGTTCCAGAGATTTTTATTCTGTGACATTGGTACAGGCTCCACACCTGTTACCTTAACATGAAAAGTGAAAGTGAAGTCTCAGTTGTTTCTGATTCTTTGCAACCACATGGACTGTAGCCTATCAGGCTTCTCTGTCCATGAGATTTACCAGGCCAGAGTACTGGAGTGTGTTGCCATTTCCTTCTCCAGGGGATCTTCCTGACCAAGGGATGGAACCTGGGTCTCCCGCATTACAGGCAGATGCTTTACCCTTTGAACCACCAGGCAGGTACTTGGTGTAGGGCTCCACAGTGATTTTCTTTTAAAAATAGATCATGGTGTTGACAGTATGGAGAAGCAAATTCATAAAAACACTTCCTGGAAGAAACATGGACAGTTTCAAAATTTTTTCAAAACTTTAAATTTTCTATTGATATGCATTCCAATATATTAAGTATTAGAATTAGTATTAAGTTATTAATATTAGTATTAAGAATTAATAAACCTGTGATTTGTTAATTTTTAAATAAATATTTTTGCTCAACTAAAGATTTTCCTGAATTTCCAAAATTTCAAACCTCTGTTTTTATCTCATTGCTAATTTATTTTTCAGCCATATAGAAACTGAATACATTATTTTTTTCTATAAATTAAAAGGTTTCAGTTGGTATAACTTCATTCCTTGCATCACCTTTAGCTTTACTTTATTTATAAATAGAAACATATTTATATATCCTCATATATATAAATTATATATACATATAATTTTTATATATATATATATGCTATATGTGTATATATATATATATATTTATAGGTATTCAAAGAAGGAAAAAAAATTTAAATCAAGGACATCAAACTCAAAATAGAATGAAATTCTTGTCATTAAAGTCTATATGTCAGTGTTTAATGTACTCACCTGTTGTGCTAAACATCTGTTATGAACTTTAACTTATTGAAAGGCTTCATAAGGTTTGAAAAGCTAAAGAAGAAAGACTAGTTGATGTGACATTTTGTTTTGTAATATGGAGAGGGACACTTTAGACCGCATTAGTCTATCAGTATGCTGATGACACTCAGCCCAACTCTGCCTTTGATCTGACACAGATGGTGTTTTGTCAGCTTCCTGTTGTGTCTTGCTGTTAGGGATGCAGATTAAAACAAACTGACCAAGTTGCAGTCCAAACAAGAAAGAATCCTGATAGTGAGGAGGAATCATCTGGAGTGTGTATAAAGAGCAGACTCTCAGTTATTTTTCTGTTGCTCTACTGAAGCCTGTGGTCTCAGACATCTTTGATCCACAAAACTATCAGTTAACACCAGTGGTTCAAATCAAGTTTTATATGATTTACAATTTCCATGTCTATTTGAAAAAAAAAAAAAAAAACAAGACGAAGAACTCTATATGTGCTTGCTCTTCTAATAGCCCCTAATAATAAAATTAATAGTCTATATATTTAATATGCAATGGAGTCATGTGGATATCATAGTATGTTTTGCTATGAGAGCAAATTAAAAGCAATAAAATAATGAAACTTTTGACACTGCACACCATTTGATATTAGAGAGTGGGTTATGTTATGCACTTTATAATGAAATACTCCTAAATATCTTGTTTTGTTGTTGTTTAGCTTCTCTATCATGTTCAACTCTTTTGTGACCCCATAGGTTGTACAGCAAAATGGGCTCCTCTATGTACAGTATTATCCAGGCAAGAATACAGGAGTGAGTAGTCCTTTCCTCCTTCAGAGCAACTTCCTGGCCTAGGCATTGAATCTTAGTCTTCTGTAGCTCCTGAACTGGCAGACAGATTCTTTACCGCTCAGCCATCTGTCTCAGTCACTTGCTAATTTTACAGCCTAGGAAATGGGTTGGTTAAGCACCTGGAAACCAAATCTTTGACATGTAAATTTTTAAAGAAATAAGAACACTATCTTCCAATTCCAATGTGAGAGTGAGAGCTTAACTTTGATGGTAGCAATAATCAGAGCCCAAATCACAGAGGAAAATGATTTGCAAACTCAATGTTCTTTACATATCCTATTGATTAACCTTCACCCTAAAGTCCTTCAATATTTTTTCCACTATTTCACCCAAATAGGGTTGGCTTCCTTGGTGGCCAACAATGCAGGAGACCTGGGATGGATCCCTGGGTCCCTGGAGAAGGGAATAGTAACCCACTCTGGTATTTTTGCTTGAAGAATTCTACAGACAAAGGATCCTGGTGGGCAGTCCATGAGTAGCAAAGAGTTGGATGTGACTGACACTTTCACTTTTCATCCTAATGTTTAAGCACTTTTAATGCAGGTTGGATCCCTGGGTGGGGAAGATCCCCTGGAGAAGGGACTTGGCAACCCATTCCAGTATTCTTGCCTGGAGAATTCCAATGGTCAGATGAGCCTGGAGGGCTATAGTCCACAGGTTTGCAAAGATTGGGACATGATTAGCAACTTAGCACAGACACACACATTTCAGTTGAGTTTAACTTCTCTCAACTGTTGTGATAGTTTAAATCAAATCTTTTTCATCTGTTTCTGTCTGGTCTCAAATTTTATTTGATAGTCCTCATCTTTTTGCGAATATTTATTCTGGACCTACGGGGGAAAACTCATTCTTATTTTCCCAGTTATTGCCTTCAGTTTCTGCACTTGAGTATCAAGTTAACTCTTTTTGCCCATCCTATACTCATATTCCCCAATTTTGCTCACAGTTTCCCCCTAATGCTGCCATTATCCAGCCTTATTACATGAAATTTTGTTACTCTTTGAAAATCTTGTGAAATTGAAGCAGGAGTTAATTGTCTCTTTTCCCAATTCCTAGGGTAAAGCAACTGGAGATTCATTTCCCATGGACTGAAACTCTAAGACGAGAATAGCAGGACAATTAAAGGAAGAGACTGGGCCCTGCCATACCAAATATTTCTCATTCTCAAGGTCAGGAGAGCTCACCAACCACATATGCACAGAAAGGCTCCTTGAAGGTCAAAGAGGAGTGATGCTAAGCTACCCACAAGCCTTTGTAGAAAGATCCATCTTGGCTAAGACATGCATGCACACACATGGGAATATCCTAGAGTCTACCAAATATGGACTGTGAACCAGACAAATCAAAATGATTCACCAAAGGAAACCATAAAGAAATACCATAAAAGTAACTAAAGCTGCCTTGAGGGTGTGACTCAGCACCTCAAGGACTCACCCTCCGAGTCGGTCCATGTGTCTATCCACACAGACTGCACTCTTTTTCTCTTAATAAATACTTGACTTGCTTACTACACTCTGTCTTGGGGAAATTCTTTTCTGCAAAGCTGAAGGGTCAGAGCCTTTGTCACTGACCACTGGTCTAGTTGCTAAGACCTGGTGCTTTCACAGGGGGCTCTGGCCTCAATCTCTGATTGGGAACCCAGAGGTTCACTCCAAGCCATTGCAGGCCAAGGTTCCTGGAGATCAAAATGTTGTCTACACCATGAAATATGATATCACTTTGGTTATTGTTGTTGTTGTTCAGTTGCTAAGTCATGTCCAACTTTGTGATCCCATGGCCTGCAGCACACCAGGCTTCCATGTCCTTCACTGGAGTTTGTTCAAACTCATGTCCATTGAGTCAGTGATAGTACCTAACCATTTCATCTTCTGCCACCCTCTTCGCCTTTTGAATTCAATCTTTCCCGGCATCAGGCTCTTTTCCAGTGAGTCAGCTCTTAGTATCAAGTGGGCAAAGTATTGGAGTTTCAGTTTCAGCATCAGTCCTTCCAATGAATATTCAGGACTGATTTTCTTTAGGATGGACTGGTTTGATCTCCTTGCAGCTCAAAGAACTCTCAAGAGTCTTTGCCAGTACCACAATTTGAAAGCATCAGTTCTTTGGTGTTCAGTTTTCTTTATGGTCCAACTCTCACATCTGTACATGGCTACTGGAAAAATAATAGCTTTTAATACATGGACCTTTGTTAGCAAAGTGACATCTCTGCTTTTTACTAAGCTGTCTAGGTGGTTTCTCATAGCTTTCCTTACAAGAAGCAAGCACCTTAATTTCATGGCTGCAGTCACCATTCACAGTGATTCTGGAGCTCAAGAAAATAAAGTCTGCAACTGTTTCCGCTTTTTCCCCTTCTGTTAGCCATAAAGTGATGGAACCAGATGCCATGATCTTAGTTCTTTTAATGCTGAGTTTTAAGCCAGTTTTTTTACTCTCCTCTTTCATCCTCAACAAGAGGTGCTCTAGTTCCTCTTACTTTCTGCCATTAGAGTGGTATCATTCTCATCATCTGAGGTTGTTGATATTCCTCCTGATGATCTTGATTCCAGTCTGTGATTCATTCAGCCTAATATTTTGCATAATATACTCTGCATATTATCCCATTTATTTCTTTATTTAAAAGTGATTTTTCCTTATCTAAATTCTTATTGTTCATTTTCTCCCTCTCTCAAAACTTAGTGTTGCATATAATGCACTATACATATATATAACATTGATATTACATAATGTCATATGTATGTATTTTAGATACATGATACAGGCATATATATGTATATGTGACAAATTATATATGCAATGTCAGTGTCATTTATAATTTAGTTGCTTTAAATGAATGAATTTGCTTTTTACTTTGAATTTGTCTTTTTATGAAATTAACATATATGTATATAAATATGCATTACATGTCATGTATAAATATATATAAATGCATCTTACATACATATATAAAAATCATAATGAGTGGAAACTCCTATGGCAATAATTTCCCATATATATACACATTTGAATTCAAGATTAAGAGAGTGATGTATATATGTTTTTAATTGTTCTCAAATTTAAAAGAAAATATTCCACTTCTCCTACTTATCATATTATCCTCACCTTAACAGAAAGTACATATGTTTTTCAGATTATCTGAAACAAGGAAAAATATGTAATCCAAAAGCAACAGCATCAATAAATAAAATGATCTCTTTGGCCTTTAATAACAATTTCAAGGGGAAATTTTTTATAAATAAAATTGCCATGCAAAGCGATTATGTTTATGCATTTATGTTCTGTCTATGGCTTCTTTCCTACTACAAGGATAGAATTTAGTGCAACAGAAAGTTTTAAACCCATCAAATGAAATATTCACTGCCTGGCTCTATACAGGTTTAAAAAAGAATGTTAAGTGACACTTGTTCTTAAATAAAATGGACAAGGAGTAAAGTAAATAAAGGTTTAGTTATCTGAATTGTGGCAGATACGTAGGTTTATGGTGAGCTGATGTGAAAAAATACTGATGCTATAGTTGCTCTTAAACTCAATATAATTCAAGGTGTGTAATGTGCTCACTCCACATGTAAATATAGCTTTAAGTTACATTACTTTGATGAACGTTTTTTTTTTTTTTTTTTAACCAGGAAAGCTTCCCCTGGTGGATTATATCAGATATTGGCAAACTATTGCCAGAAGATCAAATTCAGCATACAGTTTGTGCTTATATGGCCTTGGAGTCATAAAAATATTTTAATTGATTATTTAAATATACAACACAAAAACAAAGAATACATTGCAGAGATCTTTTTAAGCAGCAAAATCTAATACATTTATTAAACTACTTTTTACAGAAAATAATCGCTCATCTCAGGATAAAACTGTCTTTTGAAATGTGCTTGTGCTCTGTATTAGGCAAATAAGATTTTGGGAAAAAAAAACATATAAGTACACAGTACAAAAAACAAGTTAAGTTTCTCCTAAAAAATGGAAGAAAAAAAAAAGGGGTTAATGAAAGTGAAGCTGCTTCATTTGTAGAAGAGATTATTTAGGGAAATGTGGTTCTTGACTTCTTTACTTTGCAGATCTCTCTTGCAGACAGGAACACCTCCTATTTTGTTGTTTATAGAGAAAAATTAAAAGATGCCTGGTTCTTGGAAGAAAAGCTATGACCAACTTAGACAGCATATTAAAAAGCAGAAAAACCTATGTTTTTTTTTTTCCAGTAGTAGTGTATGGATGTGAGAGCTGCACTATAAAGAAAGCTGAGCACTGAAGAACTGATGCTTTTAAACTGTGGTGATGGAGATGACTCTTGAGAGTCCGTTGGACTGCAAGGAGATCAAATCAGTCCATCCTAAAGGAAATCGGTCCTGGATATTCATTGGAAGGACTGATGTTGAAGCTGAAACTCCAATATTTTGGCCACCTGATGTGAAGAGCTGACTCATTTGAAAAGACCCTGATGCTGGGAAAAATCCTGAAGGCAGGAGGAGAAGAGGATACCAGAGGATGAGATGGTTGGATGGCATCACCAACTGGATGGACATGAGTTTGAGCAAGCTCGGAGTGCTGGTGATGGACAGGGAGGCCTGGTGTGCTGCAGTCCATGCGGTCGCAAAGAGTCAGACATGACTGAGTGGCTGAACTGAATTGAACTGAATAGAGCAAAAGTGGAAGGTGGAGGCAAATGTTTAGACATCACAAGTATTCATACTTTCAAGATAAAAGATATCACTTACAAATTATAGAGTGGTTTCCATAATAACGTGACTAAATAGGTTAAAATACAGTGTAACAGTATAAAATAGCCTATTTAGAGTGAAATTGAATTAAGGACTCTAAATGCAGTTTTATTATATTTTTTTTCAAGAACACTTCACATTTCCTGGATATTGTTATTTTATCCTTAAATTTTATTATTGTTTATAAAGAATGATCTTCATTAACTAAATGTAAATATAAATGTATGTTTATAAACTTTTCTTTCTTAATTTTTTATGCTTTTATTTGCATCTGTGAGATTTGACTTCTTGTTTCCATAGTAGAAGTTTTATCTGAAATACCTGTTGATTCTTGACCTTTTCTCAGTTTTTATAACTGATCACTGAAATGCTGATTGGAAGCCTTTGCTTATAGTTGGAGCTTGTTCTAGTTGTGACACTGTCTTTGAAATCAAGAAAGTTGGCATTGTTAGGACTTTTTCTTTATGTTCTTCAGATATCTCCAAAACACTTCCTATCCTCAGCATGTAAATTATAGGTCTCTATTTCAGAACGTTCATACATGAAGATTAGAGATTTTAAAGTTTGGTATCAAATTAAACTTTTAACTGGGCTGGACTTCCTCTACATTTAGGGATGCCTGAGGATTTGATTCTTAAACTCCCCTGCCACAAAAATTTAAAGATGGTACAAAGTACACAAAATACAAGGCAAATTAGGGCTCTGCTCAGATATTACACACCAAACCAAGTAACTGTGTTTGATTACAGATATCATTTATTAAGGAAGAAGTAATTGATAAATAATCTATAATTGGTGAGTAATACATAACTTACGAGATGCAGTTCCATCTGTGAATGGGAACTTGTTATACACTTCTAAGGAACGGCATGGCTTGTTCATACTGTTCATGAGGTTCTCAAGGTGAAAATCCTGAAGTGCTTTGCCGTTCCCTTCTCCAGTGGACCACATTTTGTCAGAACTCTGCACCATGACCCATCCGTCCTGGGTGGCTCCACACGGCATGGCTCATAGTTTCATCAAGTTAGATAAGCTGTGGTCCATGTAATCAGCTTGGTTAGTTTTCTGTGATTGTGGTTGTCAGTCTGTCCATCTTCTGAGGGAGAAGGATAAGCAGCTTATGGCAACTTTCACATTTTTATTCAATCACTAAGCTGTGTTCAACTCTTTGTAACTTTACAGATGTAGCCCACCAGGCTCCTCTGTCTTCCACTGTCTCGTGGAGTTTGCTCAAATTCATGAACATTGCAATCTAACCATCTTAAGCGTCTTTTAATTTCATGGCTGCAGTCACTGTCTGCGGCAATTTTGGAGTACAGGAAATAAAATCTGCCACTGCTTTCACTTTTTTCCCTTCTACTTGCTATGAAGTGATGCAAGTGAATGCCATGATCTTAGTTTTTTGAATATTGATTTTTAAGCCAGGTTTTTCCACTCTCCTTTTTCACCCTCATAAACAGACTCTTTAGTTCCTCTTCACTTTCTGCCATTAGAGTGATATCATCTATGTATCTGAGATTGTTGGTATTTCTCCCAGCAATCTTGAACTCACCTTGTAATTCATTCAGTCCAGCATTTTGCATGATGTACTCTGCATATAAGTCAAACAAGCAGGGTGACACTACACAGCCTTGATGTACTCCTTTCCCAATTTTGAAAAAGTCCTTTGTTTTATGTCCAATTCTGTTTCTTCTTGACTCACATACATGTTTCTCAGGAGACAGGAAAGATAATCTGGTATTCTCATTGATTTAAGAATATTCACAGGTTGTTGTGATCCACACAGTAAAAAGCTTCTCACTGTTAATGAAGCAGAATTAGAAGTTATGTTGAAACTCCCTTGTTTTCTCCATGATCCAATGGGTGTTGGCAACTTGATCTCTGGTTCCTCTTCCTCTTCTGAACTCAGCTTGTACATCTGGAAATTGTCAGTTTACACATTGCTGATGCCTAGCTGAAGGATTTTGAGCATTACTTTGCTAGCATGTGAAAAGAGCAAAATTGTATGGCAGTTTGAGCATTCTTTGGCATTGCCCTTCTTTGACATTGGAATGAAAACTGACCTTGTCCAGTCCTGTGGCCACTCCTGAGTTTTCCAAATTTGCTGGCATATTGAGTGCAGCACTTTAACAGCATCATCTTTAAGATTTGAAGTAGCTCAACTGGAATTCCATCTCCTCCATTAAATTTGTTCACTGTAATGCTTCCTAAGGCCCACTTGACCTCACACTCTAAGATGTCCAGCTCTTGGTGAGTGACCACACCATCATGGCCATTTGGGTCATTAAGGCCTTTCTTTTATAGCTCTTCTATGTATAGCTTTATTACATTGTGACAGTGTTCCTTTCTTTAACTTTTTTTTTCTGAAAATAAACCAACAGGTCATAGTTACTATGCACAATCATAGTTTGACAAAGTGACAGAATAGGAGAGGAGGTCCAACCTAGACTTAAGTAATTGCTTGACCAATTCTATCTAACACCACATTCACTTTATTTTTAGGAGCAGCTAATATTGCTAATTTCTGAATCCTTGGATACATTTATTATATCAATTGGTTTGTTCTTTGCTTTACATTCTTCTGGTATCATAATCAGCTCAATAGCTACTTTTCAGTTACCATCTGTCCATAAGACTATGACTTTCAAAATTTTGTTTTTGATCTTTTTTTCTCTCTCTCTCATTTGTATTGAGTTTGATATTTTGTTTTAAAATATATTTACTATCCTTTTGGAATATAAATTCTTTATACCTTTGTTCCATACATTTCCTTGTTAGGCTAGAAAAACCAATAGAGTTTTACACGTGATGATTTAAGTTCATAAAATAAAATATACAGGAATACAACTGAAAATAACTGCACTGAAAAATGGATATACAAACATATTCAACAACAATTTTAGTGTAAGGATGAATACGTCTCCAGTCATGCATTAAATAAAAATATTGAGTTACCATTCTGAAATGTATCATAATTTGGTAATAATGAGTAAAATCTAAATTTGTATGTCTCTAATAGATAAAATGTGATATGAAACTACTTGTGATTTTTAATGATAATAAAAAGCCATAAAGGGAAAAGTTGATGATGGACAGGGAAGCCTGTCATGTTGCAATCCATGGGGTCGCAAAGAGTCGGACACGACTGAGCAATTGAATTGAACTGAAAGCTGTAAAATTGCTAATGCTGTTTGTTGCCTGTCCATGTAATTGAAGGAAAGTTCATTTTCACTTATAGATAGACAAAAATAAATATATGCATCCAAGTTTAAATTCATTCAAATTCAGGGAACCTGGATATGAATTCCTGATTTAAAGGAGCTTTAAGAATGGAGAAACTTATTCTATGTTTCGGTGTTCCACCTTAAACTAGAAGCATCAAAACTTAAATCCATGGAAATAAAAATAATTTTCCACAATAATAATTGTTGAAAACACACTAAAAATGCTGGGAATAATTCATGGTCTCTGTATGTGATGTTTCACCACACTTCTTAAGAAAAAAAGTGCATAATATAAACATATGTAATGGGCAATATATATTATTATGAATGTGTTCACACAGGCAGAAGGCTACCAGAATAAAGATGCAGTGCTGATATTTAAACTGAATTGAAATATATTCTTGTTATTAAAAAAGGTCATGCTTCAGTTGTTGAGGTAAGTGGGATGAGAAAAGAAAACATGTTTTGAGGTTGTCATTACTCACATTGTGGAAATTCTAATGTAATACATCAAGGGGCACGGGGTATGATTTGCTGGTGCATGAGCATTTCCAAATATGTGGGAGAGAGAGAATTCTCTGAACATTTGCTAGTATTTTTGTGCTTTGGGGAACAGAATCTTTCTGACTTCAAATACTATAGTACTGCTTCTTATTCTTGTCTACTCTACTCTTTGTATGCTTAAAAAGTTTTATATGTGTGTGTGTGTATTTGTGTATTAAGCATCTGAAATGTTTTATGAAAATCCTCAGTTTTAGGAGGAATAAAAACATATGGGTAAATCTGGTTCAGCAAAAAAGTAATAGACTAGCTTGTCCCTACTCCTCTATACCAAGTGAAACTAAAACTCTGGAAATAACATAACAGGCAACCAAAGGACAACTGTGAAAAGGTGTGAAGCTGGACTGATTTAAAACTCCATTGCTGTTCAGTCACTAAGTCTTGTCCAACTCTTTGTGACCCCATGGAGTGCAATACCCCTGTCTTCCCTGTTCTTTGCCATCTCCCAGAGCTTGCTCAAATTCATATCCATTGAGTCTGTGATGTCTTCCAACCATCTCATTCTCTGTCGTCCCCTTCTTCTCCTGCTTTGAATCTTTCCTGGCATCAGGGTCTTTTCCAAAGAGTCAACTCTTTGCATCAGGTGGCCAAAATATTGGACTTCAACTTCAGCATTAATCCTTAAAATGAATTTTTACTGACATCCCATAACTGAACGAAAAACACGACAAGCTGTCTTATGACTTCTATGCACATGCTGTCCCATGTGATGACCCTGACTCATAGTGATCCCATGCAATAAATAAAACAGATAATCTCACTTAATCTCTTGATAAAATGAGAGTTCTTGGCAATAGATGAGCCTGATGCAACTAGCCCCACTAAAAATAAGTGACCAGGTGAAATATTTTTGTCTTCTGCTGGCTCACTCAGACTTTCTTACTTGATTAAGAGCTGATTGGTGGCACTGGCAAGAAGAATTCTGACACAACAAGTTTCCCTTTGTCCCCCAATGTTGGAGATGTCCATATTTTAACTGGAGATACCAAGGCACACAAGGAGCATGCTAGGGAAGAGCACACCCCAAGAACCTACCAGGAACGTGTCCTTCCGGTCCCATTTCATGGGTCTGGGTAAGAAGACTAGGATCCTCCTATCATGAATGTATGCTAAATTGCTTCAGTCATGTACGACTCTTTGCTACACTATGGACTGTAGCCCACCAGGCTCCTCTGTCCATGGGATGTTTCAGGCAAGAATACTGGAGAGGGCTGCCATGCCCTCCTCCAGGAGATCTTCCCAAACCAGGGATCAAATTCACATCTCCTGCATCTCAAGCATGGGAGGTGGATTCTTTAACCCTGAGCCACAGGGGAAGCCTCCTTCCCACCATAACTGTGGTCAAAGAATGCTATCTGCTGTGTCAGTAAACAGAGGTCATCAAGCCAATGTGTACCTTGAGGGGGTATACGATGGAGAGAAACACGACACTGCCTTAGATAGTTAAGGTGTGTCAAAGGAGTAATTTCATTAAGCCCATACTCTTGTATCTCCCCATTCTTAGAAAAGGGTCACATTCATTAACTTGAGATGTCTAGTTTTTTTCTTTAATGAACAGCCATCTTTTGATGCTTTAGTTTCCTGTTTATTGATTTACTTTGTTTGTTTTACAAAAGGTTGCAAATATCCTGGCCTCTCACTTACCTCTCCAAAATAGCCCCTGGGAACTATCTGAGTGTCTGTATTCCATGTTTAAGTCCTCAGTAAGTCTTCCAAATAAAACATAATTCTCAACTTTTAGATTGTACATATGTTTCAGTTGAATCACAAAGGTCTAACCAGAAAATCCTCTTTGCCCCTGAAGTCCTGAAACATTTTATCTCCCACTGTTTAAGGTTTCTATTGCTGCTGAAATAAGGTACCATAAATTTAGTGCTCTAAAACCATGGAGAATTTATTTTCTTACATGTCTGGAAGTCAGAGATACTAATGTAAGGCTGTTGGCAGTACCATATTCCTTCTGAAGGTTCTAGGAAATAATTCTTCTCTATCTTTCCAACTTCCAGACTCAGTCTGTATTCCTCCTTTCAGCTACAAATTGCATGACTCCAACTTCTGTCTCTGTCTCCACATATCATTCTCTGATGTTCTTTCCCCATTTTATATCTTATAGAGACCCTTGTAATATTTGTTGTTGTTTAGTAGCTCAGACATTTTTGACTTTTTGTGACCCCATGGACTGTAGGCCGCCAGGCTACTCTCTCAGTGGAACGCTCCAGGAAAGAATACTGGAGTGGGTTGCCATTCCTTCTCCAGGGCATCCTCCTAACCCATGGATCGAACCTGAGTCTGCTGTATTGCATGTGGATTCTTTAACATCTGAGCCACAAGGGCAGCTTGGCATATGGGAATCCTTGTTCCTTGACAAGAGATCGAGTCAAAGTTCCCTGCTTTGGAAGCATGGAATCTTAACCACTGGACCACCAGGGAATTCCCTGTGGCCCACTCAAAGGATCCAGAATAATCTTTTCACATCAAAATTCTTAATCATACCAAAAGGTACCTTTTTTTTATGTATTGTAAATACTCACATGTCCAGAGATTAGGATGTAGTTGTCTCGGGGGAATATCGTGCCTACTATAGTCTGCCTTTGGTCTCTGATTTTCATATGTTCTCCACATGTAAACCATATTCACCCCACCCCAACAATTCTGTAAGTCTAAACCCACTATAGCATCATTTCAAACTTTAAAATCTCATCTATACTTTATCAGCCCCAAAGTCCCAAATGCCATCATCTAGATATAAGGGAGGATCTGACTATAACCCCTCCTGAGACAGAATCCCTTTCCATCTGTGAGTCCCAGAAACTCAAAAAACAAGTTAACTGCTTTTAAGGAAAAATTGAGGGTCAGACATGGCATTTAAAAGCACAATCATTTTAAAAGAGAAAAAAACAGAAAGGAAAAAATATTCTCAGAAAATTTGAAAGTCAGCCTGACAATCCCCACCAGGTTTTATGCCTTGAGAAGAACCATTTCTGATTCACAGTCCTGTCTTCATGCTTTTTGATTCAATCCTCCGAGACATCCTTCTTTTACATGAAAAGTAGCATGGGCTTTCATCTGAGTAATTCTATTAGCCATCAACTTACCTGTAGAATTTTGGGAGTTTGCCAGCCTTGTCTCTGTCTCTCTGCATCCAAGCTGGCATACTTCCACTGTTACAACATTCACAAGAACATTTTGGGTCACACTTCTGGGTCTCAAAAAGTCATTTAATTAGTTACAAAGCTGGTCCACAGATCATTCCTATATAAACTCATCTTTGTTTCTGGCTTTTATTTGAGAGGAATCTGTGAATGAGATGCCTAATCTTCTCAAAGAACCTTCAATGCACAGTGGATTTTGTCCCTTTTGAAACACTCTCAGAAGACTGTACAATCTACATATCTCTGTCTGGTTACAGATAGTGCTTATTGAGTAACATGCAACTGATAAATAACCTACAATTGATGAGTATTTATAATTGATGAGATGCAGCTCTGCTTGGAAACAGAAGCTTGGTATGTACCTCTGAAGGGGACATGACAAATAGGATGTTGTCTCCATAGTGTGGCTTCTTTAATCAATCTAATTTTAGCATCTTTGAAATCAGGATAAGTGAGATTCTCCAGACGTCAAAATTCCTGGTTTCTATTTTCTTAACAGCTCTTCCTTAATTCATTTCTTTCACATTATAGTAACAAAAGCAAGAGAAAACAGCAAGAATAAATCAGGCTTCATCTTAAACACTGCTAATCATCCTTGTGTATCACTGAAAAAATTCCTTTCATATAACTCTATATATGGTTCAGCCTTCCCTGATACCTCAGTTGGTAAAGAATCTGCCTGCAATGCAAGAGACCATGGTTCAATTCCTGGGTCAGGAAGATCCCCTGGGGAAGGGATAGGCTACCCACCCCAATATTCTTGGGTTTTCTTTGTGGCTCAATTAGTAAATAATCTGTCTGTAATGTGGGATAGCTGGGTTCGATTCCTGGGTTGGGAAGATCCCTTGGAGAAGGGAAAGGCTACCCACTCCAATATTGTGGTCTGGAGAATTCCATGGACTCTCATGAGTCCATGAGGTCTCAAAGAGTTGGACACAATTGAGCGATTTTCATTTCACTTCATTTTAAGCTTTCTAGCATTACAAAACAAACAAAATATTTTCTTCCTTTTCAGTAGCATGGCCCCCATTTTCTTCTGAATCCTCATCAGCAGTCTTTTTAATACCCATTTTAAATGATTAGCAGCAGCCTCTATACAACAGTTTAGATATTCTCTAACATGCTTTCTCTTCCATGATCTTTACTTCTGAGCTCGCAGCAGCAAGGACCTTAATATTCATGTTTGTTCAGATAGTCTGTTTTTTTTTTTATCAAGGTAACTTTTTTCTTTAATTTAATTAATTTATTTTAATTTTCTTTACATTATCCTGTTGGTTTTGCCATACATTGACATGAATCTGCCATGGGTATACATGTGCTCCCCTTCCAGAACGCCCCTCCCACTTCCCTCCGATTCCCTTTCTCTGGGTTATCTCAGTGCACCAGCCCTGAGAATCAGACCTGGGCTGGCGATTGATTTCACATATGATGATTAACATGTTTCAATGCCATTCTCTCATATTATCCCACCCTTGTCCTCTCCCACAGAGTCCAAAGGACTGTTCTATATATCTGCATTTCTTTTGCTGTTTCACATACAGACTTCTCATTACCATCTTTCTAAATTCCATATATATGCGTTAGTATACGGTATTTTTGTTTTTCCTTCCGGCTTACTTTACGCTGTATAACAGGCTTCAGTTTTGTCCACCTCAGTAGAATTGATTCCTCTGTGACCCACCTCCTAGAATATTGGAAATAAAAGCACAAATAAACAAATGGGACCTAATTAAAATGAAGAGCTTCTGCATAACAAATGAAACTAAAAGCAAGGTGAAAAGGCAGCCTTCAGAATGGGAAAAAATAATAGCCAATGAAGCAATGGACAAACAATTAATCTCAAAAATATACGAGCAACACCTGCAGCTCAATTCCAGAAAAATAAACGACCCAATCAAAAAGTGGGCCAAAGAACTTAACAGACATTTCTCCAAAGAAGACATAAAAATGGCTAACAAGCACATGAAAAGATGCTCAACATCACTCATTATCAGAGAAATGCAAATCAAAACCACAATGAGGTACCACTTTACACCAGTCAGAATGGCTGCCATCCAAAAGTCTACAAGCAATAAATGCTGGAGAGGATGTGGAGGAAAGGGAACCCTCTTACACTGTTGGTGGGAATGCAAACTAGTACAGCTGCTATGGAAAACAGTGTGGAGATTCCTTAAAAAACTGCAAACAGACCTGCCATATGACCCAGCAATCCCACTGCTGGGCATACACACCGAGGAAACCAGAATTGAAAGAGACACGTGTATCCCAATGTTCATCGCTGCATTGTTTACAATACCTAGGACATGGAAGCAACCTAGATGTCCATCAACAGACGAATGGATAAGAAAGCCGTGTTACATATACACAATGGAATATTACTCAGCCATTAAAAAGATAGTCTGTTTTTGATTAACTAAATTTCCTCCAAGAATATATAATTTTTATCTATTCTTTTCTACATTTCTCACTAAGCACTCACTCACTAGCATATCCATATTTCTACTAAGAGTTTCTTGAAGGAAATCAAAACTTTTTATTTGTTTCTTTTGTTTTTAATCTTGTTCCTTACAATTCTTTCAGCTTCAACTCATTACTCAATATCAAAGCCATTTACACATTTTTAGTCTTGGCAACAGCAGTATCCCACTTCATCAGTCATTGATGCTATAAAAATTACCAAAATACTGTGGTTTATAACAATTCAAATTGTTGTCTTATTGTTTGGGGGTCATAAATATTAAAATCATGGTAAATGCATGTCTACAGTCCTCTTAGAGGCTCCAGGGAATAGCTAGAGGCTTCCCAGAGAGTGCAGTGATAAAGAATCCACCTGTCAAAGCAGGAGATGCAAAAGATGGAGCTCAATTGACCCCTGGGTTGGGAAGATTCCCTGAAGGAGGGAATGGTGATCCATTCCAGTACTCCTTTCTTGGAAATAACATGGACAGAGAAGCCTGGTATGTTACAGTTCATGGGGTCAAAAAGAGTTGGATATTACTGAGTAACTGAGCACACAAACACACACATATGGAAGAATTATTTTCTTGCCTTTTTCAGGTTCTAGAGGACACATGAAATTCTTGTCTTGTGACTCTCTTCTATTTCAAAGTTTACCTCTCCAGTTCTGTGTCTGTTGTGTATCCTCTGACTCTCTGTCTCCCTTTTTAGTTGTTTAAGGATTCTGATGGTTGCATGGACCTACTTATATCATCCAAGATATTTTTCTCATCTCACTACCTATTACTTCAGTTCAATTCAGTCACTCAGTAGTGTCTGACTATTTGCAACCCCATGGATTGCAGCATGGCAGATCTCCCTGTCCATCACCAACTCTTGGAGATTTTTCAAACTCATGTTCATGTAGTCGATGATGCCATCCAACCATCTCATCCTCTATTGTCCCCTTCTCCTCCTCCTGCCTTCAGTCCGTCCCAGCATTGGGGTCTTTTCAAATGAGAAAGTTCTTCACATCAGGTGGCCCAAGTATTGGAGCTTCAGTTTCAGCATAATTCCTTTCAATGAATATTCAGGACTGATTTCCTTTAAGGTGGACTGGTTGGATCTCCTTGCAGTCCAAGCGACTTTCAAGAGTCTTCTCCAACATCATAGTTCAAAAGCATCAATACTTTGATGCTCATCTTTCTTTATGATCCCATAACTTAGTCACATCTTTAAAATCTTTTTCAATGTATTATACACACAGGTTTCAGTAGTTAGGGCATGAACTTCTTTTAGAAGCCATTTTTCTGCCTGCCATAACCACCTAGAGACCTTGGACAGTTCAGACTCGAGAAAACTCCTCTCCATATAAATGAAGAAATTAAAGATAACCTGACAATGTCCCTAAAGATGAAAATATTTTTGGAAGTATAGAACATAAGAGTTAGGCAAGATATGCATATTAAACCTAAATAGAGTGAATTCTTACAAAAATAAAATATTTGAATAATATTCAAGTCAAGTGATGCAATAAACAAAATGTCCATGCTATCATAAATTACTCATCTTACTAAGAAACTGGAAAAAAATCACAATAGATGTGAACACCAAGGATGAACCAGATGTAGGATGTATGTGACAAGTGTTTTAAAGCAGTCATTTAAAAAATGTTTCAATAATAAATTAAAGATTCTGTTGAAACAAATAAAAATAAAACTCTCAGCAAATTCATATGTTATAAAAATGTAAATTACAGAAGAAAAATACAAAATTTTGTTAAATTGGTTCAGTAGTAGGCTGGAAATGACATAGATATAGTCAGTAAACTTGAGGAAAGGTAAATATAATTCATATAATCTGAAAAATTTGAAACTTAAAAAAATGAACAAAGTTTTAAGAGCAATTTGTTAACAGCAAAATGTGACTGATGGTATTATCAGAGTCATAGAGAAGAGAAGGAGTATATACAATATGAAAGAGTCTGAACAAATAATTGCTGAAGACATCCCACATTTAGAGAAATGACTCACAGATTCTAAACATTCAACAAACCCTAAAATGATAAAGTCAAAATAATTCCAGCCCAGATATATCATAATTCAATTTTTAAAACTAAAGCCAAAAAAATTTTGGAAAGCAGCCAGAAGGAAATGCCATGTTACTTATAGGGGGATATTAATATGAATAGTTGTAGATTTCCTATCAGGAATTATAGAGGCAGAAAGAAGTTGTTCAGTCTCTTTCAAATGTTGAATGTAAAGTTCTGTTTATCTTTAATTCTTTATTTTTTGAAACTCTCCTTCAGGAATGACAGAGAAATGAAGATTGTTTAAAGGAAGATAAACTTAGTATGTGTGTGTGTATATATATATATATATACACACACACACACACACACACATATATATTCTTAAAAACTCACTAACTCAAAAGCCTTGGAAATAATAACCACTTTGTTCACAGTAGGATCTGGAATGGGTCCCTCTATTTGTATCCTTTTCTCTTTGGAAAAGAGTTCTGTCTCTTTGGAAAAGTAGTTCTGTTTTCTCTCCCACAGTCTTTGTGGAAGAAGTACCACAGCCAATTTATGTAATACTCACCTTGGCAAACATAATCTGCTTTAGTTAAATATGATTTTCAGATTTTACTACTGAAAGACAAGTCTAAACAGATAAAAATAACAGATTAATCTGTCAAGGCAAGCTTTAAATTTTCAGTGACTGTGCCACTCAGCATAAAACATTTCTTGGGCTAAACACAGCATTGCCTTGAAATCAAGGATAGTAGGATGGTATTTGAGTAGTCTTTATAATGCTTTTTATTAAGAATTAATTCACTCAATTCTTTGAGGTGCTTCTTACTTATGATATCTAAGATTTTACTTCATATGTTAGAATTAGTGAAGCAATGATCAGGTTGAATATAGCATATTGTTTTAATCTCTACTTAACATGTTTTACAATTATTTACAAACTGAAGAGACTAGAAAGGAGCTGCTCATTGACTGACCAATCCCCTTGTGTGCACAACTGGTATAGAACATGACACATAAGTTTACCTTACTACTTCTCAGGTGGAACTTTGGTAAAGAACCCACCTGCCAGTGCAGAAATCATAAGAGATTTAGGTTCAATCCCTGGGTTGGGAAGGTCACTTGAAGGAGGGCATGGCAACCCACTCCAGTATTCTTAAGCCATGTCATCAGGGCCACCTAATACAAACAGGTCAAAGTGAAGAGTTCTAAAAAAATGTGATCCACTGGAAAAGAAAATGGCAACCCAGTCCAGTGTTCTTGTCTGGAGAATCCCATGGATAGAGAAGCCTAGCAAGCTACGGTCCATAGGGCCCCAAAGACCACTGAAGCACACAACTGAAGCCACTAAGCACACACACTCACTAATCATAATAATTACTGAAACAAATAATTATGTAGTGCTTTCTATGCACCAAAACCTAATCTGTGCGGTTCATATAGATAAATTTCTTTAAATATCCAATTAAATATGCCTACTTAATAAATAATGAATCTGTGTTTTCATCAGGGTAAATAACTTGTAAGAGGTCCTACTTTAATCAACACCGGTTAACTGCTATAGCAAGCGAGTCTCAGATCTAAGTGAAATAATAAAATAAGTGTTTGCTTTATTTAGATCAAGACCAGGGAAAAGGTTTCTGGTCAGGTAGCTCCCCTAAGAAGCCCTCCTTGAAATAGGAGTGAAAGTCACTGGCTTATGTCATGTTGTAACGCTGAGATCCTGGGGCTTCTGGTCGACGCCAACACCATTGACTATGAAGTCAGGGAGAAGAGAGCATAAGGAAATCAAACAATACAATTAACTGGGACCTGGAATTGACACATGTTACATCAGACAAACAAGTCTGTGGCCACATCTATGAAGAAATGAGGAGATAAAATAAAATGTCTTCTGTATGGCAGCCAGTTTCCAGGAAAAGATTCTTACCATGGAAGGGAAATGAAGCTCTAGTGTTACTCAAAAATCTAATTGTTCAATTCAGTTCAGCCTCTCAGTTGTGTCTGACTCTGAGACCCCATGGACTGCAGCACGCCAGGCCTCCCTGTCCATCACCAACTCCCGGAACTTACTCAAACTCATGTCCATTGAGTCAGTGATGCCATCCAACCACCTCATCCTCTGTCATCCCCTTCTCCTCCTGCTTTTAATCTTTCCCAGCATCAGGGTCTTTTCCAATGAGTCAGTTCTTTGCATTAGGTGGCCAAAGTATTGGAGTTTCAGCTTCAGTATTAGTCCTACCATTTAATATTCAGGACTGATTTCCTTTAGGATTGACTGGTTTGATCTCCTTGCAATGCAAGAGTCTCTCAGGAGTCTTCTCTGACACCACAGTTCAAAAGTATAAATTCTTTGGTGCTCAGCTTTCTTTATAGTCCAAACCTCCAGTTCAAACTTTCTGTTGTAAACTTAAACTCAGGAATTTGGCTCTCGGGACTATGCTATGCTATTCTGTCATTCACAAAAATAGGATAATATATACATGACATTTTATAATGCAGCAAATATAATAATACTTTCTTGGTGCTCAGATTATAAATAACCTACCTGCATGTGGGAGACCTGAGTTAGATCCTTGGGTTGGGAAGATCCCCTGGAAGAGGGCATAACAACCCACTCCAGTAATCTTGCCTGGAGAATCTCCATGGACAGAGGAGCCTGGAGAGCCACCATCCATGGTGTTGCAAAGAGTCCAACACAACTGAGTGACTAAGCACAGCACAGCACATATACAATAATAAATAATACAAGTATACTTTGGAGGTATTGCAGGTTTGATTCCAGACCACTACAATAAAACAAATATCATAATAAAGAAATTCATATGAATTTTATGTGTTCCCAGTGCATGTAAAAGTTATGTTTACATTATTGTGAAATCTACTATGTGTGCAACAGCATTATGTCTAAAAAAACAATGTACATACCTTAATTTGAAACACTTGATTGCTAAAAGTACTGTCATCTGATCCTTCAGTGAGCTACAATCTTTTTGTAGTAGCATTAGCAAAAGTCACTAATAGCAGATCACCATAACAAATATAATAATCATGAAAACATTTGTAAGATTATGAGAATTACTAAAATGTGAGACAGAGACTGAAAATAAGCTGTCGGAAAATGGCTATCTGTAGATGTAAGCAATGCATGATTATCACAAACCTTTCATTTAAAATAAACAAGCACAATATCTGTGAAGTGGAAAGGAAAATCACAATATGCCTTCATATGTGTGTATCAATAGTGTAGTATAATGGTGTTTGGTGTTTACGAGGATTTCAGTAAAGGTAGGGTATTATTTTACTATTAAATAAAGAATTAATAAAATAAATCATCTCAATACGCATAAAATGATGACTCATTAAAAGGATATAGGATATCTTATAGAACACAAAGTTGAAGATGAAATATGCCTATGATGAATGAAAAGAAAGCAAAGGAAAATACATTGTAAAATAGAAACAAATGAAAATTCTAAGACTAGGGCTTCCCTGTGGCTCAGATGGTAAATAAAATATATCTGAGTTAAAAAAATAATAATAATTCACTGTATAAGATTAATAGCATATTATATGGCAAAGCAAAAGTGGATTTTAAAATAGGGCTATAGAATGCTTAATTCTGTAAATGGTAACATAGTTAAGAATTTAAGGAGGGTTATTTTAAGAAAGCAATAGATATGAGGCAATCAGTAGCTTATTTGGAAAATGTCAATTAAATCAACCTATAAGCAAATGCTTTAAATAATATGCATAAATATGGTTTTATTTAATTTGTCACTATAATGGCATATTTCAATCTTCCCTCCATATCTTTGGATGATGACTTTCTTTTTGATATATTTTATAAAAATGTGGAAAATGAAATTTTCTTAGCTCCAAATTTAAATTGATTTAAAGTCAACGTTAAGATAAGAAACCCAAAATTATTTTGTTAGAGGAAAACACAAAATATTCTGAGAAATACCCAGGAAAGAACTTTTTTCAGTTAAATTTTTATTGCAATATACCTTAATAATGCTAAAAGTTATAACAAGCAAGAAAGACACGTGTGCATGAGTGCTAAGTCCCTTCAGTCATGTCTGACTCTTTGTGACCCCATGGACCATAGCCCATCAGGCTCCCTTGTCCATGGGGTCTCTAGGCACAAATACTGGAGTTGGTTGTCATGCTCTCCTCCAGGGGAATCTTCTTGACCCAGGAATCAAACCTGTACCTCCTGAGTTGCAGGCAGATTCTTTACTGCTGAGCCACCAGGAACACCTGAAGCAAGAGACAGACAATAAGAGTTTGTTGTTTACAGAACTCTGATGATATGCATTTGTGATCATATACTGATATTTAGTTTGTGTCAGCCTTCAAAAGAAGGAAACATACAAACATACATATACAAATACATACAAAAATATATGCATAAACAAACACATCAATTCAAGATTTTGAAATAAAATTTCTAATTTCATCTAGACATAGGGAAGACTTTAATATAACCTGCGCACTAAAACTTTATAAGCATAATATAAATGTATATATACCTCAAAGTTGATGCTTCCCTGGTGGTTCAGATGGTAAAGAATCTGTCTGCAATGCAGGAGACCTGGGTTCCATTCCTGAATCGGTAAGATCTCCTGGAGAAGGGAATGGCAACCCACTGCAGTATCATTGCCTGGAGAATCCCATAGACAGAGGAGCCTGGCAGGTCGCAGAGTCAGATATGACTGAGCAACTAACACTTCCACTTTCACACCTTAAATTTACACTTAAAAATTGAAGAAAACTGACCATGGTATTTATTTGATAATAAAATTTAAAAATGTATAATACTTAAAACATTATAATGAAATTAGAATTTGTTTCTTATACCAAATTAGAAAAATCTTTAGGGCATATAAACAGAATTTCCTTTATAAAGCTTACTATTTCTATAATCAAAACCAAGATGATAATCTCACAGCACAGTTTACAATATCTAGGACAGGAAAGAAACCTAGATGTCTATTGACAGAAAAATGGATAAAAATGTTGTGGTACATATATACAATGGAATATTACTCAGTGATAAAAATGTACACATTTGAATCAGTTTTAATAAGGTGTATGAACCTAGAACCTATTATACAGAATGAAGTAAGAAAGAGAAAAACAAATATCATATATTAATGCATATAGATACATATGGAACCTAGAAAGATGGTATTGCTGAACCTGTTTTCAGGACAGCAATAGAGGTGCAGACATAGAAAACAGATTTATGGACATGGTAGGGGAAGGAGAGGGTGGGCAAATTGATAGAATAACATTGAAGCAGACATATTACCATATATAAAACTAGATGGTTAGTGGGAATTTGCTGTATGATACAGGGAGCTCAAACCCACTGCTCTTTGACAACCTAGACAGGTGGTATGAGGTATGAAGAGGGAGGGAAGTTCAAGACAGGGGAAATATGTACACATATGGCTGATTAATGCTGATGTACTGCAGAAACCAATACAATATTTTAAAGCAATTATCCCCCAAGTAAAAATAAATTTTTAAATTAAAAAAACATGATGATAATCTAAATGTCTCGGACTTAGGTCATTTTAGTAAACAGTGGAGAGGATTCATATTTTTAAGAAAAGAAGTATAAATTTGAGATTCAATTGGAAGATAAATTTTTTAAATCACTTTATTGACATGCCAAAAATCTTTGCATATTAACTGTATAAGACTTGATGGGTTTGTAGGTAAGTGAAAGGGCTTCTCTGGTAGTTCAGCTGGTAAAGAATCTGCCTGCAATGCAGGAGATCCCAGTTCAATTCCTGGGTCAGGAAGATTCCCTGGAGAAGGGCTTGGCTACCCATTCCAGTATTCTTGGTCTTTCTTGGTGGCTCAGATGGTAAAGAATCCACCTGCAATTCAGGAGACCTGGGTTCTATCCCTGGGTTGGGAAGCTCAAGAGTCAGATATGACTATGCACAGCACAGCATGTCTGCGAAAACATCCTCAGAATCTATGCCACAAACATATCCATCACTTCCAAAAGTTTGCTCTAATCTTTTTTATTATTATTTTAATTTTATGTAAAGAACATACCATAAGATCTATTTTCTTAGTAGATTTTTGGGTATAAGTCACTCAGTTGTCTCTGAGTATTTGTGACCCCATAGACTGTAGCCTACCAGGCTTCTCTGTCCACGAAGTTCTCTAGGCAAGAGTACTGGAGTGGGTTGATATTTCCTTCTCTAGTGAATCTTCCCAACCCAGGGATCAATCCCAGATCTCCTACATTTCAGGCAGATTATCTATCATCTGAGCCACCAAGGAAGCTTAAGTTCTTAAGTATACAATATTATTAACTACAGGCACCGCCCTAGTTCTAAGCCCTGGCAACCACCATCCTATGATCTGCTTTTATGAGTCTGACTATTTCAGATACTTCATATAATTCCTATCTTGTAACATTTATCCTTCTGTTTCCTGGCTGTTTTGCTTAGCATTGTGTCCTCCAGGTTCATCTATGCTGTCACAAATGGCAGAATGTACTTCTGGAAGACTGAGTAGCTTTCCATTGTAAGTATTATACATACTATATTTCCTATATTTAGTTATCCATTGGTGTACATTTAGGTTATTTCCATGTCTTGCTTATTGTGAATAATACTGAAAGAAACCTGGGAGAGGCATCCCTTGTGGCTCAGTGGTAAAGAATTCACCTGCCAATGCAGGAAATGTGAGTTAAGTTCCTCTGTTGGGAAGATCCCCTACAGAAAGAAATGGCAACCCACATCAGTAGTCCTGCCTGGGAATTACATAGAACGAGGTGCACAGTGGGATACAGTCCCTGAGGCTGCAAAAGAGTCAGACATAACTGAGCAACTAAACAACAGCAAACCTGGGAGTAGAGATCTTTCTTTGAGCTCCTGCTTTCAATTTCTTCAAATGTATACTCATAATTGAGACTGCTGGATTATATAGTAATTCTATTTTTAATGTTTTGGGGAACCTATATATGTTTTCCATAGAAGCTACACTGATTTACTTTCCTATCAACAGTGCACAAAGTTTCTCTTTATGCCATATCCTGTTACACTTACTTTTCTTTTTTTTTTTTGGATAATGAACATACTGAGATGTAAGGTGCTATCTCATTATAGTTTTGATCTATATTTCCCAGACTCTCACTGCTGATTGATTATGAGGAGCATATTTTATATACCTATTGGCCATTTATATGTCTTCTTTGGAGAAATATCTTTTCAGGTCCTTTGCACATTTTTAAATGAGGTTTTCTTTTGCTATTGAGTTGCATGAGTTCCTTACAAATGTTAGATTTTAGCCCTTTTATAAGATACATGCCTTGAAAATATTTTCTCCCACTTTGTTTTTTCACCATGTTGCTTGTTTCTTTTGCTATTCAGAAACTTTCTATTTCCCACTTGTCTAATTTTGCATTTGCTGCCTATACTTTCAGTGTCAGATGGCAAATTTTTAATTATTTTAAATATACATACCGAAAAATAGATGCCAGCATTAAAAGGGATGAGGAAAGAAAGAAAAGCAAAATTTGATATAAAATACAAAGAAATAAGAAAAAAGAAAGAGAAAAATGATAACTGTAATATAAAGATAATACAAGAGTAGTAACCATTCATGTTTCAGAAGAAAAAAAATAAACAGGAGTTCTGGAAAGTACTTCGTGCATTGAAGATTTTGTGATCATTTGGAGATAGATAGGAGACAGTGGGTGGCTCTATAGGTTACTATGCTAAAAAGTTGTAAAGGTGAGGTATTTTTGGACTCAGTGAGAAAATTCCTTTCTTAGCTCTACTGTTCATACTGTTAATCTTCTACAAGAAATCCAACTGCCATTTCTCCTACTGCCAACATACTTAATTATTGTTGCACAGAGCAAAACAGTGATAAGATCTGAACAAAACAGATGGCTCAGCATTGCCAGAAAAGTTATGTTTTTGCCATGAATTTTTATAAGACACCAAGAAAGTACTACTGTGTTGAAAATGTCTAAGACAAATCAGCATATTTTTACAGCACTTACAGACATTTCCATAATCAAAGTGTTCTACCATTATTCCATATTTCTTCAGTGAGGCTCTCTCAATGCTTTTCAAAAGCATGAAGGATGTGTAAATCATTTCCAAAGGGTGACATAACAAAGAATACTTGTTTGTTTAGGAGTATAGTCAACTTAACCAGGTAATGCTCCTTTGCATCAGTGCATGCTATCCTTGAAAATCAACTGAAAGCTGGAGTTTTAACTCAATTAATTTGAACTTCAAGCTTTCAGGGTTCTTTGGATTTATTGAATGCATTTGCCATGTTAATTTCTAATATATTAATTTGCTTATTGAATAAAAATTAATTATTGTGCTTATGCTCATTTTTAGCAATATGTTATAAGTAGTATTATACAGATGGATAAGAAAAGACCTTGCTCTTTGGTGAATTATTACTCAATTGAAGAGGTTGACATATAAATCTACATTTTGAAATTTATTAAGTTATTAAATAAGTATGAAGCTAGAGGCAAGATGAGGAACACAGAGTTCGGGATGTTAAAGACAAAATCACAAGTTTAGGAAAGATTTTCATGTATATATGATGACATTTATATCTTTCAGACAATTGAGTGTGTTACTGAGGTAAAGACAAAACTATGAAGAAGCTCTGTAAGATCATAATAAAAAGCACCAGTGTATTATAATGTGTGGTGTAGGCTTTTTATAGTTGTTTAGTTGCTAAGTTGTGTCCAGCTCTTTGTAACCTCATGGACTATAGCCCACCAGGCTCCTCTGTCTATGGGATTATCCAGGCAAGGAAACTGGAGTGGGTTGCCATTTCAGTCTCTAAGGAGTCGTTCCCAAGCAGGGATCAAACCCACATCTCATGCTTTGGTAGGTGGATTCTGCTGAGCCACCCGGGAAGCAGATACAAACACTTAATATTTAAGGAAAAGAATGTGAAAAGATAAGCCTGATGGAGATAAGTAGCATTTGAACTTTGTTGGAGCTTTGTTTGATATGTGAAACATTAAATTTTATTCAATTGGTGATAGAGAGCAATATACCTGTAGAGAGGAATAAAATTAAACACTTGGCTACAATATGAGAGAAGAATTTAAGGTATTTAGCACTGAAATTAGAACAGAATAAATGTATGTCAATAATTACATATACATGCTTGCATGTTTAATAAATAAATGTGTAAGTAAAGCATGCATATATATAATAAAACATTTTTTTACTAAATGGGATCATACATCTTAGCTTTCAGTTCAGCTCAGTTCAGTTCAGTTCAGTTCGGTCACTCAGTCTTGTCCGACTCTTTGCAACTCCATGGAAGGCAGCACACCAGACTTTCTTATCCATCACCAACATCTTAGCTTTATTATTTTTTTTAATTTTTAAACTTGGTATTTTCTTAAATAAAGAGATAATAAATAAATGTGTTCTGTTTTCAGGTGAGGAATCTGAAACTTAGAAAATCTGGGTGACTAAACATGCAAGCATGTATGTATCACTATTGACATATGTTTATTCTGTTCTAATTTCAGTGCTAACTCCCTTAAGTGCTTCTCTTATGTTATAACCATAGTCTCTCAGGGACTTTTTGTTATGAACAAACCAACTGGTGTTGCATATAGAGAGCACATGCAAAAATGTTCACTTGTTAATGGTATGTGTGAGTAGATAAAGGAATAACTGTTACAATAAATATTCTTGAACAGTAATACAAAAATGAAAAGAGAAAGTGTGGACAAGAAAAGTTGACTTCTTTCTCGATTCCTCGAGGGAGATCACACATAGAGAAAGTTCCTTTTCGTTCCAACTAGTAGGGTTCCTCAGTGTGATGGATGGCTCCAATTCCAAGTGATATTCTAGCAAGGAAAGCAGTGCTGAGCTGCTCAGTGGTGAAGGCAATGCCATATATTTACAGCCAGCATTGCAGGGGAGCAGAGATTTTCCTTTTTATGTATCATTTATAAATTGATACACTCCACCAAGCAGTAGTGTTTAAAACTTAATGAGGATGAAAAATTGTGTGTATACTCAAGTGTATACCAGTGTATATGAGTTAAGTGTATGTTTAACATTCGATGTTTATATTAATAAGCAGTTTATAGGAGCAAAAATTCAAGCATAGGCATATATTTTTATTTATTTATTTGTAAAGTTTATAAATTAAGAATAAAAGCTCAGGAAAGATGATTTTTTTAAATGTCCTTTTTTTGAGATTATAGCACATTGTTGCACTCTAAATACATGCTATTCTAAGTACTCTGGCTGTTGTCTGCTGTTGACAGATTTTGTAGGGAAACCTATGAGATTACCAGTTAAAATTTTTAATTTCAGATAAAATATAAATGAATTTTAGTATAAACATGTCTCAAGTATTTTATGGGAAAAGTTATCCTAAGAAAATATTCATTGTTTACCTGAAATTCAAATTTAACTGAGAATCCTGTATTTTATCAAGTAACCATAATATTATCTATACCAGGTTTCATTCTCATAAAGAATCATTTTGAGGAAAATGTGAACTATTTCAATGTGTATATATGATTATAGAACAGATACTTAGATGGATTAAGTAGATCTATATGAATGAGAAAGCTTTTTTTTTTTCCCTGCCTCTTTATTTCAGTAAAGTCAAGCAGTGAACAATGTTCCATAAAGGTCAATTGGCAACTGTACCATCTGCTCTGGGTCCCTAGAATAAATTTCCTGCTGGGGCCTTGCTACACATGAGCACATGTTGTTTTCACAAAGACCAAAATCTTATATTGTATTCTTGCTTGATCCCTGCTGTGGATGCTGGCTTTACAGCATCAGTAATGCTGTTTCTGGACCTTCATTATGCTGATTGCTGTCAACCCCAGGAATGAAGATTCTATCAAGTTAAAACAACATGAAATGAAATGCTAGAATATATGCATGAACAGATAATACCCCCAGATTACTTTTACCAGACTTGTTTACCCATGTTCTGGGTTATGGGAAAATTGGCTGTTAAAAACTCCCAGTCTTTCCCTAGAGAATTGCCCCTGGAAGATTGAAATACCTCGAAGGACATGAGTCATCTACTGCTCCACCTATCTGCAGTCAGTGAGTAATGGATAATAGGCTGAAAAATACTGATATCTCAAGTTGGGACAAGTTGTGATCCAGTTAATTATCCTGATCTCCATATGAAATCAGGCTAAGATGAAACTTTAGATGAAACCACAAATTTGCTTGGCTTTTCCTTCTGCTCTGTTCTCACATATTTCACCAGAGAACCCTACCTCAATAAATAACTTATACATATATTGTCATCTCAAATTCTGCTTCTGGGCAGCTCAAATCAGGACAATATTCTATTGTCAGAAAGGAAACTGTTTATTTACATAAAATCAAACGGGTAGGTCAAATAATTATCTGTTGAATATAAAACCACATGGAAAAACCATAGGAAAAACTATACATCATCAATACTAACTATACTCCCTAGCTCCTCTGTATCACCTAGTCTACTGTTCATCCCTTCTAGTGTATTTGTTTCTACTTTGGTTATAGTATTCTTCATATCTGTTTGGATTTTATTTGTATTCTGTCTTTGTTACATGCTTCTAACTTCTCAATCTGTTTATCCAATCTTCTCCCAAGTGTTTTGAACATCTTTATGAAGCTGAAGCTCCACTACTTTGGCCACCTGATGCAAAGAGCTGACTCGTTGGAAAAGACTCTGATGCTGGGAAAGACTGAAGGCAGGAGGAGAAGAGGGAGACAGAGGATGAGATGCTTGGATGGCATCATCGACCCAATGGACAAGAGTTTGAGCAAACTCTGGGACGTAGTGAAGTAGAGAGAAGCCTGGAGTGCTGCAGTCCCTGGGGTCTCAAAAGAGTTGGACATAATTCAGTGACTGAACAAAAACAATTTTCTCAAGTAGATTACTTATCTCTATTTAGCTCTTCTGGGGATTTATCTTTGTTCTTTTCTTTTGGACGTATTCCTCTGCCTCCTCATTTTGCCTTATTTACTGTTTTTATTTCTCTGTATTTTTGATACATTGGTTACCTCTTGGAGAAGTGACTTTTTGTAGAAAACTTCCTATGGTGATCCAGAAACACACTCCCCTCTGGTCTCCAGAGCTGTGTTCTCTAGTGGTGTCACCTACATGGGCTGAGTGGGTCTTTCTGTTTTAGCAAACTGACTACTCTGCCTGGTTTCCTAGGCATGGTTAGCCCTTGATTGGACTGGTTGCCAGGTCTTGCCTTGTGCAGAGAGTGTTTACTAATGGTGGGCAGGCCTGGTCATGAGGTAGCTAACTGCAGAACCCTGGGGTTCCCAGTTCTAGTGTTTGCTTGCTGGTGGGTGGTACTGGCTCCTGACATGCCTGACTGTGGGGTCCGGGATGTGCTAAAGCTGTTATCCACTGCTGTTGAGTGGGGCTAGATCCTTGGGCACTTGGCTGAGGTGTGCAAGGCTTCTCAGAGCTGATGTCAACCTGCGGGCTGGCTGGTCAGGGGCCCAGGGAGTGCACAGGCTACAGTCAGCCTGCTGGGGTAGGAGTCAGCTCTTGGGGTCTTTGGCTGTTGAGTCCTGGAGATCCCAGAGCTGGTGCAGACCCACTGGTGATTAAGACTGAGTTTTGACATCTGGTTTGGGGGTTGGTGTGTGGGGGGTGGTCCTGTGGCTAGTGTTTGTGTGCTGATTTATGGAGCCAGATCTGGGCCCTCTGGGAGGGCAGTGTGCTCAGCATGTCTTAAGGCATGTCCTTCTGGTTGATGGGGGCTGTGTTTCCACACAGCTGGCTGTTTGTCTTCAGGAATCCCAGTAATAAGGCTGACAGGCTTAGGACTGGGGCCAGGTCCTGGCTCTAATAAGCTAAAGGGAGGATTCCAAAATGATGCTTGCCAGCACCAATGTACTTCTGGGAGAACGAGCTCCCAAAACTGTCCATGGCCAGTGTCTATGTCCCCAAGGTGAGTTCAAGTTGCCTCTTGCCTCTCCAGGAAGATCTCCAAGATCAACAGGTGACTTGAATCCAGGATCTTATCAAAGTACTGCTTCTGCCCTGCATCTCAGAGCATGTGAGGCTTTGTGTGTGTCCTTTAAGTGTGGGGTCTCAAGTCCCATGGCCCTCTGGCGCTCCCTAAAGTAAGCCCTGCTGGACTTCAATACCAGATGTTCTTAGAGCTCCTTTTCTGGGTGAAGAAACTGTGACCTGGGTAGCCTCATATGAGTCTTGAGGAGATTCTCTGAAATTGTAATTATTCTCTTATTTCTGAGTCACTCATCTGGGAGGACCATACTGCATCACCACGCACCTACGCATTGCACTGAGGTTCCTTATTTATATTTTTAGTTGTAGAAGATATTTTCTGCTAGTCTTCTGGTCCTTCTCATTAATAGTTGCTCTGTATATACTTGTGATTTAGGTATACCAGTGTGGGAAGGTGAGCTCAAAGTCTTCTTACTCCACTGTCTTGGCTACACTTTCCCACTTAGATCCTAATAAGCAAGGAAGTACTGTGTCCAATGATGAAATAAATTTGTGGAAACAACTTTCAGATAATACAACGATGTCCACATAAGGAGGCAATGGTAAGAAATACTAAGTGCCTTCACATAAAAATTTAGAAAAACAAGAGTCAAAGTTATCGATTGTATTTAAGCACTTTTTCATGGTCAAGATGTTGATAACTATATTCATATAAGAGATCTGATAAGGGCTCAAATATGCAATTGCTTTCATTTGATAAAAATGTATTGCCTCCTTATAATCCTTTTATGGAAATATTTACATAGATGACAGTACATTGTACTGACATTTTATATTAAGTTACATTTTTTAAAAATCTCAAATCTTATCTGCATTCAGAGAAGTAAACAGCATATTTTCACTGCTCACTTCTAAATAATTTAACCTGGCCACATTTGACAAAAAGATTGAAATTATTACAAGCTACTTTAACATATTTGCAGTATCTCTTATTGCAGAACAACAGTATGTTCACTTCTTAAGATATGCAAGATACTGATATAAAGTCCATTTTGAAGATATATTTTTGCCTATGACTTTCCTGTAGTGAAATATCATAGTTGAAAAGAATGGGTTTTTGATGTTTGTTATTTTCATTTTGCAATTGGGTAAACTAAAAGCACTCAGAACACAAACTTTTTCCAGATTGTTGTGTTCTTAAACAGATATACATTTTCAAATATAAAATTACTGACTTCTTAACTGTGTAAATATGAGATATAAATAAGATTGTAATTCACTCTGAACACTCTCTTTAAATCAATTTTTTCTAACAGGAAAGTTTGGAACAAAATTAAATCATAAAAATAAAATGACAATCTTTCCCATCCATTTTTGTTAAAGGTACGAAATCTGCCTAAGAGAATAGTGCCATATATAAAGAAAATAAAAGCCAGACAAAAGTCATAAAACCTTGAAGGAAATAGCTATAGAAAATAAAAATCATCCCTATAGTAAACACATGCAACTTTAGTAACTGATAATTGAATTATGAATTGTGTCTCCCCTTACTGTGTTGTACTGCATAGATATATGTTTTTCTGCTATTTTTTTAAATTTTATTCTTAGGCAAAATATCTGGTTAACCTTTGGAAACTGACAACTCAGCCAGGCAATTAACTTGTGCCCATATAACCTGAGCACAACATATAGTTAACATCTACCTCTGCCAATTCCTAATAACAAACCCACTTTGGCTAGACCTTGACAGACCTGGACTAATGAGCTATATAAGGCCTCGGGAGGATCAAAGAATCAGCCTTTTCACATTTTGCAAAGGTTAGTATCCCATATGTAATAATTTCAATCTGCCTGGATAACTGTTAACCACCACTATCCCTGTCTCTCCACAAACGTATTACTGGTTTCATCTATTACATAGAAAAATTGCAGATAGGTTTAGGGTTGGGATTCTTTCTGATTTGCTGAGTGTGCATGTCTTCTTTGCTATGCGAGACAGAATAAATACCTCATGGTATCTTCCATGATCTATTCTTCTTAAGAGATGCCTGTGGTCATTTAACAATAACTAAAATTGGACTTCCCCGGTGGCTCATCTCTAAAGAATCTGCCCTCAGTGCAGGAGACACAGGGGATGTGGGTTCAATCTCTGGGTCAGGAAGCTTCCCCAGGGAAGGAAATGGCAATCCACTTCTGTATTCTTACTTGGGAAATTCCATGGACAGAGGAGCCTAGTGGATTACAGTTCATGAGGCTGCACAAGGGTTGGACTAAACAAAAATAACAACATTGTCTGAAGTTATCCCAGAAGCCATTAGCCAGGATACAATGCTGTTCAGATGAGCCCCAGATGTTCAGTCTATTCTAACAGAACAATTTCTTTCTTGCTGTCTAGAGGTTTCAACATTTGCTTTGGGCTTTCAATTAAGTGAGGACATTGAATATTTTTTAATAATAATTTTCAATTGCTTCTTCAAAAACAGGGCATGTCTTGATTTTTTTTTCCTGAAAGTGAAGTTGTTTGGGGCAGAAAATATTGCATGTATTCAAATACAATTATGACAACAAAACCCACCATACAAAATCAAATTGCAGAACTATATAATACTCCAGCTCGAAGGAGCACAAATTCTGGATCTCCTACTTGGCTCCGACTGCAGCTTCACTCTCCAAGTAAGATTTATGACTTCGCTTGGGACTGCATTACTGGGCACTGAGGGAGCTTTCCTTAGGAAGGGGAACATGTATCTAAGTCACGACAGAGTTCTGACAGATTTTCTCCTAGAAAAGATGGTAAGATTGAGAGTTACCTTAAATCCCCTTAAGACTCTTTTGATGGGAGGCAGTGAAGCAAGTTTAAGGTAATGTCATTTTCTGCTGCTTTATCAGTACTATCTAAGATAAATTTCACCTTCTAAGCTGCAATATATCACTGTTTTTAGAGGCAGTGCAACAATTCGTTCCAGAAAGTTGTTCAAATTGCTTTGTTGAAACTAATCCTTTTCCTGGTATTATAAAATTTAGATAAGTTGTAATTTTCTCAGTGTGATTTAAAATATATATATATATATAACAAGAAACAACTTTAAGGGGTCCAGATTGCCTGATTTTTAACACATTCTGTATCTAAAAGGCAAAATTGTTTAAATATTAATTATGGAATGTCATTCATGGACTAGATTTGGGAAAATATACTTCAGATACTACTCTTGACTCCTCCTTGAATATATTTCATGTTAATTATTTGCTTTAATAAAGGTTAGGAGTGGATGTCTTAGAAGTAAAATTCAACAGAAAAAGAATTCTTTTATCCTTTTCTGCACTTATTTTCTTTTATCATTTTGTCTTTACAGTTTTATTATTTTGTGCTTTTTAATTGGCTAAGACAATGGTGCAGAATGTTAAAAAGGTATGCCTTGGTTCAATGTCAGGTAATAATAACCTTCTCTGGTAATTATCAGCACAGAAGCTAAATATTAACCATTTCCAAATTTTCCTTTTTGACTTTGCTGGTTGTTATCTAATAAGATATCAATGTAAAAGTTTTTTAATATTTATCCCCATGATTACATGAATATTCAAGAGTCCTCATGTTCCTAACACAGAATAACAGGTAATATAAAGGGAGTCTTACCTTGGATTTTACCCTTAAATATTCTGAAGTGTGTAGGTATTTAAAAGTAAAGTATTTTCTTGTGTATAATACATCTAGCTTAATTTCAAAATCTTTGACAATGGCTAAATGTAGTTGAATAAATAACATATAGTGCATTAACCTTCACTGTAAATGTTGTTTTGTGAGTTTAGTCATAATGGGCTTTTTCAAATGTTGACTATCTCTGCTTAATAATTATTTTCTTTCAGCGTCATTTAAATATGTGCTTTTGCTTTCATTTTTGTTTAAATAAAAGAATTATCACCATGAAATATTGTAACCCATCCTCCCACTCTATTTCTGTTTAGTTTTTTGGCTTTTTTTTTTTTTTAAGCAATGATGTACCAGTGTTAAAGTTCTTCTCAAAATGGTCAAATATCACAATTTTATTAATAATTATTTTTTCAAGGTAAAAAATTTGCACTCCCAATTCTGATATTACCATTCTGTGGAATGATTTTACTAAACTTTCAGTGTCAAATATAGAGAATTGGCTTATATTGTACTCCTTTGTAGTTGAGATGGCAAAGAACCTGCCTGCAGTGCAGGGGATCAGGATTTGATCCCTGGGTCAGGAAGAACCCCTGGAGAAGGGAATGTCAACCCACTCCAATATTCTTTCCTGGACAATTCCATGGACAGAGGAGCCTGGGGATTTGCAGAGTCAGACATGACTGAATCACTAACACTTTCACTTTTCACTTCACACTCAGTAATGCAAAATTCTGTTTTAAGTGTATATTAAATCATTCTCTTCTTCCCCATACATAAATTCTTCTTGGTGTTGCTGCTCCATCTCCCCTTTTATGTATCTTTTTTCATTAGCCTTTTTTTCAGACTAATTAGTATTAGATTTTCTGTCTTTGGAAACTCCTTCTCTCACAAATTTTCAGTAAAAATTTCAGATTGCTTTATTAGTCTATATCCTGCTGATATCAGTGACCAAAATTCAACTCCATGTAGGTAAAACAAAAGGGAACTTAATTGGCTCAGATAACTTGGGAATCCAGGAAATATACCTATAATCAAGCACTGTGAGACCCTTCTGTTCAAAGAATGTTGTGATTTTTCACCTTAGGTTCTGCTTTTCTGGCTTCACTGTTCCAGTTGTTTCTCACAGTAGAGACAATTATTTGTGTGAGCAAATATCTCTGGCCAGACCAACGAGAGATCAAAGAATATTTTTAATCTATAAACTTTAATAGATAAATATGCTGTAAGTTAGATATCTCTGACATTTTAATATTAGATATTGAATTAACTGTTGTTTTTAAAATCTACAGCTAGTTTATTTGCATAGCCTTTGCAGAAAACTTATTTTAATACATTTTTTCAGAGGAGATTTCCTTAGTCAGAAAAAAAAAAAAAAACTTCCTGTGAGTTTTTTATTTTTCTCATATTTTCAATAGTCATTAATTTGAAAAATGAGCAGTTAACAACTTACAACTTTATAGAATGATTATGATCATTAAGATACTCCTTCATATGCAGGTGAGGGTCTATAAGTGGCCCATTTTTTTACTAGTGGAAAACAGAAAATGTACAACACAGCTAAATTCTCTCTTTGCTTCTTACATTTTTCCTAAAGCATGACTGTTGTGTAGAACTAGTGATATGATTCACCATTTCTGAACCCATAGAGCCTTAAGTAATTCCAACCTAAGATATTGATAGCAATATAGTAATGATATAAATAACTTAACTCACAGATAGAGGACTGTTTCAGAATTTATGAAATGAGACCACTTTATTTGAAATAAAACTTTATTTTGTAATTTAATGTCAAAATGGATCAACAATTAGTAATTCACCAAGATATGAAGTCAAAGCTGGAGACAGAACACCAGACTATTTTATGCCATCATGCATCTTCATAGGAGCTTAAAATAGGCATTTTATAGTATCAGATCCATTTATAGAATGAGAAACATCATTTCACAAAATATTTAAGGATTATCATTAAGTGCTATGCACTGTTTACAATGTTAAATAATAATGAGAAAGTTGAAATGTACCATTCACAATCACTCAGAATGAACAAGCAAAGGGGAAAAAATGTATAGTATGTAGACATTAAAAATTATATACCAGACAAGATTACAAACTCAGTTCTAGAGAGACATTACAAGAGGCATCATATGACAATATTTGGTCAGCTTAAAGGATAGGTATGAATTTTTGTGATATGACAGCAAAATTAATATTCCTAGATCTTTGTTAATAAAACTACTAAAAGAAAATAACACTTCCAAAAGTTTAGCGATCAGTACTATATCACTTTTGTATGTCATTTTGTGATGAAGTGACTTTGATCATGCTGAGATGTGATGACAGTTTGTTCTCTTGCATGACATTCCTGGGGTATAATCTACTTCATTGTACAAAAAGAAGAGATGCTTAGCATGATCATAAAACTTTCCTTTGTGTATGTGTGTCTAACACTAAAATGTATATATTTCCAGACTCTTATAATGGCTTTAGCATAATATTATCACTTATCATGATATTATCACTCACCAATGAAAGGTAGGAACACTTTTTAGATCCATATAAGCTTATGTTTTGTTTCATATGATTTTTAATACTGTATGTGTGAAATTTAAATAATAGTGATAAAATAGACACATGTACAAGCCGTTTAAGATGAAAAAATACATTTTGCCAAAACCTTAGAAACCTCATTGCTCATACCTCTTTTTTTCTGTCCGTTACTTATAGAAGACCTCTTCTATTACATTTGTGGTAATCTTCCCTTCATGTATTTATCTCTCGTGTGTGCACTTACAGATAACATGGTTTAGTTATGCTAATGTTTTTGTGACTTACGGTCACATTTTTGAGATATATTGATGTGAATTCAGGTAACTGTATTAATTTTTATGCTTCTGTAATTAATGCTGCATGTTTTGGTGACATTTGCATTTTCTATTCTATTATTGACACTCATTTTCTATTCTATTATTGACAGTCATATCCAGCTTGGGGCTATTATGAAAAATCTGCTGCATATCACTTGATGCATAGACATGGGAAATTCTGTTGGTCATATACTCAGGAGTAAAAATGTTAGAAGCAGCGTATGTGCATGTTTAAAATTTACAAGGTAATGCCAAACTGTTTTGCAAAGCACTTATAAAAATATTTACTTTAAACTGTCACTGATGCATGGGTATACATTCACACTCGATATTTTGTGTTACTCTTTCCGGTTCAACTGATTTCTTCCTTTATTCCCTATATTCCTATAAATAAGGATTTAAATTTCATTATTTTATTAGATTCAGGTAAATTATTTTGGTGGGACTACCACAGAGATGTTACCATGTACTTCACTTTATAACATTTCAAATGTTGCATAATGTCAGAATTTCAATGTTCATGATGCTAAAGTTTGATCATTTTGTTAAGATTGTGGCTCAAGTTGTATCCATGTTAAAAGTTTATTTTTGTACTTAGATAATACCTGGAAGACATATTGAAGCAATATGCATCACTTTTAGGCAGCTATTTTATTGGGAGTTTTATAATCACAATTTTCTAATTCAATCATTTGTTTCATATGTATTAGCCAGTGACATTTGAGTCTTTTAGTGTCTCGGTGGTAGGAATCCACCTGCAATGCAGGAGCTCAGGAGTCACAGGTTTGATCCCTGGGTCAGGAAGATCCCCTGGAGAAGGGAATGGCAGCCCATTCCAGTATTCTTGCCTGGATATCCCTTGGACAGAGGAGCCTGGTGGGTCACAGTCCAAGGGGTCACAAAGATTTGGACACAACTGAGCATGTGATGGATGGATGGATGTCCTTCTCAAGCCCTTTGGTTCATGCTGCACAAGTTCCCTCTTATTTCTGCTTGCACAATTATAAAATTATTTATTCATTTTCTGAAAACTCTTGCCCTTAATGTGAATATTCCTGGCTGTGTAGGTGGTTTTCCTAGTTTGCCACATTCTGCATGTATAAGCCATTCATCTATGCTCATCAACTTTAGTTTCTAAGCTAGCACTGAGCCTTCTTATAAGTCTGATGTGTACAAGTCATTAATTATATTTTTTAAAATCACAAAATAGTCATTTGAATCAGTAGTAATATGGTTTTCTCTTTAATGTTTAAGTTCTAAACAGATTCAACTGTACCTTTTAAACAGCAAATGAGAATAATTTTTGTAATGAGATTCTTTTTTGGAATAATAATCTGTCACATAGGAAGATTTTTGTGTGAATGTAAAAATTCTCATGACCTTAAAACCATATGAAAATAAAGTGTCTGAGTAAGATTATGTTATGGCAGGGAGTAAAATCTAATATATCATTAGTAAAGCCTGGGCTTCATTATGAAATATTATGTACAGACTCCTTTTCTATCCTTACTTACATGGAAATTTATGCTTTTCATGACTCAAAAAATGTTTCTGGATTTTAGAAGACTCTATTAAAACTTACAGATGTTTTGTTTCTAATGTTTATAAAAGCAAGAATTATTTATGTTTGAAAACTGAAAGTGAATATGTTAGTTGCCCAGTTGAGTCCGACTCTTTGCAACCCCTTGGACTGTAGTCCTCCAGGTTCCTCTGTCCATGGAGTTCTCCAGGCCAGAATACTGGAGTGGGTTGCCATGCCCTTCTCCATAGGACCTTCCCAACCTAGGGATGGAACATGGGTGTGGCTCAGCTGGTAAAGAATCCACCTGCAATGCAGGAAACCTGGCTTCAATCCTTAGGTTGGATTGTATGAATATAGCATATTTTGTATGTCAGCCATTGCTGTATGTCTCTCATTTTTTTGGATCCTTTACATAATAAACAATGGCAATGACAAAACTGACAATAAATGGTAAACAGCAAGTCTGCAACTTTTCTTTCATTTTATAATTGGGATAAAATAAAGGAGATGTGTTCTGGAAGTTAACAATAAAGATAATCTATTCCAATCTTTACCTGCCCTGGTTAATGATGGAACTAGAACTCACACAAGTGTTTTGGCTAGCTGGTAAGTTCTTACATTTGGAAAGATTTTATCAGAATATGCTATGCTTAGGCTGTTTAGAACACTTTGTTAATGAACTTGAATCATGGAATTTTGAAGCATGCTTCGTAGCAAATACCACATTAGCAATGCAACTATCTGATTATAAAGTGGAGATATGTCAGAGTTGAACATTTCTCTTTTAAGTCATGGTGATAAAGTTAGAAGTTAGATTTTCAGTATATTAATTGTGGCTTGAGGGTATCCTAAAAGGCAGGACAGGAAATGGAAAGGCATTTCCAGACTCCACCCTGCTCCTCCTGGGCATTCTTTAGTCATTATTCACAGGTAATAGTAAAGTTTGATTCTGGGTAAAATTTCTCATTTGTGATAGTTTGATGTTCCAATGATTTGTGATATCTTATCCATAAATGCTGCATTTTTGCCTAAAAACTCTGTATAACTTGAATCTTTCTACCTCAGTTTTTCTGGTAAACAGGGCTTTATTATTTTATCTTAATCCAATTGCTATGTAAACAGAAAAAAAACATACTTTCTGAAAATATTTACATTGTATAAAATGCAGATATATTTAGAAAGAATGAGAGATAATTTGTAATTTACTTAGTTGTTTTCTAGAGAGATAAGCAGACTGTTTCTAATGCTCAATTTATATAATATCAGTATAAGTACAGTCTTAACTAGGAACCATCTTGTGTTTATATTTTAGTTACTTTAATAATAATTGTTATGCCTCATTCATTATCAAGTAGAATTTGCAAACCCTCTTTCCTGATTCCTCACTATTTTAGCAACCTGGAGGCTTTATGGTAATCTCAACCTATTATTAAGGTTCAGAGTGTCCAAAAATGAATACATAAAATTAAAATATAGCTTGTCACACAGAATGAGCACCTGATGCCATTGATGAGGAACAGGTGGGTATCTATCCAGGCATGTTTGATGACCCAGCAGGAATTACTTCAGCTAAATATCAATGTCATTGCCATTACAGATGAGTGAAACAAGAGCAAAAGACACACACACTCACGAGAGGAATTTAAGTCATCTGAACCCAATTAGATTTGCAGGGGAATTGGTTCAATTTGTCTGGATTATCCAAAGTAGCCAGAGGAAGTAGCCTCAGAAATAGATCAAGAAAGCTTGACCTTTGTCGTCACACTGAAATGTTCAATTCTTGCGGAGTCCATTATTCTTTAAAATTTCCTCCTGGTGAGTGAAAGAGCTCATCTTTTTAGGGGGATTAGAGAATGAAAACTATTATAAAAAATGCTACATGTCTTTATACTTAGTATATAGCTTCTTGAACTAAGAAGTTAGAGTAGTTATTTTAATGAAGAAAAATATGCAAGATAAATATTTGATTTAATCACAAATGTAAATATGCCTAATCAAGGGAGAGAGGAGGGAAGTGAGACAGGAGAAACAAGAAGAAGCAGAAGTAGGGGTAGGGGAAGGGGGAGGGAGAGAAGAGAGAAAGAATAAGAACAGCCTATTTAAATAGAGTAAATATATTTGTTTTTTTAAAATACTCCAAGGTAGTATGATCTGTAAATATGTATATGTGTTTTCACAATTATAACAGCTTAATGTAGGCAAAATTAAGGCGTGTTTTAGTACTAAATACCAGTCAATAACACAGAACATCAGCAACTGTTCACATTGAATGATGTAGATAATTAATCTAATTTTTCCTCAGCTTCATTCTGTGTTCTATTACTTTTCTTATTCAAACTTCCAAGCCACAAATCTAATTTAAAACCTCTTAACTAGTCTAATGCATAATGTGCTCTGTGTTCGGTGTCTAACAGTGAATACTAATTTGCTTCAGAGTGTGCAAAATACTCAATAATCAAATAAAAAATCCCAGATCCAGCACTTCTTAATGACATGACCAAATGAGTCCAACGCCTTGAAATGTGAGTGTAAGTTAAAAAATTAAACAAAGAGGAATAAAGTGATGCAAAAAGAGAGGAGACAAAAAGCTAACCAGTACAATACAGTCAATATCCTGAGTCTCTATTCAAAATGGTCCCTATTCAAGATAAAAAGACTTAACAATTAGCAAGAAAGGTTTGATTCACAACCTGACTTACTAGTTTTGCTATTTCAGTGCTGCTTATTCCTTAAATTCTCTCTTTTTTCTTCCTGCTTATCAATACATACACATAGGCAGTTGCATGCCTGCTTGCTAAGTTGCTTCGGTTGGATAGACTCTGTGACCCCGTGGACTGTAGCCCACCAGGATCCTCTGTCCATGGAATTCTCCAAGCAAGAATATTGCAGTGGGTGCTATGCTTATCCTGCAGGTGATCTTCCCTACCCAGAGATCGAATCCACATCTCTTAAGTCTCCTGCATCGCCAGGCTGGTTCTTTACCACTAGTGCCACCTGGAAAGCCCCATACAGTTACCAATACTTAGATTTAATGTTTGAAATTATCCTTCATTGACGCTGTGTAAAAGTCTGTATTACATTTTTCATGGGAGGGAGAAGCTTTTCTTTCCCTTTCACTTCCTGTACTCACATCCCCTTTTGTAAAATAAAGTTTATTTGGATATATGCTCTTGAATTCAAAGTAAATAATAATAATAATTAAAAAAACACATTTCAGAAAATGAAGAAATAGGATATGTCAGAAAAATTAACCGTGTACTGAGTGATTAAACTATTTTGTGTAAGAATGTCATTTCTATTTTGTTTAAATGTAATGCAATTTACCAGACCATAAAGAACTCCTTAGATGAAATGGCTGTTTTCCAGGCAATGCTACTCTGCTGCTGATTGCAATATATTCTGACATCTATGACAGTTTTATAATTCCTCTAGTCTGTGCTCTGAAGTGTCCTTACTTTGCTGAAGGCTTTCTCCTGGGAAAAGGCATGAAAATTTTGTAGACTGAAAGGACAATAAACAGTTTGATAGTAAAGCAGTATCATCACGTGAAGCAATTGTGTTGCTAATTTGTTTTAATATAGTAAAATATTTCAAAAGATGTTTACACCCTCGTTTAGGGGAAATTTTTTTCACATGTGACTATTCCAAATGAAACATAAAAATGAAAATTATGAAAAAGAAATGACTCACCATATCTTTGATAGCCTCTTCCATCCAATGCAAAACATCTTAGAATAAGGAATATATAATGAGGACTGTTAGAAATAATATATGTCCGAATTTACAGTGAATATTATTACAATAACTTCAATAAAGAGTGTCTTAGGCTAAACAACATAGATATATGCTTTATAGAATAGTTTATTATAAATGATGATTAAAGATTTTCATTACTTTCCAAATACTCTTAAAGCATGTTCAGTTAATAATATCTGAATAACACTTCTAGGGATTCATGAGTTGCTTGTAATTAGCATTATCACAAGTAATTATCACTAATTTTTTGATAAAAGAAAATATAGAAAGAAAATTCCAATTTAGAATGTGCTATATTAAAAAACTGTAAAGAAACAGGCACAGAACAAAACAATCTGGCCAACAATATCTAAATGACTGAGTCACAAGAATTTATAATTCTATCAAGCAGTTAGAGCACAAGTGAATGGATGTGTGTGTGCATATTGAAATAAGTTATGGAACATATTCACAGATACACAGATATTATTGTGTTCTTCATGTATAAACCAATGGAAAGTATTTTAGCTGGATTAGTGTTCAGTGTAAGGAAAGCCATCTTAAGTGACTTTTTTTTAGAATTCATAATTAGTTAATAAATATTTAATTATGTACTGAAGCAAAAATCCAAATAAATTTTATGAATATGGAGCTTTAGGTTTTCAACTTTTTCATTATAGAAGCATGAATTAAGCTTAAATGGAAATGAAGAGCCACTCCAATAAGTTATTTGAATCAGGATAATTTTTTGCACAATAAATAGAATGCATGCAACCCAAGATAAAGAGAAAAGATATTATAATTATTGATTTGTTTATTGAGCTATAACTTTAAAGTTTTATATATATATATATATGCTGTCCTGTGCTTAGTCGCTCAGATATGTCTGACTCTTTGTGACTCCATGGACTGTAGCCCACCAGGCTCTTCTGTCCATGGGGATTCTCCAGACAAGAATACTGCAGTGGGTTGCCATGCCCTCCTCCAGGGGATCTTCCCAACCCAGGAATTGAACCCTGATCTCCTGCAATGTAGGCAAATTCTTTACCATCTGAGCCACCAAGGAAGCCCAAGAATACTGGAGTGGGTATCCTATCCCTTCTCCAGGGGATCTTCCTGACCCAGGAATTGAACTGAGTCTCCTGCATTGCAGGTGAATATTTTACCAGCCACCAGGGAATCCCATAGACATACTATTGCAACTCAATGAGATGAAATGTTTATATAAATACATGTGTTTGTATATTGGATAAAGTTACTTTTTCATGAGCAGCTCATTAAATTGAAAAGGAAAAATATGATCCATTTTATGGCAAAACGGCAAAGTTACAAATATATAAATGTTGGATATACTAATTGGATTTTATTCTTTTTTTCATCTTTTTAAAATTAAAGGCTTCTATTTTGGAGGAAGGATGGCACTGTCTAACAACACTAGCATATTTTATAGCATTTATTAGTTTCAGTATTTAGGATTGAGAGACCAGAGCATAGCTATAATTCATAAGTTGCAATAAAATTCCTTGTAGACTTAAAAGGATTTATTTGTTAAATCTCTAGTTGTTTTATCTATGTTATTTCTGGGTCTGTTTGACTACCCTATTTTTTTTTTTTCTTGATTACGGATCACATTTTTCTGTTTTTCTCATGTGCAAGAAATTTTGATTAGATGTTAGACTTTATGAATGTTAGGTAACATCACTCATTATCAGAGAAATGCAAATCCAAACCACAATTAAGTACCGTTTCACACCAGTCAGATGGCTTCTATCCAAAAGTCCACAAGCAATAAATGCTGTAGAGGGTGTGGAAAAAAGGAACCTTATTACACTGTTGGTGGGAATGCAAACTAGTACAGCCACTATGGCGAACAGTATGGAGATTCCTTAAAAAACTGGAAATGGGACTGCCATATGACCCAGCAATCCCGCTGCTGGGCATACACACCAAGGAAACCAGAATTGAAAGAGACACGTGTAACCTAATGTTCATTGCAGCACTGTTTATAATAGCCAGGACATGGAAGTAACCTAGATCTGCATCAACAGACGAATGGATAAGTAAGCTGTGGTACATATACACAATGGAATATTACTCAGCCACTAAAAAGAATACATTCGAATCAGTTCTAATAGGTGGATGAAACTGAAGCCTATTATCCAGAGTGAAATAAGCCAGAAAGAAAAACACCAATGCAGTATACTAATGCATATATATGGAATCTATAACGCTGTATGCGAGACAGCAAAAGAGACACAGTTGTACAGAACAGTCTTTTGGACTCTGTGGGAGAGGGTGAAGGTGGGATGATATGGGAGAATGACACTGAAACATGTAAATTATCATATGCTAAATGAATCGCCAGCCCAGGTTCGATGCATGATATACGGTGCTCGGGGCTGGTGCACTGGGATGACCCAGAGGGATGGGATGGGGAGGGAGGTAGGAGGGGGATTCTGTATGGGGAACACAGGTACCCCCATGGCAGATTCTTGTCAATGGCAAAACTAATACAATATTGTAAAGTAAAAAATAATAAATAAATAAATATTATTTTAATGAGTGTGGAAGTTTATTTCTAGAGTGAGTTAAGTTACATAGAAAAGAGTTTATCTATTTTTTTAACATGTATTTTTGTTTTGTTAGAATCTAAAATAGTTTTTACTCTAAAGCACAAACCTTTTGGAGTCTCTTCAGAATGTTGCAAGTTTTCATATAAGAATTTTTCTTTTATGAACAACTTAACATTTGACTCATCAATCCCATTTTTATATATTCAAGGACAATAAAAAAAAAAATGTATGTCCAAAAGACCTGTACTTGGATACTCATAACAGCTTAATTCACTTGTCAAAATCTGGAAACAAGACAGATCAGTTAATTAACAAATAAACAAAAGAATGTATACCTGTAGAGTTAAGTTCTATGAAATAAAAGTTTGCTCAATAAACATAGGAATATAAATACATTTCAAAACACATTAAGCTGAGTGAAATAAGTCAGGCACAAAGTATACAAGTGTATGATATCTTTACGTGCATTTTCAGAAGAGGCAATCTTACCTAGCATAACAGAAAGATGAGAGGATGTCTAGGGCTGAGATCTTAAGGAACTGAGTCAGAAAGGACAGAGTGTTTATTATGGGAACTGGAAGCAGTCTCTGGTGGCTTAGATTGTAAAGAATCTGCCTGCAATGTGAGAGACCAGATTTGATCCCTGGGTTGGCCAATATTCTTGCCTGGAGAAATCCATGGACAGAGGAGCCTGGAAGGTACAGTCCATGGGGTCACAAAGAGTTCGATAGGACTGAGCCAGTAACACTTTCCCTATTCAATGTCTTGATTATGGTTATCTCATATAGGTGTCAACATTTGTCCAAACTAGAAAACAATAGACATTGTGCGTCTTATTATATGTGAACTATCTGTCAATAACTCAAGTCACTTGGCAAGTCAGAGCAGCATGGTAGAGGAGCCCATGCCTTGAAGTCATACATAATGGGGTCAAATCAATCCTCATATTTGTAACAATGGAGCAAGTTAACCGTTCTCTCTTAAGTCTTAATTACCTCATCTAGAAAATACACAATGATGACAAACAGCTCCATGTATAACATCTCTCAATTAGAATTTACTCAAATATATTAGCCCCTTTCTCTCTTTTTGGTATACATTCTTACACTAGGGTATAATTGAAATGATACAGATCACTTAGCCTCCAGTTGAAATACATAAATTGATTTAAAAATAAAAGAAATGATAAAGATCATCTAATGATGATATTATGAATTACTCAGCTAAAATGATGTTTCTCTGAAAGTGTAAAGTTCATATTTAAAGTATGTTTTAATTAGTATACTTAATATCTACATGCATCAGAGCTAAGGCACAAAGACTGCACAACTGTAGCAAGGTCTCTTTGATGGTGGCCTGTCCAATAGAATTAGTTGTAGCTTATGGAGTGATCTGATTTCAGAGAATCAGTTGGTTAATAAGTGAGATTTTATTGGCCAAAGATAAACTAGCTTTGTGGTTCACTCATTCATGATTATAAGTAATTTTACATTTTACATCTTGAAAGATTTATATGAGTTGTTCTTAAAGAATTCTACCTTTCCAAGCATGAAAACAGGTAAGGACAGAAAATACAGGCAGACACTTAGGTGAAAATATGCATGTATGAGTGTGGATGTTGGAAACTCTGAATGATCATTGAAATCTGTAGTTGCTACAGTCTTAAAAATTTAAGCAAAGTTTAAGAGGTCATTTAACTATTTCATATAAATTGCATAAACTTAGATTTCCATTTTCTTAGGCTATCCCATTTACCAATAAAATTCATCACTGTGGCCCATGTTGCATCATTAACTGACATCTAAAATTCATCTGCTGGTGTGATAATAAACAGCCTAGGGAAAGCCTATATGGTAGTGCATAGCACATTAATTTTATACTTTTTAGAGAACAAATTGCTTCAAAAAAATAAACAAGCTTAAAAGTAGGTAATGAAAAAAATATCTGGAAAAGTAATATACTATTGGATACATTTAAACAACTTTATAATTATGCAACAATCCTTTTTCCCTATGTATGATTCCCCAAGAAATGTTCCAGCCCACTGTCTCCAAAGGTGAAAAATAAAAGAATTAATATTATTAAAAAAATACATACTTACATTATTAGTTTTACAATCATGCAAAACTGTATTAAAAAACACATTTTTTTATGTTATACTTTTTATTAAATCTGATAAATAGCCACAGAACTAGAAGAATGAATAGAAATGATTTATGAAAGGTGAAATAAAACTCTGCTATTTTCTTTTCAATTCATTTCAGTCACTCAGTCATGTTCTACTCTGAGACCTCATAGACTGCAGCAAGCCAGGGTTCCCTGTCCATCGTCAATTCCCAGAACTTAAACACATGTGCAATGAGTTGGTGATGCCATCCAACGATCTCATCCTCTGTCACCCCCTCTCCTCTCACCTTCAATCTTTCCCAGCATCAGGATCTTTTCCAATGAGTCAGTTCTTTGCATCAGGTGATCAAAGTATCGGAGCTTTAGCTTCAGCATCTGCCCTTTCAATGCATATTTAGGACTGATTACCTTTAGGATTGACTGCTTGGATCTCCTGACAGTCCGAGGGATTCTCAAGAATCTTCTTCAAAAGCATCAATTCTTGGGTGGTTAGCTTTCTTTATAGTCCTACTGTCACGTTCATACATGACTACTTGAAAAACCATAGCTTTGACTAGACAGACCCTTGTTGGCAAAGTAATGTCTGCTTTTTAACATGCTATCTAGGATTTTCATAACTTTTTTTTTCATAACTTTTCTTCCAAGGAGTGATGTTGGAGCCCAAGAAAATAGTCTGTCACTGTTTCCATTGTTTCCCCATCTATTTACCATGAAATGATGGGCCCGGATGTCATGACCTTTGTTTTCTGAATGTTGAGTTTTAAGCCACCTTTTTCACTCTCCTCTCACCACCACAGATGGGTGGTGTCATCTGTGTATCTGAAGTTATTGTTTTTTTTTTTTTTTTTCCCAGCAGGCTTGATTCCAGCTTATGCTTCATCCAGCCCAGCATTCCTCATAATGTTCTCTGCATATAAGTTAGATAAGCAGGGTGGCAATATACAGCCTTGACGTACTCCTTTCCTGAATTGGAATCAGTCTGCTGTTCTATATCCAGTTCTAACTCTTGCTTCTTGACCTGCATAAAGATTTCTCAGGAGGCAGGTAAGGTGGTCTGGTAGTCCCATCACTTTGAGAATTTTCCACAGTTTATTGTGATCCACACAATCAAAGGCTTTGGCTTAGTCAATGAAGCAGAAGTAGATGGTTTCTTTTCATACTGAACTAGAAATGCAAAAAAGCAAAATGGCTGTCTTAGGAGGCCTTACAAATAACTGTGAAAAGAAAGGAAGTGAAAAGCAAAGGAGAAGAGAAAAGATATAGCCATTTGAATACAAAGTTCAAAAGAATAGCAAGGAGAGATAAAAAAAGCCTTCCTCAGCAATCAATCCAAAGAAATAGAGGAAAACAATAGAATGGGAAAGACTAAAGATCTCTTCATGAAAATTGGAGATACCAAGGGAACATTATATGCATATGGGCTCAATAAAGGACATAAATTGTAGGGACCTAATAGAAGCAGAAGATATTAAGAAGAGGTGGCAAGAATACACAGAAGAACTGTACAAAAAAGATCTTCATGACCCAGATAATCACGAAGGTGTGATCCCTCACCTAGAGCCAGACATCCTGGAATGTGAGGTCAAGTGAGCCTTAGGAAGCATCACCATGAACAAAGCTAGTGGAGGTGATGGAATTCCAGTTGAGCTATTTCAAATCCTGAAAGATGATGCTGCAAAAGTGCTGCATTCAATATGTTACCAAATTGGAAAACTCAGCAATGTCCACAGGACTGGAAAATGTCATTTTCATTCCTATCTCAAAGAAAAGCAATGCTAAAGAATGATAAAACTACTGCACAGTTGCACTCATCTCACATGCTAATAATGCTCACAATTCTCCAAGCCAGGCTTCAGCAATATGTAAACCATGAATTTCTAGATGTTCAAGCTGGCATTAGAAAAGTCAGAGGAACCAGAGATCAAGTTGCCAACATCTGCTGGATCATCAAAAAAGCAAGAGACTTCCAAGAAAACATCTACTTTATTGACTATGCCAAAGCCTTTGACTGTGTGAATCAAAACAAACTGTGGAAAATTCTGAAACAAATGGGGATACCAGATCACCTGACCTGCCTCTTGAGAAACCTGTATGCAGGTCCGAAAGAAACAGTTAGAACTGGACATGGAACAACAGACTGGTTCCAAATAGGAAAAGGAATACGTCAAGGCTATGTATTGTCACCCTGCTTATTTAACTTATATGCAGAGTACATCATGAGAAATGCTGGGCTGGAGGAAGCACAATCTGGAATCAAGATTGCTGGGAAAAATGTCAATAATTTCAGATATGCAGATAACACCACCCTTATGGTAGAAAGTGAAGAATAACTAAAGAGCCTCTTGATGTACGTGAAAAAGGGAAGTGGAAATGTTGGCTTAAAAAGCTCAACATTCAGAAAACTAAGATCATCGCATCTGGTCCCATCACTTCATGGCAAAAAATGAGGAAACAGTGGAAACAGTGGCTGATTGTTTTTCTGGGCTCCAAAATCACTGCATATGGTTACTGCAGTATGAAATTAAAAGATGCCTCCTCCTTGGAAGGAAAGTTATGACCAACCTAGACAGCATATTCAAAAACAGAGACATTACTGTGCCAAGAAAGGTCCATCTACTCAAGGCTATGGTTTTTCCAGTGGTCATGGATGGATGTGAGAGTTGGACTATAGAAAACGCTGAGCACTGAAGTATTGATGCTTTTGAACTATGGTGTTGGAGATGACTTTTGAGAGTCCCATGGTCTTCAAGGAGATCCAACCAGTCCATCCTAAAGGAGATCAGTCCTGTGTGTTCATTGGAAGGACTGATGTTGAAGCTAAAACTCCAATAATTTAGTCACCTAATGCCAAGAGCTGACTTATTGGAATAGACCCTGATGCTGGGAAAGATTGAGGGCAGGAGTAGAAGGGGACGACAGAGAATGAGATGGTTGGATGGCATCACCAACCCACTGAACGTGGGTTTGGGTGGACTCTAGGTGTTGGTGATCTACAGGGAGGCCTGATGTGCTGCAGCTCATGGGGGTCGCAAAGAGGTGGACACCACTGAGTGACTGAACTGAACTGAGATGGTTTCTGGAATTCTCTTACTTTTTTGATGATCTACTGGATGCTGGCAATTTAATCTCTGGTTCCTCTGCCTTTTGTAAATCCAGCTTGAACATTTGGAAATTCATGGTTCATGTACTATTGGAGCCTGGCCAGGAGAATTCTGAGCATTACTTTACTAGTGTGTGAGGTGAGTGCAATATTGCGATAGTTGAACATTCTTTGGTATTGGAATGAAAACTGACCTTTTCCATTCCTGTGGTCGTTGCTGAATTTTCCAAGTTTGCTGACACACTATGTGCAGCACTCTCACAGTTTGTTCTTAGCAGTGATTTCCAAGGCTCACTTAAGCTCACACTCCAGGTTGTTGGCTCTAGGTAAGTGGCCACACCATCGTGATTATCTGAGTCATGAAGATCTTTTTTTGTACAGTTTTTCTGTGTATTCTTGCTACCTCTTCTTAATATCTTCTGCTTCTGTTAGGTCCATATTGTTTCTGTCCTTTATTTCATCCATCTGTTCATTAAATGTTTCCTTGGGATCTCTAATTTTTTGAAGAGAGCTCTAGTCTTTCCCATTCTATTGATTTCCTTTATTTCTTTGCATTGATCGCTAAGGAAGGCTTTCTTGTCTTTCCTTGCTATTCTTTGGAACTCTACATTCAAATGGGTGCATCTTTCCTTCTCTCCTTTGCCTTTAGCTTCTTTTCCATGTATATCAATCAGCAAGAGAACACATTTAGAATCAAAAAAGTAATTATTACTGCTAAGGATATAAGCTATTAAAACTATACAATATATGCTGAGGACATTCTGTAAATTGGCCATTATGCTAAACATTTTGCACCTATTAAAATATTTTATTTCCTTCACCTCATTCAATAGCTAATAATCCATTTTACAGGTTATTGGAATGAAGTCATGAGGTCGAGTTATCAGAAAAATCCAGAGAACATACAGCCAGGTTTATATTCCTAAGCCTAGGAAGTATCAATTAACTTTAATAACTGAAAAGAGAAGGAGTCAAATGAAATGTACTATTGTCCCTGAATAAATTTATTATTTCTTTATAAGTAAAATATAACTATGAGTTTATTTAAATTAAAAATGTGAATAATGCATTATGTATAATGTTTAGGATATAAGTATAGAAAAAAGAAGAGAAGTTATTTAACCAAGTTTTTACTATGTAGTCATTTAAATATAAAAATTCTGAAGTCTCTGCTACTATCAATTTTCTTGTATGTCTGTATGTATGTTGCTTGCTTGAATCCTTACAATTGATCTTGGTGTATTACTAATTAAAGAATAGAATTATATAGTTGACATCTAATATTATATGTTACAGTCATACAATATAGCAATTCACAATTTTTAAAGGTTAACTCTATGTAGTTATTAGAAAACATTGGCTATATTCCTCATGCTGTACAATGTATTTCTGTATTTTATTTTCTAAAATTAGTTTGTACCTCTTAATCTACCCCTGTATTTCCCCTCCCCACGCCTTCTTCCCTCTGGTAACCATTAGCAATTTTTTAGTGATAGCCAAGAGCTAAAAGCTGTATATTTATCCATGACAAGGGAAATAAGTAAGAAAAACTGCATATAAATACAATAAATAGATTCTAGCAGGATACCCACTCCAGTATTTTTGCTTGGAGTGGAAATTGCATGGAAAGAGGGGCCTAGTGGGCTGTAGTCCATAGGGTTGCAAAGAATCAGACAGTACTGAGCATGTGCTCACACATGCATGTGTACACGCGCACACACACACACACACACATGCACACAGTTATTAGAAGCAGTAACTCAAAGCAAAATTTCTTGTTGAAATTATTAATAATAAAATTACATAAATGAATTAGCAAATACTGGATCTGATGTATATGGGATCTCTGCTCTATTTTTTCCATTTTTTTGTAAGTTTATTTTGAAAAACATTGTTATTAATAGAAAGTAAAAAATGCACCTTATCATATCTATCTTAAAAGCAAATCCAGGCCATCTTAATAAAAGGAAGGCTTCATTACATTAACATGACAGTAGCATTTAATATCTGGCTATGGTGTTAAGAGTTTGTACCAATTTCTATTCATATTGATATTTTTATGTTTATATATGTAATATATGGATATGTTTAAGTACTTTTAATTCCATGTTATAAAAAGAAGAAAAAGAGATTTTAAAGATTAAGTGATTCAAATAAGTTAGATTAAAATTCCAAAGGTAAATGCTATGGATCAGTGACCAGTGAGCTAAGATTTTCTTCATTTTCAGGCCTTGGGACATTGGTCAGCCTTGGCAGACTAGCTCAAATGTCATGTTGATATTTTTATTTATTCTGAAAATATTAATGAAAAATTACACTGTATTACTTCTCCTTCATGTTTATACATAGAATTAAAAGAAAAAAAAATCATACCTGCTCTTTAACTCGATCTTTACATAGAACACATATATAACATTATTGCTGTATACAACAAAATATCTGTTGATGTAAAACAGAGACACTTTTAAGATGATTTCTGATTGATATACTGTGTCATATCTGAATTATCTGCCTATGTGCCCATGAATCCCAATGTTTGAAGCAAATATAGGCGTGCCTGACTCTTTGTGATCCTCTGGACTACAACCTGCCAGGCTCCTCTGTCCATGGGACTCTCCAGGCAAGAATACAGGAATGGGTTGCCATGCCCTCCTCCAGGGGAACTTCCTGACTCAGGGATGGAACCCGTACCTCTTAATGTTCCCTACATTGACAGTCGGGTTCGTTACCACTAAGCCACCAGGGGAAGCTCTCTAATCTACTAGCTGAATACAGATTACAAAGGTTCTCTTGACGCTATGATTTGGCATAAATTATAGCTCAAGTAATCAAATACACCTGACACAGAATCACAAGTAGCATTTTTCACCAGAGAAGAAAGGACTCCTTTTTATTAACATGAGTTTTTTGCAATAAGTGTCAGAAGGGATTTCACCATTAATATCCCTTTTAACTAGTCTCTGTGTTATCAAGGGAAGGAAGAAAACAGACATGTTTGAAGATTGGGGAAGATATTATGTAATGAAATTTTCTACCTTAGCATGGTCTAAATTATGTCATCACTAAAGTGTATTTCTCCCTTTCTGACTGTCAAATAGTTCCTTCCTCTCCTTTAGTACCACTGAAGCCTCAGAGGCCAGAGAAATTAGAAACATCACATTCTGTCTCTATTATGTTATTTTTATTCTTCCATTAGAAAAACAATGCTGTTTTTTCTTTTATATGTGTCTCAATGAAATTTATAATGATGAAGATATGTTTTAATAATTAAATCGTCAAAGCTAGTGATGGTTCAAATGCTGACTGTTTGATCTTGTCAGCTTTCCAGAATGTCTTGAAAAATGAACAGCCCAGTTTCAGGTCATTATAGCAGAGATTTTAGGTTGATTGCATGATATTTTATCTTCAAATGGAGAAAATGCCCAAGAATAAGCAATTTTCAAAATATATAGCCCAACAAAGATAGGAATATATGAAAGAATTGTTACACTGAACTATGATGAATAGTTTCTAGCTTTTCTGATTAATGGACTGTTCAAAAAGATGTGCTTCTGGGAGCATTGAGTTTAAAATTAAATGCAAGGAATTCCTGAGTTCTAATTTCATATCTTCAAACAGTATGACTCTGTAATTTATGCAAGCTGTGATGGATATTTTTTTTAAAGTAGCATTTAAAATGAGCAGTGTCAATTTCACAGGAGAATAGCTGTGAATTTACTGTGTTCATTAGTTCACAGAGGTAACTGAAAGGGGAAAATGAAGTCAATTATTTGTTTGGCATCCTGTCCATACAGTAGTTAAAACTTTAAAAAATGTTTGTCTACTCTAAGTGTTCCTCATATATGAGCAATATTTCAACCTGATGCCACATTATAAAACCCTTGTGAAGAATCTCAAAACTTTATGTGATTAATTACTCTTTAAAAATACCAGTGAGCTTTGGTAATATTTGAAGCCCCTATTTATAAAATAAAGGTACATATAATCTTGTCTATTCATTTTCTATATATATCTGTATTACAAAAAATGTCAAGGATTTTTGTAGGAATTGCTGTCTTGGAAGTCTTAAGATGAATTTTTAAAAATTAAAAAGAAGGCTAAAATAAGTATATTTAGATTTGTGGCGCAGGATGTGATCTATCCTGGAGAAGGTCCCGTGTGCACTTGAGAAAAAGGTGAAATTCCTTGTTTTGGGGTGGAATGACCTATAGATATCAATTAGGTCTAGTTGGTCTATTGTATCATTTAAAGTTTGAATTTCCTTGTTACTTTTCTGTCTAGTTGATCTATCCATTGGTGTGAGTGGTGTATTAAAGTCTCCCACTATTATTGTGTTGCTGTTAATTTCCCCTTTCATACTTGTTAGCATTTGCCTTACATATTGTGGAACTCCTATGTTGGGTGCATAAATATTTATAATTGTTATTTCTTCTTCCTGGATTGATCCTTTGATCATTATGTAATGTCCATCTTTATCTATTTTCACTGCCTTTATTTTAAAGTCTACTTTATCTGATATGAGTATTGCCACTCCTGCTTTCTTTTGGTCTTTATTCACATGGAATATCTTTTTCCAGCCTTTAACTTTCAGTCTATATGTGTCCCTAGGTTTGAGGTGGGTCTCTTGTAGACAACATATATAGGGGTCTTGTTTCTGTATCCAATCGGCCAATCTTTGTCTTTTGGTTGGGGCATTCAGACCGTTTACATTTAAGGTAATTATTGATAAGTATGATCCCGTTGCCATTTATTTTATTGTTTTGAGTTCCAGATTATCTATCCCATCCGTGTTTCCTATCTAGGAAAGATCCTTTAGCATTCGTTGGAGGGCTGGTTTGGTGTTGCTGAATTCTCTCAGTTTCTGCTTGTCTGAGAAAATTTTGAATTCTCCTTCAAATTTGAATGAGATCCTTGCTGGGTATAGTAATTGGGGTTGTAGATTGTTTTCTTCCATGACTTTAAGTATGTTTTGCCATTCCCTTCTGGCCTGAAGCGTTTCTATTGAGAGATCAGCTGTAATCCTTATAGGATTCCCCTTGTGAGTTATTTTTTGTTTTTCCTTTGCTGCTTTTAAAATTTGCTCTTTATATTTGATATTTGTTAATTTGATTAGTATGTGTCTTGGGGTGTTCCGCTTGGGGTTCATTCTATTTGGGACTCTATGTGTTTCTTGGACCTGAGTGGCTATTTGCTTTCCCAAATATTGAAAGCATCCCAAGCATCTTTTCTTACCACAATGCAGTGAGATTAGATATCAACTACAGGAGAAAACCTGTCAAAACTTCCAACATATGGAGGCTCAACAACACACTGCTGAATAACCAACAAATCACAGAAGAAATCAAAAATGAAATTCAGTTATGCATGGAAACGAATGAAAATGAAAACACAACAGCCCAAAACCTATGGGACACTGTGAAAGCAATGCTAAGGGGAAAGTTCATAGCAATACAAGCTCACCTCAGGAAACAAGAAAAAAATCAAATAAATGACCTTACTTTACACCTAAAGCAACTAGAAAGGGAAGAGATGCAGAGGCCCAGGTCTAGTAGAAGGAAAGAAATCTTAAAGATCAGGGCAGAAATAAATGCAAAGCAAACAAAAGAGACCATAGCAAAAATCAACCAAGCCAAAAGCTGGTTCTTTGAGAAGATAAATAAAATTGACAAACCATTAGCCAGACTCATCAAGAAACAAAGGGAGAAGAAACAAATTAACAGAATTAGAAATGAAAACGGAGAGATCACAACAGAAAACACAGAAATACAAAGGATCATAAGAGACTATTATCAGCAACTATATGCAAATAAACTGGACAATTTGGATGAAATGGACAAATTCCTAGAAAAGTATAACTTTCCAAGACTAAACCAGGAAGAGATAGATAATATTAATAGACCCATCACAAGCACGGAAATTGAAACCATAATCAGAAATCTTCCAAAAAACAAAAGCCCAGGACCAGATGGCTTCACAGCTGAATTCTACCAAAAATTTAGAGAAGAGCTAACACCTATTCTACTCAAACTCTTCCAGAAAATTGCAGACGAAGGTAAACTTCCAAACTCATTCTATGAGGCCACCATCACCGTAATTCCAAAACCCGACAAAGATGCCACAAAAAAAGAAAACTACAGGCTAATATCACTGATAAACTTAGATGCAAAAATCCTCAACAAAATTCTAGCAAATAGAATCCAACAACACATCAAAAAGATCATACATACATCATGATCAAGTAGGCTTTATCCCAGGGATGCAAGGATTCTTCAATATTCGTAAATCAATCAATGTAATACACCACATCAACAAATTGAAAAATAAAAATCACATGATTATCTCAATAGATGCAGAGAAAGCCTTTGACAAAATTCAACATCCATTTATGATAAAAACCCTCCAAAAAGTAGGAATAGAAGGAACATACCTCAACATAATAAGAGCTATATATGACAAACCCACAGCAAACATTATCCTCAATGGTGAAAAGCTGGAAGCATTCCCCCTGAAATCAGGAACAAGACAAGGGTGCCCACTCTCACCACTACTTTTCAACATAGTTTTGGAAGTCTTGGCCACAGCAATCAGAGCAGATAAAGAAATCAAAGGAATCCAGATTGGAAAAGAAGAAGTAAAACTCTCTCTGTTTGCAGATGACATGATCCTCTATATTGAAAACCCCAAAGACTCTACGAGAAAATTACTAGAGCTAATCAGTGAATATAGCAAAGTTTCAGGATACAAAATCAACACACAGAAATCCCTGGCATTTCTATACACTAACAGTGAGAAATCAGAAAGAGAAATTAAGGAAACAATCCCATTCACCATTGAAACAAAAAGAATAAAATACTTAGGAGTATTTCTACCTAAAGAATCAAAAGACTTGTATATATAAAACTATAAAACACTGATGAAAGAAATCAAGGAGGACACAAACAGATGGAGAAATGTGCCGTGTTCGTGGATTGGAAGAATCAACATAGTGAAAATGAGTATACTACCCAAAGCAATCTATAGATTCAATGCAATTCCTATGAAGCTACCAGAGGTCTTTTTCAAAGAATTAGAACAAATAATTTCTCAATTTGTATGGAAATACAAAAAACCTCGTATAGCCAAAGCAATCTTGAGAAAGAAGAATGGAACTGGCGGAATCAACCTACCGGACTTTAGGCTATACTACAAATCCACAGTCATTAAGACAGTATGGTACTGGCACAAAGACAGAAATATAGATCAATGGAACAGAATAGAAAGCCCAGAGATAAATCCACGCATCTATGGACACCTTATCTTTGACAAAGGAGGCAAGAATATACAATGGAGAGAAGACAACCTCTTTAACAAGTGGTGCTGGGAAAACTGGACAGCCACTTGTAAAAGAATGAAACTAGATCACTTTCTAACACAATACACAAAGATAAACTCAAAATGGATCAAAGATCTAGGCATAAGACCAGAAACTATAAAACTCCTAGAGGATAACATAGGCAAAACACTCTCTGACATAACCCAAAGCGGGATATTCTATGACCCACCTCCCAGTATATTGGAAATAAAAACACGAATAAACAAATGGGACCTAATTAAAATTAAAAGCTTTTGCACAACAAAGGAAACTATAAGCAAGGTGTAAAGACAGCGTTCAGAATGGGAGAAAATAATAGCCAATGAAGCAATGGACAAACAATTAATCTCAAAAATATACAAACAACTCCTGCAGCTCCATTCTAGGAAAATAAACAACCCAATTAAAAAGTGGGCCAAAGAACTTAAGAGACATTTCTCCAAAGAAGATATAAAAATGGCTAACAAACACATGAAAAAATGTTCAACATCACTCATTATCAGAGAAATGCAAATCAAAACCACAGTGAGGTACCACTTTACACCAGTCAGAATGGCTGCCATCCAAAAGTCTACAAGCAATAAATGCTGAAGAGGATGTGGAGAAAAGGGAACCCTCTTACACTGTTGGTGGGAATGCAAACTAGTATAGCCACTACAGAAAACAGTGTGGAGGTTCCTTAAAAAGCTGCAAATAAACCTGCCATATGACCCAGCAATCCCACTACTGGGCATATACACCGAGGAAACCAGAATTGAAAGAGCCACGTGTACCCCAATGTTCATCGCTGCATTGTTTACAATAGCCAGGACATGGAAGCAACCTAGATGCCCATCAACTGATGAATGGATAAGAAAGCTGTGGTACATATACACAATGGAATATTACTCAGCATTAAAAAAAAATTCATTTGAAGCAATTCTACTCAGATGGACGAAACTGGAGCCCATTATCCAGAGTGAAGTAAGCCAGAAGCAAAAACAACAATACAGTATATTAACGCATATATATGGAATTTAGAAAGACGGTAACGAGAACCCAACATGCGAGACAGCAAAAGGAACGCAGATGTATAGAATAGACTCGTGGACTTTGTGGATGAGGGTAAGGGTGGGATGATATAGGAGAATGGCATTGAAGCATGTTAATTATCATATATCTAATCAATCGCCAGCCCAGGATTGATGCTCAGGGCTGGTGCAGCGAGATCTCCCGGGGGGGAGGGAGGAGGGAGGGGGGGTTCCGGAGGGTAAACATATGTAAACCCATGGTGATATCATGACAATGTATGGCAAAAACAATAATAAATAAATAAATAAATAAATAAAAAATAAAATAAAATGAGTATATTTAGATTTTTTTTTTTGAAATCTACAAAATTAAAACAACATGTAACAAATTGTTTCATTCCATTCAGACATAATGGGATGAAAATCAATAACAGTAAGAAAAAGAATTTGTCATGACATATGTGAATCCAAGACCCAATCTTTATGAAGAAATGACTGCTGACTTCTTGACTAAATTAGGAGACAAAACATAATTATTATTCAAATTAAAAAGGATACTTCAGTAGATGGAATTTCAACTAACAAAATGGATGTTGTGCTAACAATTTACAGAAACTATTTAAAAATATGAATAGATCCAAACCAAATAAGGAAAACATACCGAGAAGCCACACAGTCTTTCCTTATAAAACACAAATAAAGAAAGAAATAACTGAAGACATATATACACACATTAAAATACTCAGATCGTTTAATACAGTGTGATGGAAAATTCATTGAATTTCTTAAATACCATCCAAAGTAACATTCTAAAGAGCTTGTTGGGGACAAATCAGCAGCTACAAGACACATGTGTTATTTATGTCTGAACAAAGGAGAGCAGAGAGAGGTGAGAGAGGGCTTGGCAGACCAGAGACCTGGGAACCCCAAACTAGAGAGTAGGGGGTGGTTTTGCCTACTGTAATAGCATCTGACAGCCAAGTTTGTGGCAGGGACTAGTGGAGCAGTTTAGCTTCTAGAATCCCTTGAATCTCAATTGACAGAGCTCTTTTTGATTGCAGAAACTCTGTAAGGAGAAGGTATTGGGCAGTAAACAAAACAGCATGACAGTAAAAACAGACACAAAACAAAAAGACCAGAAAAAATAGCAAACAAGGAGACAGAGCCAAGCAATTCGATTTTGGAACATTTGGTCTGGGGACAAGCCACTACATTTGGGGACATTACAGTAAAAAACAAGGCTTCCCAGTTTGTTCCAGTGCCTAAGAACCTGCCTGCCAATGCAGGAGACTAAGAGGCGTGGATTCAATCCCTGGGTCAGGAAGATGCCCTGGAGAAGGGCATGGCAACCCACTCTAGCATTCTTGCCTGGAAATCCCATGGAGAGAGGAATCTGGCAGGCTACAGTCCACAGGATCACAGAGTCGGAATGACTGAGCAACAAAGCACACACAGTAAAAATGTGATTGAATAATATATTCTGTGAAATTAGCATAGCTATCCTGAAAAGAATGTATTGTAAATACTGAAGAAAACTAGTATCACATGTAAAATTAAACAACAGTAAAGTATTGAGGTCAAATCCCCCAGCATGTTTAAATTTGCTTGTTTTAACCAAATAAAACAACATTACTTCATATAGGATGTGAAGACTTGCTAAAAAAAAAAAAAAAAAAAAAGCAGATCTGCTCACACAACAGATTTAAAAGTATTAGCTTCTATAGCAAATGAGTAAAGATGTTAATAAAATTATTTAAGAAAACATGAGATAACACACAAGAGAAAGAATCAAAAAAGAAAAAGACTCAGAAATCAGATAACAGTTCAGGAAAGAATCAATTTAAATATATCTCTATCTAGAAAGAAGTCAGAAACAAATTTAATTTTATTCTTTATTATTGATGAGAAAAATAAGTTTATAATTGCATTTGTCTTATATATAATCTGCTCATATAAGATCCATTCCTTTGCTAACTGGTATTGAGTTGAAAAATGACACCAAGGACCTTTAAAATTTTATGGACTAGTCTGACATTTATTTTCCACTATTATAAGCACTTCTGATATTGTCTAGTTACTTTTCATTGCTTCTCAAAATTCTTAAGTAAGAAATGAAGAATGATTTGGACGTATTTATTTCTGTACAATCTGAAGGGTAGATTAGTGACACATCTCTTTGGCAAAGGATCCTTACTAGGTTTTTCATCATACATATTGAGTTAGGTATATTAAATCCTAAAAGTAGCTTTGATAAGTTGCTAAAATTACAAACATCCCTCTATATAGACTAAATGTAAAGTGTATTCCTGGGAGATAATTGGAGTAAAGATTGCTTGGAGAAATACCAATAACCTCAGATATGCAGATGACACCACCCTTATGGCAGAAAGCAAAGAAAAAATATAGAGCATCTTGAAGAAAGTGAAAGAGGAGAGTGAAAAAGTTGGCTTAAAACTCAACATTCAAAAATCTAAGATCACGGCACCTGGTCCCATCACTTCATGGCAAATAGATGGGGAGACAATGGAAACAGTGACAGACTTTATTTTCTTGGGCTCCACAGTCACTGTAGATGGTGAGTTCAGCCATGAAATTAAAAGACGCTTGCTCCTTGGAAGAAAAGCTATGGCAAAACTAGACAGTATATTAAAATCAGTGATACTACTATGCCAACAAAGGTCCATCTAATCAAAGTTATGGTTTTTCCAGTATTCAGGTATGGATGTGAGAACTGGACTATAAAGACAGCTGAGCACCCAAGAACTGATGCTTTTAAACTGTGGTGTTGGAGAAGACTCTTGAGAGTCCCTTGGGCAGCAAGGAGATCAAACCAGTCAAAGGTAAAGGAAATTAGTCTTGAATATTCATTTTGAAGGACTGATGCGGAAGCTGAAGTCTCAATATTTTGGCCACCTGATGCAAAGAACTGACTCATTGGAAAAGACCCTGATGCTGGGAAAGATTAGAGGCAGGAGGAGAAGGGGACGACAGTGGATGAGATGGTTAGATGGCATCACTGACTCAATGGACATGAGTTTGAGCAAGCTCCAGGGGTTTGTGATGGACAGGGAAGCCTGATATGTTGCAGTTCATGGGACTGAAAAGAGTCAGACATGACTGAATGACTGAACTCAGTGACTATAAAGGGTAGTTCAATTCAAATTTATATTTAAAGTTTAATATTTTGATCTCAAATGTTGTGTTTTTTTGACAATTTGATCATATAACTGATTTCAATAGATACTAAGCTAAAAATACATGGAAATAGATTTTTATAGGTCTCTTTATTAATTTCTGAACTGTGATATAAATATAGAAGGAGAATGAATTAGTTCTGTGGCAGCATCTTGAATTGACAGAAGAGTTTGCACTGGTTTTAAACTTGGAACTGATTATTACCAAAAAGATCATATTGAAATATCAATAAGCACAATCATTGCATTTTATTTCTAATTTAGCCACTTGGTGAGCTATAATTCCAAGTTAAATCTAAAGAGAAATTGCATTATTTCTCATGAGTGTAATCCAACTACTTCATCCTTATAGTATAGATATTAATTTTAACTATCTGCTGAAGAAGGTCAGTTGTAGTGACCTTATGCTAAGCTTTTCTGTGTGATTTAGGAAGTTGTGACCTGCTTGTATCTGTTTCTGTATTCTGATCTACAATCGACTATATGTATCTTTGTTCAGTTCATGGGGTTCTCGAGGCAAAGATACTGAAGTGGTTTTCCTTTCCTTTCTCCTGTGGATCACATTTTGTAAAAACCCTATCCACCATGACCCATCTGTCTTAGGTGACCCTGCTTGGCATGGCTCAAAGCTATACAAGGCTGTGATCCATGTGTTCATTTTGGTTAGCTTTCTATGATTGTGTTTTTTGTTCTGGAGGCTAAGGGATTATAGTTCTTGTTTCTTCTGTCTGCCCTCTGATGGATGAGAATAAGAGGCTTGTGCATGGGAGGGACTGGTTGTGGGGAAAACTGTATCTTGCCCTGGTGAACAGGGCCATGCTTAGTAAATCTTTAAGCCAACTGTCTGCCGATTGGTGGAGCTCTGCTCCCTCCCTGTTAGATGTTTTACCTGAGGCAACCCAGTTCTGAATTCTATAAGCTCTATGGTACTGATGACTTCCAAAAGGAATTATGTCAACCTGGCCTTCTAGGACAGCTGCTGTCAGTGCCTCTGTCCCCATGGTAAGTCACAGCTGATCCACACCTCTGCAGAAGACACTCAAACACTCACAAGTAGGTCTGTTTCAGTCTCTTGTGAGGTCATTGCCCCTTTCTCCGAGTCTTGGTATGCATAAGGTTTTCATTTTGCTTTCCAAGAGTCTCTGTTTCCCCCAGTCCTGTGGAAGTTCTGTAATTAAATCCTGTTCCCCTTTAATGTCAGACTCCTTGGGGATTCCCAGTCCCTTTGCTGAATCCTCAACTTGGGAAGTCTGATGTGAAGCCTAGAACCTTCACAAGAGTGCAAGAATTTATTTGGTATTATTTGTTCTCAGTTTATGGGTACCCATCCAGCAGGTATGGTATTTGATCTTATTGTGATTGTACCACTCCTACTATCTCATTGCAGCTTCTCCTTTGTCCTTGAACATAGGGTATCCTTTATTTGGTGGATTTCAACATCTACAACATCCTATTGTAGATAGGATGTTGTTCAACAGCTAGTTGCATGAACAGCCCCATGAACAGTATGAAAGGCAAAATGATATGTCATCAGATGATGAGCCACCCTCCTCAAAGGTTGGTAGATGCGCAGTATACTATTGGGGAAGAGCAGAGAAATAGATCCAGAAAGAATGAAGAAGATGGGCCAATGCAGAAACAACACTCAGTTGTGGATGTGTCTGGTGATGAAAGTAAAGTCTGATGCTATAAAGATCAATATCACATAGGAACCTGGAATGTTTGGTCCAGGAATAAAGGCAAACTGGCCATGGTCAAGCAGGAGATGGCAAGACTGAAAACTGACATTAGGAATTAGTGGACTAAAATGGACAGAAGTGGACAAATATAATTAAGATGGCCATTATATCTACTACTGTGGGTAAGAATTCCTTAGAAAAAAATGGAGTAGCCCTCACACTTAACAAGAGACAAAAGTGCAGAACTTGGGTGCAATCTCAAAAATAGCTGAATGATCTTGGTTCGTTTCCAAGGCAAGCCATTCAACATCACAGTAATTCAAGTTTATATCCCAAACACTAATGTCAAAGAATCTTGATTTGAATCATTCTATGAAGACATACAAGACTTTATAGAGCTAACATCAAAAAATTATGTCATTTTCATCATTGGGGGTTGGATTACAAAAGTAGGAAGTCAAGAAACACATGGAGTAACAGGGAAGTTTGACTTTGGAGAACAAAATAAAACAGGACAAAGGTTAAAAGAATTTTGCCAAGAGAACATATTGGTCACGGCAAGAACCCTCTTCCAACAACACAAGAGATGACTCTACACATGGACGTCACTAGATGGTCAGCACCAACAATAACTTGATTATATTCTTTGTAGCTGCAATGAGAGAGCCCTATATAGACAGCAAAAACAAGACCAGGAGCTGACTGTGGCTCAGATCATGAACTCCTTATTGCAAAATCCATTTAGGTATGACATGAATCATAAAACAAATCTGTTATGATTATACAGCAGAAGTGGCAAATAGATTCAAGGGATTAGATCTGGTTGACAGAGGGCCTGAAGATCTGTGGACAGAGGTTTGTGACTTTGTACAGGAAGTGGTAACCAAAATTATCCCCAAGAAAAAGAAACGCAAGAAAGTATAATGAGAGTCTGAGGAGGCCTTACAAATAGCTGAGAATAGAAGAGAAGTGAAAGACTAAGGAGAAGAGGGAAGATATATCCAATTGAATGGTTAGTTCTAAAGAATAGCAAAGAGATAAGAAAACTTCTTAAATGAACAGTGCAGTAGAGGAAAACAATAGAATGGAAAAGACTAGCGATCTCATCAAGAAAATTAGACTACCAAGGGAATATTTCATGCAAAGATGGGCACGATAAGTAACAGAAGTGGAAAGGACCTAACAGAAGTAGAAGAGGTTAAAAGTTGGTGGCAAGAATACACAGAACTATGCTAAAATGGTCCTAAAGACCTGTGGTCACTCCCCTACAGTCAGATGATCTGGAATGTGAAGTCAAGGGAGCTTTAGGGAGCATTAATAAGAACAAAGCTAATGAAGGTGATGAAAGTCCAACTGAGCTACTTCAAATCCTAAAAGATGATGCTGTTAAAGTGCTGCATTCAATACATCAGCAAATTTGGCAAAATCCATCAGTGGCCACAGATTTGGAAAAGGTCAGTTTTTATTCCAATCTCAAAGAAAGAGAATTCCAAACATTGTTCAAACTACCATACAATTGCACTCATTGCACAGGCTCTCAAAGTAATGCTCAAAGTCCTCCAAGCTAGGCTTCAATAGTACGTGAACCAAGAATTTCCAGATGTATTTAGAAAATGTAGAGAAACCAGTGATCAAATTGCCAACACCCATTGGATCTCAGAAGAAGAAAAACTCGTTCCCCCCAAAAAATCTACTTTTGCTTCAATGACTATGCTAAAGCCTTTGACTATTTGAAAATACAAATGTTAGTCACTCATTCGTGTTTGACTCTTTGTGATCCCATGAACTAGCCTTCCGGGCCCCTCTGTCCATGGAATTTTCAACAAGAATACTGGAGTGGGTAAACAGTCCCTTCTCCAGGGGATCTTCCCAAGCCAGGGATCAAACTCAGGTCTTGCACATTGCAGACAGAGTCTTTACCATCTGATCCACCAGGGAAGCCCTTTGACTGTGCAGATCACAATAAACTATGGAAAATTCTTAAAGAGATGGAATTCCAGACCACCTTACCTGTCCCCACTCCATGAGAAACCTGTAAGCAGGACAATAAGCAGCAGTTAGAACCAGACATGGACCAACTGATTGGTTCCATATTGGGAAAAGAGTATGAGAAGTCTGTACATTGTCACCCTGCTTATTTATATGCAGAGTGAAATGCCAGGCTGTGTGACTCATGCTGGAATAAAGTTTGCCAGGAGAAATGTTAACAACCTCAGATATGCAGAAGTTATCACTCAAATGACAGAAAATGAAGACAAACTAAAGAGCGTCTTGATGAGAATCAAAGAAGAGAGTGACATAGCTGGCTTAAAATTCAAGATTCAAAAAAACTAAGATCATGGCATCTGGTCCCATCACTTTATGGCAAATAGAAGGGGGAAAAGTAGAAACAGTGGCAGATTTCATTTTCTTGGGCTCCAAAATTAGTATGGACGGTGACTGCACCATGAAATTAAAAGATGTGTGATCCTTGGAAGAAAAGTTATGACAAACTTAGACAGCATATTAAAAAGCAGAGACGTCACTTTACTGACATAGGTCCTTATAGTCAAAGCCATGGTATTTCCAGTAGTCAAGTATGAATGTGAGAATTATACCGTAAATAAAGCCGGGCACCGAAGAGTGACGCTTTCGAAGTGTGGTGTTGGATAGGACTCCTAAAAGTCCCTTTGCAGGAAGGAGATCAAAACAGTCCATCCTAAAGGAAATCAAGCCTGAATATTCATCGGAAGGACTGATGCTGAAGCTGAAGCTCCAATACTTTGGCCACCTGGTGAGAAGAGCAGACACATAGGACAAGATTCTGATGCTGACAAAGTTTGAAGGCAGGAGGAGAGCAGAGTGACAGAGGAAGAGAGTGAAGGACAGAGAAGCCTGGCATGATGCAGTCCATGGTGTTGGAAAGAATACAACACAAATTAGCTACTTAACAACAATTTTTGTTCTGAGGAAAGGAAAATAAATGTTTCAGGGAAATTTGGATTACTTTTATTTTAGATGCATAATGGTTAATTATATTTTTCTCTGTCACAAGGGAAAAACAACTACACATATTCACTACACACACATATGTATATATGTATATTTAAATCTGTTGCCTAAATGTAATTTTTTGAAGGAAAGAAATATTCATTACAAAACAGCCAAATTGCTATTTTAATACTATACAAACTATATGTGTCACCCATAACAGTACTACAAGTTCCTTTCTTTTAAACTAAGTAGACATAGAGTAAAACCTCGTATTAACATTAATAACTCCCATAAAATCCTAAAAACTCAATGAGGTAAAAAGAAAACCATTTTAGTTGTTAGTCATATGGAGTATTTCTGTTATGTTCAGACTAAATAACTTTGGAACATAGAGGATTATTTTGAAAAAGTAAAAATTTGAAAGGTAAAACATTGTGCTTTATTTGACAATGGTTCTGAAGAAGCTAAATTAAAGGAAGTTTACATTATATCTAGTTGATCGTAAAGCAAAATTACTATTGTTTAGTAATATATAAAGAAATGTATCTACAAAACTTGTATTCCGATTTTTGCTTTGTTTTGTTAGCTCTCAGCCCATTATAACACTTAGAATCAGATAACTAACATTCTAGTTCTCATTTCAAAAACACCTCAGAAAAAATCTTGAATGATTTAATTAATGAAGAATTGCAATTGAGAGTATATAGGGAAACTGCATAGCATTGCCTACATTCTGGGACATTTCTAACGAAAGATAAAATGGGTTAAATCTTATTAATTGCTGAACTACCAATGGATATTTTGATCAGCTCTCTCATCCTGTTCTACCAGGAGACAGCTAAAACAAACTTTCCTGGAATTTATCATAGCTGGGCAAAGCTATACCAATTAGAGGAAGTTGGATAAGTTTTAGATGGCAGAAATAAAACAGAAAGGATCTTGTTCGCAGTAGCTAACTCAGATCCCCAAATGGAGGTGTTTGTAGCAGCTAAACTGTCCACTCACGTGTGTTCACACGTATGAGGAAGTCGTGGCAGCAGCCGTAGTGATCCTACAGTGACTGCAGCTACTTCTCAGACCTCGGAAACACGCTCACTACTGAGATTTTAGAAACAAATGCACAGTGTCTGCCGGGAGCCATCAGGATGCCCCCTTGCTCGGATGACAAGGTCACGAGACTAAGAAAGAAATTGCAAAACTGACTTTCTTTATTGGGGCACCCCGGGCTAGGCATCTCCTGGTATTTTTCTTGGGAGTTCTGTCCATGCTCGGAACATTGGCTCATCTCAGTAGGTCAGTCCCAGTTGGAAAGAACTCATCCTGAGATAATCCCCCCAGACCTTATCAACCAGAGGATCTGGGAAGGTGGATTGCCTTCCCCGGAGGCTAAGGAGGAATGAAAGGGACATTTAAATAGATTACTCCTCCTCCTACTCATTACTGGGGAGTTTACCACGAGCTCTCTGGGGGTCATGGCAAGGCCACCACCAGAAGGGCTCCTACTTGGGTCACCTTTCCACCTCCCACTCTCCCGACCACTCCACGGAGGAGGCTCTTTTCCTTGAAGAAACCAGGCTGGAATGGGACTTAGGAATGCTCATAACTGTGGCCAGCATAGTTGGGGATATTGATTGCTTTAAGATAATGTAGACATAGGAATTCATTATAGTAGTTATAAGGTTAATAGGGTTTTATTGCTAAAGCAGTGCTGCTAGACTGTATCTTAGTCCTCTTTCCTCTTTCTAAACTGTCTCTTTGTCCTCTTTCCTCTTAAGAACCAGAGTAGGTTACTAGAATAAAACCGTTTCAAGCTTAAGCCCTTCCCTCTAGCTTCTACATAGTTGCACCTGATAAGAGAAATGTAACTTTTCTACTTAGATTGATATACTTATCATGACTGAATGAAGTATACTGGAGACATTCAAATGATAAACATACTATTGTTAAATCTAATTACATAAAAATCTGACTTCTGTAAGGGGAATGTTTCATGATAGATTGGGGAATGAGCTCAATGATAAGGTTGCTATGGAAGGTAGAAAACAAAAAATCGTATAGAATGATAGGTGATGTAATGATGTAATGGGGATGTCTTTTGGCTATAAAACTGTAAACCAACAATAAACGAGACAGACTGGTCCATCATCACATCGACTCAACTCAGTCCTTCCGCCGGCGCCACTCATCCCTCAAGACCCCCGGAACCCGCCGAGGCTGGACCCCGGCAAGTGTCCACTTGTGCTTCTGATCCAGCTTTCAAAAGGTGTTATAGTCACTATATTCAATTATGCATAGCTTAATCTAAATACTGTGTTTATTAGGTGTTGATGTGTAGTCACTCAGTTGTGTCTGACTCTTTGTGATTCTATGGATTGTAGCCCACCAGGCTTCTCTGTCCATGGGATTCTCCAGGAAAGCATACTGGTGTGGGTTGCCAAGCCCTCCTCCAGGAGATCTTCCTGATCCAGGGAATGAATGTGAATCTCTTTGCTCTCCTGCACTAGAATGCAGGTATTTTTTCTTCTTTTTTTATCCCTAGCACCACCTGTGAAGCCCCTCATAATTATATAATTTAGTTTTGATAATTTTTATGGCAAAGTTATAAAAACTTCCTAAAATTAGCTTACATTAACATTCATATTACACACAGATACATATACACAGATATATTTAATTGTTGCTCTCCTTTTATTTGTGAAAATTATGTTAGAAAAGAAATAAGGTAGAGACAAATTTAGAGAAATATTGAAAACTCAGATTAAGGGGCAAGAAAAGGACAGGGAGAAAAGATTTTAATTATTGTTAAGTAGTAATTTTTATTTGTACGTAAACAGTGGAAGTGGAAGTGGAGTTGCTCAGACGTGTCTGACTCTTTGCGACCCTATGGATTGTAGCCTACCAGGCTCCACCATCCATGGGATTTTTCAGACAATAGCATTGGAAAGGGCTGCCATTTCCTTCTCGAAGGGGTCTTCCTGACCCAAGGATCAAACCCAGGTCTCCCACATTGACAGACGTTTTACCATCTAAGCCAATAGACAGTAGATTCTATTTTTTGGTAAAATGCTTGTATTTTTGCATGTAATTTTGAACATGATATTCAATAAGAAATCTCTAGACATTATTGTGTCAGTTCTGTTCAGTCACTCAGTCATGTTCGATTCTTCGCAACCCCATGAACCTCAGCATGCCAGGCTTTCCTATCCATCACCAACTGCCAGAGTATACACAAACCTATGTCCATTGAGTCGGTGATTCCATCCAACCATCTCATCCTCTGTCGTCCCCTTCTCCTCCCACCTTCAATCCTTCCCAGCATGAGGGCATTTTCAATGAGTCAGCTATTCCCATCAGGTGGCCAAAGTATTGGAGTTTCAGCTTCAGCCTCAGTCCTTCCAATGACCACCCAGGATTGATCTCCTTTAGGATGGACTGGTTGGATCTCCTTGCAGTCCAAGAGTCTTCTCCAACACCACAGTTCTAAAACATCAATACTTCAGCACTCATCTTTCTTTATAGTCCAACTCTCACATCCATACATGACTACTGGAAATACCATAGCCTTGACTAGACTGATTTTTGTTGACAAAGTAATGTGTCTGCTTTTTAATATGCTGTTTAGGTTAGTCATAACTTTCATTCCAAGCAGTAAGCATCTTTAAATTTCATGGCTGCAGTCACCATCTGCAGTGATTTTGGAGCCCAAGAAAATAAAATGTCTCAGTTTCCCCATCTATTTGCCATGAAGTGATCAGACTGGATGCCATGATCTTAGTTTTCTGAATGTTGAGCTTTAAACCAATGTTTTCACTCTCCTCTTTCACTTACATAAAGAGGTTCTTTAGTTTATCTTCACTTTCTGCCATAAAGGTGGTATCAGCATATCTGTGGTTATTGATATTTCTCCCAACAGTCTTGATTCTAGCTTGTGCTCCAACCTGTCCAGCATTTCTCATGATGCATTCTGCATATTAGTTAAATAAGCAGGGTGACAATATATAGCCTTGGCATACTCCTTCCCTATTTGGAATCTAGTTTGTTGTTCTATGTCCAGTTCTAACTGTTGCTTCCTGACTTGTATCAAGATTTCTCAACAGACAGGTCAGGTGGTCTGGTATTCCCATCTCTTTCAGAATTTTCCAGTTTGTTGTGATCCACACAGCCAAAGGTATAGTCAATAAAGTAGATGTTTTTCTGGAACTGTCTTGCTTTTTCAATGATCCTGTGGATGTTGGAAATTAGATCTCTGGTTCCTCTGCCTTTTCTAATGCCAGCTTGAACATCTGGAAGTTCACAGTTCACATATTGCTGAAGCCTGGCTTGGAGAATTTTGAGCATCACTTTACTAGCATGTGAGATGAGTGCACTTGTACAATAGTTTGAGCATTCTTTGGCATTATCTTTCTTTGGGATAGGAATGAAAATCGACCTTTTCCAGTCCTTTGGACACTGCTGAGTTTTCCTAATTTGCTGGCATATTGAGTGCAGTACTTTCACAGCATCATCTTTTAGGATTTGAAATAGCTAAATTGGAATTCCATCACTCCCACTAGTTTTGTTCTTAGTGATGCTTTCTAAGGCCCACTTGACTTCACATTCCAGGATGTCTGGGTCTAGGTGAGTGATCACACCATTGTGGTTTTCTGGGTCATGAATATCTTTTTTGTACAGTTCTTCTGTGTATTCTTGCCACCCCTCTTAATATCTTCTGCTTCTGTTACTAATTTGTGTCCTGCTCAGTCACTAAGTTGTGTCCAATTCTTTGCAATCTCACGGACTGTGGCTCACCAGGCTGCTCTGTCCTCCACTGTCTCTTGGAGTTTGCCGAAATACATGTCTTTTGAGTGTCTGGCCATACTGTACACAAAATCTTGCTTGTTTGCTTTATCAAGAGATACATATTTATAACAATATTATGAAAAACTGAAAATCATAGTTCTTAAATTTCTCCTGTAACAATGCAAGTATTATAAAACCTGCTATATCTGTGGGCTAAGAGTCTTGTTAATCATACAACAGACAAATAAACTGAATGTGCTCTGGATTTACCTTTACTAAAATGAGATAAAATGTAAATAAAAAGTCAATAATACAGAAAAGCACAGATTTTAATACAAAATATATCTTCGTTATCAACCACTTTATTATTTTAAGATTAAAACACATTTACTTACAAAGCTTTTTCATATGCAGTAAAAATGCTTTTGTATATAAAATTTGAAGACAACAGATGCATTCATTTATATATTATCCATACATATGTGATACAAAAACATATACTTTCATACTTGCATATTTTTCATTTTTCCTTTTTCACAATATGTCATAGAGAATGATCCACTTCAAGATGGTCAATTTATTTCCTAGCAGTGTTGCATAGTAGTCTAGGATATGAATCTATAGTGGTGGTCTACAGACGTTTATACAAATGGTCAGCTACTAAATGTTTTAGTGTTTCTGGTTTAAATGGTCCCTGTTATAGCTACTCAACAACATCATTGTAGTGTGAAAACATTCATAGACAGTATGTAAGTAAATTGATGTGGTATGTTTTAATAAACTATTATGTATACAAGCAGGCAGGACATAGATGTCCAAATCATATTTATATCATTAGTTTGTACAGTCTCTCCTTGATAGTTAGTTTGACCCTTTCTGAATTATTTGCAATTACAAACAGACTTGCAGTAAATATCTTTATGTAAGCATCGCATTTTCACACATATTTATATTCACACATGATTTAAAGTAGTTTCATGGAAGCATTAATTCCCTTTGCATTGAGGATCATCAGTTTATACTTAGGTAACTTCAATCTGGTATGTTACTCTTTAAATCAATGAACTTGAACACAATTTCATTAATTGGTTCATTTATCTTTAACTTAGACTGTACATATATATCCGCTGTTTATCTTTCTGAACAGAGTTCAGCATTATCTTGTCTAATTTGCCTTGAAAATGAAGAGATCATTCTATTGTTTTTGAGTTTGCACCAAAGGACTGCATTTTGGACTCTTTTGTTAACTATGAGGGCCACTTCATTTCATCTAAGGGATTCTTGCTCACAGTAGTAGATATAAAGGTCATCTGAATTAAATTCGTCCATTCCAGTCCATTTTAGTTCACTGATTCCTAAAATGTGGATGTTCACTCTTGCATCTCCTGCATAACCACTTCCAATTTACCTTGATTCATGGACCTAACATTCCAGGTTCCTATGCAGTATTGTTCTTTACAGAATTGGACCTTGCTTCCATCACCAGTCACATCCACAAGTGGGCATTGTTTTCACTTTGGCTTCTTCTATTCAGTCTTTCTGGAGTTATTTCTCTACTGTTCTCCAGTAGTATATTGGGCACCTACCGACTTGGGGAGTTCATCTTTCAGTGTCCTATCTTTTTACCTTTTCTTACTGTTCATGGGGTTCTCAAGGCAAGATAATGAAGTGATTTGCCATTCCCTTCTCCAGTGGACCACGTTTTGTCAGAATTCTTCACCAATATTTTCTTCAAATTTTATCTAAAATTAGTTTACATTGGGTACATTTATGAAAAATAATTCTGAAAAATTCTTTTGATGGATGGTCCTGAGGGGACAGTAAATTCTCCTAGTGAATAGAGGCCAAGCCATTCCTATGTTTAAAAGAATAGCAATATGGTATGTATTTACACTAGCCCTACTGGTTTCACTGGCTTCTTAGGGAACTGGAAATTGTTCACTTGGTGACACAAGTAACTGGCTTTATAGCAGAAAGGACAAATCAACTAAACACTCAAGTATGACACCAGCTAGAATTGAATATGTTGCATGATGTACAGGAAGACATGGCTTTCTCCCTGATCTATTGGCTATTATGTGGTGCTTCTTTTCATTAAACTGAAAAAATTGAGCCAGTGAATAAATGTAGAGAAATTTTTTTTTCATCATGACACTCATACTTTCACAACATGCTCCAAAACATGACCTGTCCTTTGAAGGCCTTAGTTCCTAAAGGACCGATACTTCCACAAGCAAACAGTATTCCTTCGGAATTTGAAATTGTGACTAGTCTTATTCAGCTTTATGTTATTTTATTTTATTTTTTTCCACGCTCCACCATAACACTGAAGTAAAAGGGTTAATAAACCTATCATGGTCATTGATTCTGATGATCAATGGGGAATAGTTTCAACAACACTTTCTTTCTTTTTACAAATAAAGAAACTAACGCTGATCATGTGTTTAGTTGCTCAGCCATGTCTGACTCTTTGTCACCCCATGGACTGTAGCCCATCTGGTTCCACTGTCCATGGGGATTTTCCAGTCAAGGATACTGGCGTGGGTTGCCATGCTTTTCTCCAGGGTATCTTCCCAACCTTGGGATTGAACCCAAGTCTCCTGAATTGCAGGCAGATTCTTTACTGTCTGAGCCAACAGGGAAGTCTGAAGCTGGTCACATCTAGTAAAAATTTTTCTACAGAAGTGATTTCATTGTTTAGTAAATAGCTTGTATCAAAATAATAATTTAAACAGATAGTGTAATACTTTGGAGACAGAAAACTGCAGTGACTTCTGCAAATTAGATATATGTTAAATAAAGTTTTACTAATTCTCAGTCTAATAGTTTCTATTTCATGCTTCACTTTATATAGGATTCAGTTAAGTCCTCACATATTTAGAATTAAAAATTTGGAACTGTCATCCTGGATAATTTTTTGAATTTTTAAAATGAAAATTTAGCATAATGTACTTGTCAAAAATTGTGAGCATAATTTTATATCACTTTATTATTGCTTAGGAATATGGACTGGACTAAGCATTAATTTTTTTTAATACAGTGTTTCATAAAATACAATTTAAAATAATTTATATATTGAACATAAGAAATATTAAAAATAAAATGTTAAACATTTTTTGTCTGAAAATAAATCCATGTATTTATTTATTTTTATATTTAATTTATTTATTTTAGTTGGAGACTAATTATTTTACAATACTGTAGTAGTTTTTGCCATACATTGATATGAATCAGCCATGGGTTTACATGTGTTCCCCATCCTGCACACCCCTCCCACCTCCCTGCCCATCCCATCCCTCTGGGTCATCCCAGTGTACCAGCCCTGAGCACTTGTCTCATGCATCAAACCTGGACTGACTATCTGTTTCACATATGATAGTATACATGTTTCAGTTCTATTCTCTCAGATTGTTCCACCCTCGCCTTCTCCCACAGAATCCAAAAGACTGTTCTATACATCTATGTTTCTTTTTCTGTCTCACATATAGGGTTATTGTTATCATCCTTCTAAATTCCATATATATGTATTAGTATACTCTATTGGTGTTTTCCTTTTTGGCTTGTTTCACTCTGTATAATGGGCTCCAGTTTTATCCACTTCATTAGAACTGATTAGAATGCATTCTTTTTAATGGTTGAGTAATATTCCACTGTGTATATGTACCACAGCTTTCTTTCCATTCGTCTGCTGCTGGACATCTAGGTTGCTTCCACGTCCTAGGTATTGTAAACAGTGCTGTGATGAACGTTGGGGTACACATGTCTCTTTCAGTTCAGGTTCCCTCAGTGTGTATACCCGGCAGTGGGATTGCTGGGTCATATGGCAGTTCTATTTTCAGCTTTTTAAGGAATCTCCACACTGTTCTCCATAGTGGCTGTACTAGTTTACATTCCCACCAACAGTGTAAGAGGGTTCCCTTTTCTCTACACCCTCTCCAGCGTTTATTGCTTGTAGACTCTTGGATAGCAGCCATTCTGACTGGCATGAAATGGTACCTCATTATGGTTTTGATTTGCATTTCTCTGATAATGAGTGATGTTGAGCATCTTTTCATGTGTTTGTTAGCCATCTGTATGTCTTCTCTAGAGAAATGTCTGTTTAGTTCTTTGGCCCATCTTTTGATTGGGTGGCTTATTTTTCTGGAATTGAGCTGCAGGAGTTGCTTGTATATTTTTGAGATTAATTCTTTGTCAGTTATTTTGTTTTCTATTATTTAGCCAAAGCAATCTTGAGAAAGAATGGAACTGGAGGAATCAACCTGTCTGACTTCAGTCTCTACTACAAAGCCACAGTCATCAAGACAGTGTGGTACTGGCACAAAGACAGAAATATAGATCAATGGAACAAAATAGAAAGTCCAGAGATAAATCCATGTACCTATGAACACCTTATCTTCAGCAAAGGAGGCAAGAATATGCAATGGAGAAAAGACAATCTCTTTAACAAGTGATGCTGGGAAAACTGGTCAACCACTTGTAAAAGAATGAAACTAGAACACTAACACCATACACAAAAATAAACTGAAAATGGGTTAAAGATCTAAACGTAAGACCAGAGACTTTAAAACTCCTAGAGGAAAACATAGGCAAAACACTCTCCGACATAAATCACAGCAGGATCCTCTATGACCCACCTCCCAGAATATTGGAAATAAAAACACAAATAAACAAATGGGACCTAATTAAACTTAAAAGCTTTTGCACAACAAGGGAAACTATTAGCAAGGTGAAAAGATAGCCTTCAGAATGGGAGAAAATAATAGCAAACAAAACAACTGACAAAGAATTAATCTCAAAAATATACAAGCAACTCCTGCAGCTCAATACCAGAAAAATGAACGACCCAATCAAAAAGTGGGCCAAAGAACTAAACAGACATTTCTCTAAAGTAAAGCATTTTAAAAAGAGGTTCTCTAACCTATCAGATTTGAAAAATTTATTTGACTAAAAATGTGTTCAGAACTAGTCTTTTGGGCAATAGTAACCTTCCCTCTGAGTGTCTTTTAAAATTATATCTTAAAATAATTAGTTGTGCTATTATATTTAAGTAATATAATTTAGGCATATATTATATAGTTTGATAACATCAGTCATCTGCTTATCTTTTTTTAGCACACAGCATTTACTTTTGAAAGGCATTTATTTCATCTTGAGCACAAAGTAAATGAAAGTTGGAGAAGCAGTACATCTATGAAGCACATTGTCATGACAAGTCATTTATTATGAACCTTTATATTTGATATGCATTTACTGGTAAGATGCGCAAATGAGTATATATTGCCTGTACTCCACCTAATATTATTAAAAGTATTCAGAATAATTTTATCTTCATTTGGACAAAGTAAAATCCAAAGGAATGGGGCGAATGGAATAAAAAAGTGGTACTATCAAGTAAATTTTTAAATTTTATGTATGACTGTTAGTACTTTTACCTATTGCCCATCCATTTTCTTTCAAAATTGTTAGTTTTCAAGAATTATTTTAATTAATCAAAACTTCTAGAAATTAAAAAAAAACACAAGTTATTTTGAAGACATTGTCTAGGTGAGAAAAATTGGAAAGAAAAGAAAACAAATAGTAAAATGATCTCTTTTTTGCTGTCACTGAAACAAAGGCATAATGAAAATTAAGAAAGGTGAGCAAGATATTCACAATTCTGCTTTTCTTCTGCCAATGCATTCAAGATTGAGAAGCTGAGAAACAAATAGAAAATAGAAGCTAAATGGCTGAGAAAATTAGCAAAACTTCCAATATTTTCAACAAAGTGAGCAATGCAAATGGAGTTCAGGCCAATGAAGACAGAGAGACCTTATAAACAATCAAGTTCCACTTGTGACCACAAAGGGCTACAGTTTAAGACAAACAAGAAATAAACCAGATTTCACAAAGTTTATAGTGTAGGTTCATAATAATTCAATGTCTGATTTGGTTGAGATTGTCTATCCCTCAAATACTTTAGGTCAAAGTCAGAAGTAAATTCTGTTAAAATAATAAAGCATTATTTAGAACAGCAATCTCCAGCTTTTTGCACCAGGAAGGGTTTTGTGGCAGACAATTTTTCCACAGACTTTGTGTGTGTGTGTGTGTTGGGGGGGGGGGTTTCAGGATGATCCAAGTGCATTACGTTTATTGTGCGCTCTGTTTCTAAAGGGGTTCCCTACTAATGCGGATGATAAAGAATCTGACTGCAATGCAAGAGACCCAGGTTCAATCCCTGGGTGGGAAGATCCACTAGAAAAGGAAATAGTAACCTACTCCAGTATTCTTGCCTAAAGAATTCCATGGACAGAGAAGCCTGGTGGACTACAGTCCTTGGGATCACAAAGTCAGACATTGTACTGAGTGATTAAGAGAAATTTTATTTCTAATATTATTAAACTGTGACTTAATGACATAATTATACAACTCACCATAGTTGGCTTCCCTGGTGGCACAGATGGTAAAGAATCTTCCTACAACACAGGATACCCAGCTTTGAATGCTGGGTAGAGAAGATCCCCTGGAGAAAGGAATAGCTACCCACTCCAGTATTCTTACCTGGAAAAACCCATGCACAAGGAGCCTGGCAGGCTACCATCCATGGGGTTGCAAAGAGTCAGAACTGACTGAGAAACTAACACTTTCACACATAGGGTAGACTCACCGGTAGCCCTGAGATTGTTTTCCTGCAATTAGATGGTCTCACCTGGGGGTAATGGAGACAGCAGCAACTGCTCCCCAGTGCTAACCTCACCACCTCAGCTCCAGCTGAGATCATCAGGCAGTACGTTCTCATAAGGAATGTACAATCTAGCTCCCTCGTATGTGTAGTTCACAGTAGAGTTCATGCTCCTATAACAGCCTAACGCCTTTACTGATGTTACGGGAGGTGAAGCTAAGGCAGTAATGCTAGCCATAGGAAGCTGTTGTCAATAGAAGTGAAACTTTGCTAACTCACCCGTCTCTCACCTCCTGCTCTGTGGCCTGGTGTCCCTTGATCTAGAATATCAAATTGTCTTTAAACATTTTAAACACAGCATTGGACATCCAACAAAACATGAATAGGTGTAAAATTAGGCAAAAACACATGATCAGAACTCTGAATACTGCACGACGAAGTTTTTACTGCACTGTGACTACCAGTGTATTGGTGCTGTCACTCAGTTGTGTCCAATTCTTGATGACCCTATGGACTGTAGTCTGACTGGCTCCTCTGTCCTTGAAATTTTCTAGGTAGGAATACTGGAGAAAGTTTCCATTTCTTTCTCCAGGGGATTTTTCTGACCCAGGAACCTAACCCCTATCTCCTGCATCTCCTACATTGGCACGGGTTTTTTTTTTTTACAACTGTGTCACCTAGGAATCCATGATGAACACTATAAGCTCTTAACGTGGAAACAACTACTAGAATGTAGTTGAAATAATCACATTTTGGAAGAAAGTGAAAACTTAGACAAGAAGAATGATATGAGATTATTTTACCATTTTTCCAGCATATTGCCTGACTATATGTATAGATCCTATATACATGCATACAGTATAGAAAATTTTGATACAACAATTAGTCTTTCCAGACTGATGAACCTGATGAAAAAAATTAAGAGAAACGCAGGAGGAGAAGGGGGCAACAGAGGATGAGATGGCTGGATGACATCACTGACTCGATGGACATGAGTTTGAGTAAACTCTGGGAGTTGATGATGGACAGGGAGGCCTGGCGTGCTGCGATTCATGGGGTCGCAAAGAGTTGGACACGACTGCATGACTGAACTGACTGAACTGAAGATACTGGAAAGTGAGGAAGGAATCACAGGAAAAAAGATGAAGAGAGAGAACAAAAGGGGAAAAGGCTCATATTGTGTGTAAACTTTTCTTAATCGTTGACTGTCCCTTGAACCACTCATATACAGTTCAAGCTGCAAACAAATCCAATCAAGGGATTGAGAACCCATTTAAGAGATACAGCTTAAAGTTTTGGTCAAATCAGGGTATAGTCCAAAACTGTTTGATATAAAATAACAGCAATGCGATAATCAGGTAAGTGTGACCTTTCCTCAAGATAATTCTAAACACAGAGACATCAATATTAAACTAGCTTAAATTTTGGAATTAAGAAAAAATAATGTAAGGACTTCTTATTACTATCTGTGAAAAAAGGAATGCTAGCACACTATAAATTGATAGAGATTTCAGCTGACAAGCAGGAAAGTAATGACAGCTATAGAAACAAAAATAAGTACAATATGATTTATTTGAGAAGTGTAAGTAAATACAAATAGATATTAACTGCTACTACAATAAATGGCTAAGGGTTACAAAGGTAAAATGATGGGCTTCTTTGTTAGCTCATCAGGTAAAGAATCTGCCTGCAATGAAGGAGACCTCAGTTCGATTCCTGGGTGGGGAAGATCTCTTGGAGAAGGGGTAGGTTACCCACTCCAGTATTCATGGGCTTCCTTGGTGACTCAATTGATAAAGAATTTGCCTTCAGTGCTGGAGACTTGGGTTCAGTCCCTGGGTTGGGAAGATCCCCTGGAGGAGGGCAGGGCAACCCATTCTTGTCTGGAGAATCCCCATGGACAGAGGAGCCTGGAGGATAGTCAGGAGCTAGTCCAGGATTTAGATGCGACTAAGCGCAGCACAGCAAAGTAAAAAGATGCAAAAATATGACATCAAAAATATTAAAAAAGTGAGTGGAAGATAGTAAAAATGAACTTCTAGAATGAATTCATTCTTAATTGGCTTATCAGCTTAAAAATAGGCAAATATATATATATATATATGTATAATTCTAATAATTATTACAAAATAAAAATCTATAATAGAGTCACAAAATAAAGGGTCAATAAACAGAGAAATGCATAAAGAATATGGCATATGTACACAATGGAATATTACTCAACCTTAGAGTAGAATGGAATTCTGCCACTTGCAGCAATGTGGATGGACTGAGATGGTATTATACTGAGTTAAAAAGACACAGAAAGACTTTGTGTGATATCATTTATAGGTGGAATCTAAAACAATAACACAAACTAGTAAGTATAACAAAAAAGAAATAAATTTACAGATATAGACAACAAACTAGTGATCAACAATAGTGTGAGAGAAAGAGCGAGGTGTGAGATTAAAGTAAAATAAATGACAAAGATGTATAAAATAAATAAGCTACAAGAATATATCGTACAGCACAGAGAACATAGTCAATATTTTACAATAATTGTATTTGGATTATAACTTAAAAATTTTGAATCACTATGTTGTATATCTGAAATTTATATAACATTGTATATCAGTTATACATAAATAAAAATATATATATAAAAATTAGGTTTAAAAACTGACCATAATACTTTTAAAGCAATCTGCAGATTCAATGTAATACCCATCAAAATACTCAAGGAATTTTTCACAATACTAGAACTAATAGTCCTAAAATTTGTATGGAACCACAAAAGCAATATTAAAAAATACATATGAATATTCACTGGAACGATTAATGTTGAAGCTGAAACTCTAATACTTTGGCCACCTGATGTGAAGAGCTGATTCATTTGAAAAGACCCTGATGCTGGGCAGGTTGAGAAGCAGGAGAAGAGATGACATAGGATGAGATTTTGGATGGCATCACCAACTCAATGGACATGAGTCTGAGTAAATTCTGGGAGTTGGTGATGGACAGGGAGGCCTGGCAAGCTGCGGTTCATGGAGTGGCAAAGACTAGGACACGACTGAATGGCTGAACTGAACTGATGTTAGCACTGGTAGACCATGAATAATAATTGTATATATTGAAACCCTTAAGCCAATCATATTAAAAATAAAAATGCACGCTAATGCATGCTAAGTTGCTTCAGTCGTGTCCGACTCTGTGCGACTCTGTGCAGCCCACCAGGCTCTTCTGTCCACAGGATTCTCCAGGCAAGAATACTGGAGTGGGTGTCAGTTCCTTCTTCAAAAATAAGAGCACTAATTCTGAAATGAAACTTCGTACTCTTAAAAAAAGAAAAATCTCTAACTAGGCCTGTATTCCTTTATCTGGCAAAATTAAAAGACAACACCTGGATTTCAGCAGATTCAAATGTGATTCCAAATATACAAGCAACTCCAAAAAGCCTCGGACACAAAGCATCAGGGGAAATACAGATTGTGGTACTTATCCCTGACACCACATATAGAAGAGTTCTCAGGTCGTTGAAGTTACTTTCTGACAATCTCCCAGTCTCTTCCACTTGAGTCTTCATGTACTGTTTTGCCGCAAAACCATAGATGATGCCAATGCTTATGAACACACAGATCACCAGGAGGGAGATTGTAAAGTATTTCTGGAGGAAGCGACCACTTTTCTTCTGTCACTGGTGCATTTTTCCACTGCACTTGTTACAGCAACAACACAGACAAAAGAAAAATCCAATCAGAGGCATCAGAATAATAAACAGCAATCTCAGGACACAGATAATAATCCCAGTCTCGTAGTAGATACTCTTATCATACTTCTTTGAGAGGTCAACCTTCTTCTGTACAATCTTTCTTAAAATATCTTCAGGGAAAGCATTGGGCTGCACAATTTGGACAAAGGTGCGCACGATCTGAAAGAAGAAGCCAGAGGGACCAGGATCATAAGAGTCACTGGTCTGATAGTAGGTTGGAGGCAACTGGAATTCCAAACCTCAGGACGGTACCCGGATGACAACAAAATGAAAATATTTCATTGAAAAGATGAAGATTTGTCACTTCTGAAATTGTGTGTGCAATACCTAATTTGAAATAGCATGTTCATGGATTGAAAGACAAAACATTGAAATATAAAATCTCTACAATTTGTGTATTGATTCAATCATAATTCTATTAAGATTATTTTTAAAAATGACAAGCAACATATAAAATTCTTTTGGAGATGGAAATAAAATTACCAAAATAATCCTATAAAAGAACAAAATTGAAACATTATAATACATACTAAACTAATCCAAAGGTAATTCAGTTCAGTTCAGTTGCTCAGTTAAGACAATAAATATAGTTGTAGTGTAAGAAATGACATATTTGCCAGTGGAACAGAAGAGACTGCCAAGATATAAATCTAGATTATTACCATCATTACAGTTTTGACAATATAGCCAACTGAGAAGGGAACATGCTTTCAAGTGACACAGAATTACTAGATATCAATATTGGGGGAAAAGGTGAACGTCAGCTTCTACCTCATGCTGTTGAAAAAGGAATTTGCATTGTTTCACAGACCTAAAAGTAAAATGCTATATCGTTAAAGCTTTTATTGAAAAACTTTAGACAACACTTTTGTGTCTTTAGATGGGTACATGCAGCTGATAGGAAAGATTAGGCAATAAGAATAAAAAAGAAAATTGATGAATACATTATTATTAACAGTAAAGTTTGATTATCAAAATACAACACTAAGCGAATAGGCAAGTTGCAGACTGGGAAAAATATTCATGGATCACATCTCTCACAAAGACTAATATTCAAGTTATAGAAAGACTGTCTACAATTCAATAAAAAAAAAGAAATATAAATAAACTCAATGAAAATGAGTGAATAAAATTAAGCAGATACACATTGAAGAAGACATACAAAATAGCCAATACACACATGGATTTCTCAATATCATTTGTCATTATGAAAATGCAAATTTAAAGCATCAAGAGATATCATTACATATCTACTATAATGGCTAAAACTGAAAACAACAGCACTTATGGAACTTTACAAAAGCAATCTGCTTATCGATGAATTATATGAGCATATATTTAGAATTCCATTTTGATTTATCAAATGTGTTATGTTGTTCTCTGGGTATTACACTCTTTAGACACATATTCTACTGGTGTTCTCTTGTCATCATTCAAGTTAAGAATAGGAATTTTATTGCTTTTTAAATCTCTTTCTGCCTCTCTCTTTACAATATGATTGTTTTATATATCTCCTCTACATACATACACTTAGCACCACATCACATAGTGTTAAAATTTTTGCTTTAATCAGCATACATAACTTAGAAAACACAAAAGAAGGGGTGTCTGTTTTACTCATCCATGTTTTGTTTACTATATTCTTTCCTCATTCCTGATGTTCCAAGATTTCATCTTTTAGCATTTCTCTTATGATTAAAGAATTTTCTTAATCCCTTCTTTCATGGAGGTGTGCCTGTAATAAATTGTTTCTTTTTCTTTTCATGTGAAAATCCCTTCATTTATGCTTCATTCTTGAAAGGTATTTTCAGTGAGTGTAAATGAATAATATAAATAAATAGAGGAAAATAATCGAATCAGAAAGACTAGAGATCTCTTTGAGAAAATTGCAGATATCCAAGGACTATTTCATGCAAGGATTGGTATGATAAAGGACATAAATGATAAGGACATAACTGAAGACTTAAGCAGAAGACATTAAGAAGAGGTGGCCAGAATACACAGAAGAATTATACAAGAAAGGCCTTAATGACCAAGATAACCATGATGATGTGGTCATTCACTTAGAGTCAGACATCTCAGAATATGAAGTCAAGTGGGCCTTAGGAAGTATCACTACTGATAAAGCTAGTGGAGGTGATGGAATTCCAGCTGAGCTATTTCAAATCCTAAAAGATGATGCTGTTAAAGTGTTGCACTCAATATATTAGCAAATTTGGAAAACTCAGCAGTGGCCATAGGACTGGAAAAGGTCAGTTTTATTCCAATCCCAAAAAAGGCAGTACCAAGGAATATTCAAACAACTTTACAATTGTGTTCAGTTCACATGTTAGCAAGATTATGCTCCAAATCCTTCAAGCTAGATTTCAGCAATAAGTGAACCGAGAACTTCTAAGTGTACAAGCTAGATTTTGAAGAGGCAGAGGAACCAGAGATCAAATTGTCAACATTCATTGGGTCATGAAGAAAGGAAGGGAGTTCCAGAAAAATATATGTATCTCCTCTTTACTGACTGTGCAAAAGGCTTTGACTCTGTGGATCACAACAAACTGTGGAAAATTCTTAAAGATGGAAATATCAGACCACCTTGTCTCTTGAGAAAGCTGTATGCAGGTCAAGAAGCAACATTGAGAATCTTACATAGAACTATGGAGTACCTCAAAATCGAGAAAGGAGTATGACAAGGCTGTACATTTTTATTCTGATTATTTAACTTATATAGAGTACATAAGGAAAAATTGTGGGCTGGATGAATCTAAAGCTGAAATCAAGGTTGCGGAGAGAAATATCAACAACCTCAGACATGTAGATGATACCACTATAATGGCAGAAAGCAAAGAGTCACTAAAGAGCCTCTTGATGAAAGTGAAAGAGGAGAGTGAAAAAACTGGCTTAAAACTCAACATTCAATAAAGTAAGATCATGGCATCTGGTCTTGATACTTCATGGCAAATAGAAGGGGGGAAAGTGGAAGCAGTAACAACTTTTATTTTCTTGGGCTGCAAAATCACTCGACAATGACTGCAGCCATGAAGTTAAAAGACACTTGCCTTTGGAAGGAAAGCAGTGGCAAACCTAGGCAGTATATTAAGAAGTAGAGACATCACTTCATCAACAAATTTCCCTATAGTCAAAGCTCTGGTTTTTCCAGTAGTTATGTAAGGATGTGAGGGTTGGACCATAAAAAAGGCTGAAAACTGAAGAATTAATGCTTCTGAACTATGGTGTTGGAGAAGACTCTCGAGAGTCTCTTAGACAGCACAAGATCAAGCTGGTCAATCCTAAAAGAGGCCAACCCTGAGTACTCATTGGAAGGACTGATGCTGAAACTGAAGCTCCAATACTCTGGCCACTGGATGTGAAGAGCTGACTCATTGGAAAAGACCCTGATGATGGGAAAGATTGAAGGCCAAAGGAGAAGGGGATGACAGAGGATGAGATGATTTGATACCATCACTGACTCAATGGACATGGATTTGAGCAAACTCCAAGGGCTAGTGGAGGACAAAGGAGACTTGTGTGCTACAGGCCATGGGCTTGCAAAGAGTTGGACACGACTTAGTGACCGAACAACAATAACGTGGGTACAGAGTGATTTTCTTATGACACATGAAAAATAGCATTGTTTATCAATTACTTTGTGGATCCCTGGTTTCTGATACAGAATATATTATTATTCAAATTAATTTTACTCTATTGGTAAATGGTCTCTATCGATGCTTTTGAAATACAGTCTTCATATGCAATTTTCAGAAAGTATTTATGATGTATTTTGAAGTGGCTTATTTGATTTTATACTCTTTAGACTAAGTCAGTCTCTTGAATCTGTAAGTTTCTGTCTCTTGCAAAATTTGGAAAATGTTCTGCCATTATTTCTTTAAGTACTTTAATAGTTGCTCCTCTTTTTACCTCTGCCAGAAAAATTGATGAGTTGCTATAAATCTTCTTTTATTCTTCTATGAGCCTATGAGGCTTTGATTACTTTCTTCAACCTATTTTCTCTATGTTGTTGAAACCGCATAATTTCTATTATTTTTCCTTAATTTCATTGGGATTTTTATGATTGTTTTTGCTCATCTTCCATTTGTTCACCTCCATTCTCCTATTGAGTTCAACCTTGAGCTTTTTATTTTGGTTATTGCATTTTCATCTGTAATAGTTCTATTTATGTGTTAATATATTTAATTTCTCTGAAGAGGCTCTGTATTTCATTTCTTTAAAAATTTCATTTATTAGAAATATGTTATAATTGCCCATTGAAGAGTTTTTTTTTTAATGGCTGTATTAAAATATTTTCAGATATCTCTAATATATTTCTTATCTCAGTCTTATCATCAATCGATTCTCTATTTTCAAATCCAATGTGAGATATCCTCAGTTGTTGCTGATACTTTTTGCATTATGTTATAACTTTAACATTTTTGCATTATATTATTTGACTTTGAAGCTTGTTTCAATTTTCTGTTTTAACTGATCCATTCTGATACTGTTCTGTCAGGAGAGTGAATTGCTTGCACTACCAACTGGTAAAAGAAATAAAGGTTGCACACTAAGACTCTGTTCATACTGAAGGTGGGGAGGAGGAGGTGGAGGAGGCTTCTTGTTATTGCTAGGGTAATGTAAGGTGGAAGTCATAGCCATTTAGATCCTTGGAACACATTGTGCCTTTTCAATCCTCTTTCAAACATGTCATTTCCAAATTTTCTAAAACACTTTTATCAAGACCCTTGTTTGCCCAACTAGCATTTCTACCTCAAGCAGCTATGATATTAAGGAATTGCCCCTGAATGTTTTCTATGAATGTCCTGCAGATAAGGCTTCTCAGTGAAAGAACTCAGACAGCAATACAGGAAAACTTTGTGCCTGGAACTTTTCTAGGAGTCTGTCAACTGGGTCAAGTAGTGACAATTTCTGGAGATGGGCTTTTGGAGAAGTTCCAAAGCCCTTCTGCCCTCCATAATGACTGCTAAGTTCCTAGTTTTGATGGCTATTCATGCTACAAGGCTGTTAGATTCAAAGCTATATGAGGAGATGGAAATGTGAATAGGGAATAAGGGAAGTTAAAACACTAAAAATTATGTATTAATTTTTGTCCTTAAGGTTTATTCATTTTTCTTGTATAACCACACTCTCAGTTTACCTATGGTTAGTTTCTAGAGTTCTAAAAAGTTCATTTTAACTGTTTTGGCCAGTATTCCAAATACATCAGTGGACTAGTATATATTCTACAGCCCTTTCTCCACCAGTCCACAGTGTTTTCAAGCTTATTGTTTTAAACACCAAATATGAAGTCTATTAGCTTTGTAGCAACCAGAAAACCATTAATTCAGGTGGTGAAGAAAGTCAGAAAAATGAAACATGATGCATTTTAAAGCCTACATATATTAATATGGTTTGAAAGTGAAAGTGAAACTGCTAAGTCGTGTCCGACCCTTTGCGACCCTATGGACTGTAGCCTACCAAGCTCCTCTGTCCATAGGATTTTCCAGGCAAGAGTAGTGGAGTAGGATGCCATTGCCTGCTCCAGGGATCTTCCCAACCCAGGGATTGAACCCGGGTCTCCCCCATTGTAGGAAGATGCTTTTACTGTCTAAGCCACCAGGGAAGTCCTATTAATGTGGTTTAGGGAAAAAATATATTGAGCAACTTGCTATCTTTTTTTTTTTTTTTTTCTGGATTCTGATAGCTGAACATCAGTAAAATTATTTGCTGACTCTGTACACATTTTTTTCTTTTTTTATCTCTGTTCTTCTGTTTTTGTTCAGTAGATTTTATTAATCAACACTGCCCGCCATATAATTAGAAAGCCATTTATATCAAAAGAATGTGTCTTTGATTATTATAAAATGAAAAGATGTTCCCCTGTTGATTACATTTGTTCGTGGTTTTATTCTGCTTTCCCCCTAAGGCCACTATTAATGGCGAATTCATTTTAGCCAAGAGGCACAAATATAACATTTAATCATGAAATACATGAGTGGGTATACATTATGAAAAAAATGTTATCAAACATTCATGTAAAGTATAGATATTCATATTTATTGCAGCTCTATAACATAAGTGGCATTATCATCATTAATTTATTAACTGTTTATTTGACATTCAACTCTAAAAGTGACTAATGATAGAAATAAAAATTCATTATTCAACAATTGCACAAATCTGTAAAATAACCTAGTTTTAGAAACATATATCATTTAGATTATAATGTATTTGTGGCTTAGTTTCCAAATAGTTAATAAACTGATATTGCCGGGGTCCAGCCTCGGCGGGGTCCAGGGTTCATGAGGGATGGGTGACGTCGGCGGAAGAAGAACTGAGCTGAGTCGATGTGTGGTGATGGAGCAGTCTCTCTTTATTGCTGTTAGTTTTGTGGGGTGATGGAGAAGTCTCTCCAAAAGGAGATGGAGAAGTCTCTCACTTTATTTTTGTTAGTTTACAGTTTTATAGCCAAAAATCATCCCCATTACATCACAAATATTCTATACAATCTTTTGTTTTTTGCCTACCATCAACAACTTTAACATTAAGCTCATTTTCCATGCAAAAGGTCAGATTTCTGCATAATTAGACTTAACAATAGTATGTTTACCATTTGAATGTCTCCAGCATACTTCGGATAAGTACATCAATCTAAGTAGAAAGGTTACATTTCTCTTACTAGGTGCAACTATGTAGAAGCTAGAAAGAAGGGCTTAAGCTTGAAACTTTTATTCTATTAACCTATTTTGGTTCTTACAAGGAAAGAGAAAAGAGGACAAAGAGACAGTTTAGCAGCACTGCTTTAACAATGAAGTCGTATTAACCTTACAACTACTAAAATGAATTCCTATGTCTACATTATCCTAAAGCAATCAATATCTCCAACTATGTTGGCCACAGTTATGAGCATTCCTAAGTCTCAATCGAGCCTGATTTCTTCAAGGAAGCGAGCCTCCTCTGTGGAGTGGTCAGGGGAGTGGGAGGTAGAAAGGTGACCCAGGTACGAGCCTTTCTGGTGGTGGCCTTGCCATGACCTCCAGAGAACTCTTGGTAAACTCCCCAGTAAGGAGTAGTAATCCATTTAAATGTTCCTTTCATTCCTCCATAGCCCCCGGGGAAGGTGATCCACCTTCCCGGATCCTCTGGTCCATAAGGTCTGGGGGGATTATCTCAGGAGGAATTCTTTCCAACTGTGACTGACCTACTGAGATGAGCCAATGTTCCGAACATGGACAGAACTTCCAAGAAAAATACCAGGGTGGGGCTTGCCCAGGATGCCCCAATAAAGAAAGTCAGCTTTGCAATTTCTTTCTTAGGCTCTTGACCTTGTCATCCAAGCAAGGGGGCATCCTGACGGCTCCCGGCATCATATATTTCATTTTGGGGCTCATTAATATATTTCGTTTGAAATGGAAAGAATACAAATACTAGGAGGTAAGTTAACTGATACTTTATTCAGATAATTACAACCTTTATTTTAAGGGGAAAACATACATATATATTCTTGCCAAGAAGGCTATGTGCTGCTTATGAAGGGAACTGAAAATCAGATTGCTGCTGGAGTCGGACAGGACTGAAGTGATTTAGCAGCAGCAGTAGCAATTACCTTTAATATTTTAAACCATAATCTATGTCTTTCACTATAGGATATGATAAAAGAAAGAATTTATTTGGATTTTTAAAATTTTATTCATATAGAAAATTATCGGAGCTTAGAAATGATTAAAATTCTATCATGAAACATTGCAGTGTCCACTGGTAACTTATTAAACACAGGATGCTATATATATATATTTGTTTTCAATGGAGTGGAGATATTTATAGTCAACTATGGGGAAGCAAATATGGAAACCTCAGCAATGGCCATAGGACTGGAAAACGTCAGTTTACATTCCTATCCCAAAGAAAGGCAATGTCAAAGAATGCCCAATTGCACTCATTTAACATGCTAGTAAAGTAATGCTCAAAATTCTACAAGCCAGGCCTCAGCAGGACTGAACCATGAACTTCCAGATGTTCAAGCTGGTTTTAGAAAAGGCAGAGGAACCAGAGATCAAATTCTAACATCCTATGGATCATCAAAAAAGCAGGAGACTTCTATAAAAACATCTACTTCTGCTTTATTGACTATGCCAAAGCCTTTGACTTTGTGGATCACAACAAACTGTGGAAAATTCTGAAAGAGATGGGAATACCAGACCATCTGATCTATCTCTTGAGAAACCTATATGCAGGTCAGGAAGCAACAGTTAGAACTGGACATGGAACAACAGACTGGTTCCAAATAGGAAAAGGATTACATCAAGGCTGTATATGTCACCCTGCTTATTTAACTTATATGCAGAGTACATCATGAGAAATGCTGGGCTGGAAGAAGCACAAGCTGGAATCAAGATTGCTGGGAGAAATGTAAATAACCTCAGATATGCAGACAACACCACCCTTATGGCAGAAAGTGAAGAGGAACTAAAAATTCTCTTGCTGAAAGTGAAAGAGGAGAGTGAAAAAGTTGGCTTAAGGCTCAACATTAAGAAAACTAAGATCATGGCATCTGGTCCCATCACTTCATGGGAAATAGATGGGGAAACAGTGGAAAAAGTGTCAGACTTTATTTTTGGGGGCTCCAAAATCACTGTAGATGGTGATTGCAGCCATGGAATCAAAAGATGCCTACTCCTTGAAAGGAACGTTATGGCCAACCTGGATAGCATATTAAGCAGAGACATTACTTTGCCAACAAAGATTTGTCTAGTCAAGGCTATGGTTCTTCCAGTAGTCATGTATGGATGTGAGAGTTGAACAGTGAAAAAGGCTGAACTGGAGAGTTGATGATTTCAAACTGTGGTGTTGGAGAAGACTCTTGAGAGTCCCTTCAACTACAAGAAAATCCAACAAGTCCATCCTGAAGGAGATCAGTCCTGGGTGTTCATTGGAAGGACTGATGTTGAAGCTGAAACTCCAACACTTTGGCCACCTCATGCGAAGAGTTGACTCATTGGAAAATACCTTGATGCTGAGAAGGATTGAGGGCAGGAGGAGAAGGGGAAGATAGAGGATGAGATGGCTGCATGGCATCACCGACTCTATGGACATGGGTTTGGGTGGACTCTGGGAGTTGGTAATGGACAGGGATGCCTGCTGCGTTCATGGGGTTGCAAATAGTTGGACAGGACAGAGCGACTGAAGTGAACTGATGGGGAAACAATTATTGGATTCCCTGGTACCTCAGCTGGTAAAGAATCCACCTGAAATGCAGGAAATCCCAGTTCAATTCCTGGGTCACAAAGATCCTCTGAAGAAGGGATAGGCTACCCACTCCAGTATTCTTGGGCTTCCCTGAGGACTTAGTTGGTAAATAATCTTCCTGCAATGTGAGAGACCTGGATTTGATCCCTGGGTTGGGAAGATCCCATTGAGAAGGGGAAGACTATTCACTCTAGTATTCTGGCCTGGAGAATTCCATGAACTGTGAGGTCCATAGGGTCAGAAAGAGTAGGACACAACTGAGTGACTTTCACTTCACATGGGAAAGCACATTCAATGCCTCTCAATGTCACCATATGATATAATTTAAATGGATTAAACCAGGTAAATGGAAAGTGACAATGGTTTTCTCCATGAAGACTTGAAGTCATCAATAAGCTAAATGATTTTTTGCTATTATTTAGTTTATATATATATACACACCATGTTTCATGATTTTGATAATGATTACTTTTCAATTTTTTCCAGCATTTTCATTCATTTTTCAGTTCTTTTCTCTGTTGGGGCATATTTTTCAAAATAAGCAGTCTCAAAGGCATCATCTCTTTATCATACCTGAGTTTTACAAATCCTAAAGAACAATATACTACCAGATGTAAGATATCTTAAAAGAAAGCCATGAAATTCAGTTATATATTACCGTCTTCCAGAATGTCTTCCGTGGGTAAAAATACTGTTCACTTAACAATTTAATGTTGGGGCCCAGCCGGCTGATGCGATCAGCCAGAGCCATTACGGTTGGAGCACTGCAAGCCTGCTGCCATATAAGGCGCTGAATACGTGCCAGCTATACATTCGGCTGGCAAATCACCAAAAGGATCATGCGGCGAACGTATATCCGACAGGCCAATCACCCACAAGACACGTATTCCCTACATGCCCGTCAGAGCTCCCCCCTTCCTTTTTCCCCTCCCTCCCTTCCTCCCCATATATAATCGCCTTGCGCTCAATAAAGTTTTGCAGCTTGATCAGAACCTTTGTCTTGCTGCCATTCTTTGCGCCTCTTGTCCCAACCCTTTCATCCGTTTTCAGGTGGATTCGGAGCTCCCGTTGATTGCTCTGCAGGCCAGAGCGACTGCGCCCAGCCAGTGGCCGGAGCAATTTAATATTTTCTCTGCATTTTTGTTTAGAAGAAATGTAAATGTACTCTCACTGTACTTAATAAATTTCCCAAGGAGTCTCTTATAGCACTAAAGTCTTAGGCTGATATTTGTGATAATGGCAACTCTGATCAGGGCCATGTTGGGACAGCATCAAGATATAGTCTAGTTAGATTTCAACCGATGGGACTTGTGGGGGATCTCAGGTATAACTAGTTTATTAAGTTAAAAGTTGGAGACAATGTCCGAGGACATTTCTAATGGGTTATATTTATTTTTATTTGTTTATTTATTTTATTTCTTATTTTGTGTGTTCTGGGTATTCACTGCTGCACACAGTCTTTCCTTAGGGACAATGAGCAGAGCCTACCTCTCTAGTTGGGGTATGCACATTTCTCTTGCAGAGCACAGCTCTAGGGTGCCCAGGCTACAGCAGTTGTCACTGCCAGGCTCTACAGTACATGCTCAGTAGCTGTGGTGCACCAGCTTTTAGTTTCCTTGAGACATCTGGAATCTTCCTGGACCAAGGGTTAAACCCATGTCCCCTTTATTGGCAGGCAGATTCTTAAGCACTACTGGACCACCAGCGGTGTCCTAAGTGTTATATTTCTGTTTGTACCTAAATTTTATGAAGAAAAATATTTCTAATCAAGGGTTTCATTTATGAATGCTAAAGAATTTATTTTAGATTTCTGTAATCATTTTTAACCAAAATAAAAATAAAACACTCTTGTTTTCACACCTTGTCTTTCTTTTAGATGCTTCAAGTCACCTGGTTTTAAATCATGACTTAAAGTATTCAAAACATACCAGTGCTCTATCTGTGATGATAAAGCAGAATGTCTCAAGCCTTCTTAGCTGTTCTTGATGTATATTGTAGCTTAGTTCTAAAGGATGCAACTTTTTTGTGTGTGCAAATAGAAGGGGGAACTGAGAGTCTGCCTCTTTATATCATACTTTGATAGAGTGTAACGCAGTTCAACACAGAATCTCGATTGGGTATTAGGAATTATGGGTTACAGTTTCAACACTTCCACAAACCTCTCTCTCAATAGAATCTGGTCCAAATATGGGGAATACAATTAGTTCCTTTTTCTGACAAGTAATCAGTATTCCCTTATATCTTAACATTGAATCTAAACGTACTCATTAAAAAACAAAAAATATAAAAGGACTAAGAATTGATTGAAGTCCAATACTTATAAGGGTTGCTACTCTTTCTATGAAAAAACTATTTTTAAGGGATTAGAAACTGTTGCTGAGAATGCCACTAAAGTATTTTCAGTGTCCAGACCACACTACGAAAAAACGTCTATCTTAATCTACAGAGATAAATTAAATTCCCTGTATAAAAGGATAACATATCATTTCCCACCACAATTGTGAGACTAGAAAGGTAATATTGGTACCAATCATATACACATTGGAAGATGAGAAAGTCTGAAAATTTAATAGGTTAATTCCATGTAGATGCAGAATTTTCACACATTGGGTTAATGACAACATGAGAAATGGAAAAATATTGTAGGCAAATAAACATCACTATAAAATAAATGTATAAACTAAACACTCTCTATATGTGATTGTAGCAGATGTACTATACTAATGTGTTAATAATAGAAAAAAATTGCTATGTAATATAGGGAAGCTAACTGAACAATCTTAACTTTTCTGTAAACCAAAAATGCTTTATAAAATAAGGTCTATTTAAAAATGTTTAAATGAATGCTCATTTTTAGCTTTCACCTGTAAAATAATGTTAGTATGCTGGAAAATTATTATGTGTTAATACAATGCATTATCACTTTTTATCATTTTTGTGCAATGTACTCATTAAGCAATATTTTTTTTCCATTTTACCTGAAATTCATACCTCCACAGGCTGATAGGGTTAATGAAAAATAGATGAGAAATATTCTTAACAGGAACCTGTTAATATTCCTATTAATATTGCTTAACAGGAACCTAGAAACTTTGTAGTCATAGCTCAACCCTGGTGTTATCCCACTGTATTCCTTGGTTTTCTGGATTCTAATGTTTTTAGCACATCACCTTTTGACCTCATGACTCCACTTCTTTCATTATAGACTTGATTTATATAACAATTCCAGTACACCATAAACCCTGGATATGTGTTTGCTGAAAGAGTAAAAGAAGAAATAAAAGGCTGGATATATATAAAAGAAAAGAAAGAAAATATAATGTCAACTACATTATAGTAATTTATATTGACTTTAAATGTTTTCATTTTTTCAATGTTCATATAGGTTAGTTACAGACACATCAAAAAACATAATTATTTTGATGGACACATAACAATGTACCCTGGTGAAAGCAACACACAAAACAGAAACAGTATATATTTAATGTGCTTAATCATTGATATTTGGAGCTTCAGTTCAGTTCAGTTCAGTCGCTCAGTCATATCTGACTCTTTGCCACCCCATGAATTGCAGAACACCAGGCCTCCCTGTCCAGCACCAACTCCCGGAGTCCACCCAAATCCATGTCCATCGAGTCGATGATACCATTCAGCCATCTCATCCTCTTTCATTCCCTTCTCCTCCTGTCCTCAATCCTTCCCAGTATTAAGGTATTTTGGAATGAGTCAACTCTTCGCATGAAGTGGCCAAAGTACTGGAGTTTCAGCTTTAATATCAGTCCTTACAATGAACACCCAGGACTGATCTCCTTTAGGATGGACTTGTTGGATCTTCTTGCAGTCCAAGGGACCCTCAAGAGTCTTCTCCAACACCATAGTTCAAAAGCATCAATTCTTTGGCACTCAGCTTTCTTCACCGTCCAACTCTAAAAAGCCTCTAGATGAAAGTGAAAGAGGAGAGTGAAAAAGTTGTCTTAAAGCTCAACATTCAGAAAACTAAGATGATGGCATCTGGTCCCATCAATTCATGGGAAATAGATGAGGAAACAGTGGACATATTGTCAGACTTTATTTTGTTGGGCTCCAAAATCACTGCAGATGGTGATTGTAGCCATGAAATTAAAAGACGCTTACTCCTTGAAAGGAAAGTTATGACCAGCCTAAATAGCATATTTAAAAGCAGAGATATCACTTTGTCAACAAAGGTCCATCTAGTCAAGGCTATGGTTTTTCAAGTAGTCATGTATGGATGTGAGAGTTGGATGGTGAAGAAAACCGAGCGCCAAAAAACTGATGCTTTAGAGTTAGGATATAGAAGAGTAACATAATTGAGTAGATTAAAATCCAAAAAGGGAGCCAATCAAACATCTAGCTCAGTTAATGACTTTTACTGTTATCTAGCAACCCAGTCCTAGCAACTATTTTGCGACACCATGACCTGTAACCCAACATGATTCTCTGTCCATGGGATTTCCCAGGCAAGAACATGAGAGTGGGCAGCCATTTCTTTCTCCAAGGTATATTCTAGATCCAGGGATTGAACTTGAGTCTCCTGAATTGGTGGGTGGGTTCTTTACCAGTGAGCCACCAGGATCACTTAATGACTGCTTATTATGTTAAACTTTGTAATATTTGAACCAACATGGAGACTAAAATGGAGAAGGCAATGGCACCCCACTCCAGTACTCTTGCCTGGAAAATCCCATGGATGGAGGAGCCTGGTAGGCTGCAGTCCACGGTGTCATTAGGAGTCGGACATGACTGAATGACTTCACTTTCACATTTTACTTTCATGCACTGGAGAAGGAAATGGCAACACACTCCAGTATTCTTGTCTGGTGAATCCAATGGACAGGGTAGCCTGGGGGCTGCCTTCTATGGGATCTCACAGAGTCAGACATGACTGAAGCATCTTCGCAGCAGAAGCAGCAGCAGGAGCCTACAATGATATCACTTTCAATTCAGTTCAGTTCAGTCACTCAGTCATGTCCGACTCTTTGTGACCCCATGAACTGCAGTACGCCAGACTTCCCTGTCCATCACCGACCGTTGAGTTGGTGATGCCAACTAACCATCTCATCCTCTGTCGTCTCCTTCTCCTCCCCACATCAGGGTATTCTCAAATGAGTCAGCTCTTCGCATCAGGTGACCAAAGTATTACAGTTTCAGCTTCAACATCATTCCTTCCAATGAATACTCAGGATTGACCTCCTTTAGGATGAACTGGTTGGATCTCCTTGCAGTCCAAGGGACTCTCAAGAGTCTTCAACACCACAGTTCAAAAGCATCAATTCTTCAGCGCTCAGCTTTCTTTATAGCCCAAGACTCACATCCATACATGACTACTGGAAAAATCATAGCCTTGACCAGATGGACCTTTGCAGGCAAAGTAAAGTCTCTGCTTTTTAATATGCTGTCTAGATTGGTCATAAATTTTCTTCCAAGAAACAAGCATGTTTAATTTAATGACTGCAGTCACCATCTACAGTGATTTTGAGGCCAGAAAAATAAAGTCGGCCACTATTTCCACTGTTTCCCCATCGATTTGCCATGAAGTAATGGTACCGGAGGCCATGATCTTAGTATTCTGAATGTTGAGTTTTAAGCCAACTTTTTCACTCTCCTCTTTCACTTTCATCAGGAGGCTCTTTATTTCTTCTTCAGTTTCTGCCATAAAGGTGGTGTCATCTGCATATCTGAGGTTATTGATATTTCTCCCCGCAAGCTTGTTTCTAGCATGTGCTTCATCCAGTCTAGCATTTCTCATAGTGTGCTCTGCATATAAGTTAAATATGTAGGGTGACGATATACAGTCTTAATGTATTCCTTTCCTTATTTGGAACCAGTCTGTTGTTCCATGTCCAGTTCTAACTGTTGCTTCCTGACCTGCATACAGGTTTCTCAAGAGACAGGTCAGGTTGTCTGGTATTCCCATCTCTTTCAGAATTTTCCACAGTTTATTGTGATCCACACAGTCAAAGGCTTTGGCACAGTCAATAAAGCAGAAATTTATGTTTTTCTGAAACTCTCTTGCTTTTTTGCTGATCCAGCAGATGTTGGCAATTTGATCTCTGGTCCCTCTGCCTTTTCTAAATTCAGCTTAAACATCTTGAAGTTCATGGTTCAGTACTGCTGAGGCCTGGCTTGGAGAATTTTGAGCATTACTAGCATGTGAGGTGAGTGCAATTGTGCAGTAGTTTTAGCATTCTTTGGAATTCCCTTTTTTTTTTTTGAGATTGGAATGAAAACTGACCTTTTCCAGTCCTGTGGCCATTGCTTAGGTTTCCATATTTGCTGACATACTGAGTGCAGCACTTTCACGGCATCATCTTTTAGAATTTGAAACAGCTCAATTAGAATTCCATTACCTCCACTAGCTTTGTTTGTAGTGATGCCTTCTATGGCCCACTTGACTTCACATTCCAGGATGTCTGACTTTAGCTGAGTGATCACACCATCGTGATTACCTGGGTCATGAAGATCTTTTTGTACAGTTCTGTGTATTCTTGCCACCTCTTCTTAGTATCTTCTACTTTTTTAGGTCCCTACCATTTCTGTCCTTTATTGAACCCATCTTTGCATAAAATGTTCTCTTCATATCTCTAATTTCCTTAAAGAGATCTCTAGTCTTTCCCATTCTATTGTTTTCCTCTATTTCTTTGCACTGATCACTGAGGAAGATTTTCTTATTTCTTCTTGCTATTCTTTGCAACCTTGCATTCAAATGGGTACACCTTCTCTTTTCTCCTTTGGTTTTAGCTACTTTTCTTTTCATAGCTCTTTGTAGGGCCTTCTCAGACAGCGATTTTGCTTTTTTGTGTTTCTTTTTCTTGGGGATAGTCTTGATCCCTGTTTCCTGTACACTGTCATGAACTTCTGCCATAGTTCATCAGGTACTCTGTCTAGTAGATCTAGACCCTTAAATCTATTTCTGACTTCCACTTTACTTTAACCTCCCCAAAATAATTTTCTTTCTATCTTTTGAGAAATAATTATGACTCCAAAATTTAGTATGGGATAATTCTCATTATAAATATATCATCAATTACATATGATATGCATTATTTTTTACAGTTATCATAATTCTTCTTATTTGCTATGAAAACTATACTTTGCTAATTGAGTAATATGAGATAATGAAATTTCATACATTTAAAAATTGTGTGTTTTAAGGTAGGCATTGAAAGAAGTTTGCATTTATTTAGTATCTTCTAATGAAAATAATTGTGTAGAAATTATATGTGGAAAACATTTGATGCCATCAGCCAAAGGACATCACTATTATTAAGTCTGCCATGTCTTCTAGCTTTAGATTGCATTTCCTCTTCTTCCTGTTCTCCTTTCTTTTCCTCTTCCCCTTTTTCCTTTCTCCTCTATTCTCTCTGCCCTCCTTCTTCCTCCCAGTCCTCTGTCTCTTCTTCCTCTTTCTCTTCTCCTCTTGCTCCTCCTTATCTTCTCATTCTCTTTCTTCTTCACCTCGGTTTCCTCTCCTCTTGATTCTGCTTCTTCTGATTTATATTTCTTAGATTAATTTGAAATTCTTAATAAATTTGTTATGCCATGGAGTTGTTTATACACATAATTATATCAAGGCTTTTCAGCACTTGAATATGTTTCAATAACATTTCAGTATATATGGAAGTGATATCATTATTTAATTAGAATTTTAAAATATAAGTTATTTATCACAGGGTGAGTCAAGATTTTTTCTTCAATTAATCATCAAATGAGGAACTGAAACTAAAATTCATCAAAGGATAATTACAAGTTGTGAAATACATGCTATATAAACATCTTAGCACTGATATAAAAAGCAAGTAATAATAAGTATAAACTACAAATTGAATATAACAAAGATAAATAGTTGGAACTTCCACAAATTTGTCTTTACAAAGGCAGCTATAGACATCACCTTTCACTGTAACTACAGAAAACTTATAAATTTATTGAAAAATAGTAAGTCCTTTAAGTCAAAAATTATACAATTAATACTTATTATACCATATCATTAAATCAGCCATTTAGTCATTCAACAAAAATTTAAATACTCCTATTTGTTCCAGATATCTATGAAAGGTAGAAATTATGATAGGAGCCAATAGAAAATATTACAATAGGAGACAACAGAAAAAGCCAATAAAAAATGTTTCTATTCTGTCTCATAGAACCTGCATTTCAGTGAATAATTTTTGTATATATCTAATTTTAATAGCATGTTCTAAACTTTTCAGAAGGTATAAAACTTGCCAGCTGCCTTCAAAGAAGTCTGGTGCTCTGTGATGACCTAGAGGAATGGGATAAGGGAAGGGGAGGGAGGCTCAAGAGTGAGATGAGATATGTATAATTATGGCTTACTTGCATGGTTATAGGGCAGAATCTAATACAACATCTCAAAGCAATTTTTTTCCAATTAAAATTTTTTTTAAAAAATGCAAGTTTACATGTAACTATATTCTTATTTTATCCATAGGGCCAACATTCTGTCTCTATTTCCTCTCTTGTCTCACTTAAGAGCGTACAGCTTCATTGGAGAAGGTGATGGCAACCCACTCCAGTACTCTTGCCTGGAAAACCCCATGGACGGAGGAGCCTGGTAGGCTATAGTCCATGGGATTGCTAAGAGTTGGACAAGACTGAGAGACTTCACTTTCACTTTTCACTTTCATGCATTGGAGAAGGGAATGGCAACCTACTCCAGTATTGTTGCCTGGAGAATCCCAGGGATGGCGGAGCCTGGTAGGCTGCCATCTATGGGGTCGCACAGAGTCAGACACGACTGAAGCGACTAAGCAGCAACAGCAGCAGCATGCCAGCTTCATTAATTCATTCTTTCATTAACTCATATATTCAATACACAGTCATCATATTAAGAAGAAATCATCATTTCTTCTTTTTCACATATTTGGCACTAGAATAATAAACTCTGGCTGTCTCTTTGAAGAACTTACAGTCTACTAAAGCAATCAAAAGTGTTAAATATATATATGCAGAATTTATTTGCCCTTTAAGGCACTATTTTCTTCTGATTTCATCTCAAATTTCAATATTTTAACCCCTTAAAAATTAAGAAACATGAACAATTTATCATGGAAAGTAAGATCTTACTTCAAGGTTTAGTAAGAAATACATTTCATTTCTTTTTTAGCCTGAATGACTGAGACAGTGCCTGATACACAGTTCATTGCTCAGAAAATAATGCTTAATTGGTTAAATAATGATTTAAATAACATTTTTTATTTGTAAGTAAATTGGATAACAAGACAGTGTTTGGAGGTTATGCATAGTTGAGCAGATACCATGTGAGCTTACGAGTCTGAGATGAAAATGAAGATAGGAAAACAGACCACTGCTACCATCTTAAAAGAAACAGTTTATCTGAAACAATATTAGAGACATAGGGGTTTATATTAATATGGTTTTATTGATGTGTCATACATATATGTTTATAGGATATGCTAGGAGACAAAGAACTAGAAAATGTACTTTCTGTGTATATGAAGAGATCTTATTAAATGACCCAATCAAAAAGTGGGCCAAAGAACTTAACAGACATTTCTCCATAGAAGACATAAAAATGGCTAACAAACACATGAAAAGATGCTCAACATCACTCATTATCAGAGAAATGCAAATCAAAACCACAATGAGGTACCACTTTACACCAGTCAGAATGGCTGTAATCCAAAAATCTACAAGCAATAAATGCTGGAGAAGATGTGGAGGAAAGGGAACCCTCTTACACTGTTGGTGGGAATGCAAACTAGTACAGCCACTATGGAAAACAGTGTGGGGATTCCTTAAGAAACTGCAATAGACCTGCCATATGATGCAGCAATCCCACTGCTGGGCCTACAGGCCGAGGAAACCAGAATTGAAAGAGCCACGTGTACCCCAATGTTCATCGTGCATTGTTTACAATAGCCAGGACATGGAAGCAACCTAGATGCCCATCAACTGATGAATGGATAAGAAAGCTGTGGCACATATACACAATGGAATATTACTCGGCGTTAAAAAAAAATTCATTTGAAGCAGTTCTACTAAGGTGGATGGAACTGGAGCCTATTATCCAGAGTGAAGTAAGCCAGAAGGAAAAACAGCAATACATTATACTAACGCATATATATGGAATTTAGAAAGATGGTAAGGAGAACCCTGCATGAGAGACAGCAAAAGGAACACAGATGTATAGAACAGACTCGTGCACTCTGTGGATGAGGGCAAGGGTGGGATGATATGGGAGAATGACATTGAAACATGTTAATTACCATATGTGAAATCAATCGCCAGCCCAGGGTTGATGCTCGGGGCTGGTGCACCGGGATGACCCAGGGGGAGGGATTCGGGAGGGAGGAGGGAGGGGGGTTCTGGAGGGGGAGCATATGTAAACCCATGGCGGTTTCATGTCATTGTATGGCAAAACCAACACAATAAAGTAAAGAAAATTAAAAAAAAAAGAAAAGAAAAGGCCTACTGGCAGTAGAGTCCCCATTTAATAATACACTAATGTATAGAATACAATAAGCAAGACTTTCATATTAAAAGGTATGTTAGAAATGGTCATTGACTTCCAAGTCTATGACCTCTGTGTTATATTTTTAAAGGAAGAATGATGAATTAAAATTACAAGGCAGAAAGCTATCTATTGATACAATATCTCTACAATCTTATATTTGTGTTTTCAAATTCATCTATAACATCCTACTTTTGGCATACAATTTAAACTATTTAAATATGCAAATATAAGGCTAAATCACTTACATTTCTCTAGCTTTAAATGATTTTTATTTACCCATTTCCTTCTTTTTCACATATTTATCAATGCCTGTTAAAAAGTGATTCTTAAAAGTGTACAAAAATCTCATGCAAAATTTTCTTCATTCAGGTTTTACAACAGAGAATTTTCTATTTCATCATCTTTTCTGTACAATTGTGAAGGAATACTATTGGTATGTTTGACCACAAAATGTGCTTCAAATATTAAGACAGGAAATTTTGACTGGATAAGAAACAATAATAAAAGTAAGGGTAGTGTATCACGTAGACTGAAAGTGAAGTCGCTCAGTCGTGTTCGCCTCTTTGCGGCCCCATGAACTGTATTCTACCAGGATCCTCCGTCCATGGGATTCTCCGGGCAAGAGTACTGGAGTGGGTTGCCATTTCTTTCTCCAGGGGATCTTACCGACCCAGGAATTGAACCCAGGTCTCCCACATTGTAGACAGATGCTTTACCGTCTAAGCCACCAGGGAAGTCCACGTGTAGACTGGAATATTATCAATATGGTTGGTGTGTTTTATGTCAAGTGTTTTTCAAAGGAATAAAAGTCTAGCATGCAAACTTGCACAGGTGTGGCAACTAAAGACTTTTATCTCTCTTATTCACAAGAATTCAATCTGCCTTTTGAATTTCTTCCTTTTGAATAAATTTCCCTTTGGTGAAGGTAAAATATCTTACAGTTTTGCTATCATGAAGAAATAGCTTTCTTGCAATGACTAATAAAGAATATTCTAAAATTTTGCAAATATACATCTGATTTGCCTTTAATTTATGTTTTTCTCTATCAAATATATTCTTAAAAACATCATTGTTAAAGTATGCATATTAAAAATGTTGCATGGATGTCAGGCTGAAGAAGCTGGCTATAGAGTATCTAAGTATAATACAATGTCCCTGAAAGTTTCACTCTTCTAAAAATTATAATAACTTTCAAGTTTCCTCCCTGTCTCAGAATAGTGAAAAGATCCACTTTGGTTTCTCAGAAATTTTTCCTTTTGGTAGGAAATCCCCTCTCAGGATTTCTGTCTCAATTTCTCTTTTCATAATTTGACAAGCCTGAATTGATGGCTGAATAACTCAATTAAAACTTGCTTTTTTTTTTCTTTTTTATCCCTGCAGTTTCTCTCCTACTGCCTGAATATTATATAAATGACTCCTATTAAATGTATGAGCAAAGTGAAATGACTTTGTAGGAGATGAACCTTTGATAGCTGGGGATTAACTTTTCTGTGTTTGCACATGGAGGTCCCTTTTCATTCTTTATAAGTGGGTTCTAATGATACAGAAACTCCATTTATCATGGTACATTAATTAGATGTGCTATACTCCCTACGATAAAATGCATAATAAAAGTGTAAAGTGAGATGAAACAACCTTTCCTCTTAAGAATGTCAGGAACCAGGTTATTCAAACACTGATTGTACATTTTTCTTTCTTTAACTTTAATAAGGTATTATACAAGAGAAATTCTGTTTTTTTTCCCTGTATTAATCAGATTTATCCTACTCTCTTAATTTTCAGATTTTTCAATCAAATACCAGTGAGTTCACTTATTGATACGTATAAGTATGCTGAACCAACACTTTCACACTTTCTCTTGTCCATCTTGTGTAAAGACAAAGGAATATAGTTACCCCATTTGAAAGCACTACATCAAAGCATTTTTTATGATTTCACTAATCACAACTAGTTCCTTCCAACCTTCTCTCTGATGGTTGCTCTGGATTAAGAGTCACTCTGTCTTTACTCTTAGACGTTTTCATTTAGACAGCAAAACTATCAGAACAGATACATAGGTTTCACACATTCCTTAGGCTGTTACCTATCTTCTTTATTTAATTTGTATATTAGGAGAAAAGAGTCCCAAGTTAAGACTCAGGATAACTAGATGTTCATTGTAGTTTTGCCACAGATGCACTGTTGGACCTATGCTCACATTCTCTGATCTCTACAAGGAATGTGTTCAAGAATCTAAAATTTTCTAATAAGCTTTGACAGAAGATTACTGCTGAAAAAACTGTATACCCCAGACTTGCGTAAAGAGACTAAAACAAATAGACTATAAAAAGTAAAAAATTAGGCTTGGCACAGCTACAGCAAATAATAAACATAATCTAGTACCTAGACAGATAAACATAAAATCTTACACAAAAAGTCTATATACATCAGCTCCTGTTACTCAATATAACTTGCTCAGCTTTCAAAAAAGAAATTTACAAGGTATGCTAAATTGTAAAAAAAAAAAAAAAATACAATATGAGAAAAGTCAAGCTTTAGGACCAAACTCAGATATGCTGGAGAATTTAGGAATTATTATACCAGAAATTTAAGATGACTACGATTAAGCATATGACAACTATGCTAAGGGTTTTAAAGGCAAAATGTGGACAACATGAAAGCACACATGGATAACAAAAGCAGGGTGATGGAGGCTTTAACAAAATATCAAAAGAACATCCTAGAGATGAAAATTACTATAATAGGAGTGCACATATCCAAGGAGAGAGTCAGTGAACTTGACAATATATCAATAGAAACTTCAAAAATTGAAATACAAAGAAAAAATTTCTTAAAAAGATGGCATATAATTAAGAACTGTGGGATAAAATGAATAAAATCTGTGTATTGGGAATACTAAAAGGAAAGAAAGTATCCTTCTTCTGCTTCTTCCCTTCTCCTTCTTCTTCCTTCATTAATTTAATTCATATTACTAATTTAACTAATAAAAATTATAATCACACCCAAATTTGAAATCTGGAACTGTGAATATGCTTCACCAGTAGTTTCAAATTAAATTTATTATTTCATGAAGTAATCTATACACATATAATTTTATCAGTCTGTTTTCTAAAAACTTGTATTAGCTCAATGACAATGTAGGTTAGTTATATCAGGGATTCATATTTGTAAAGTATAAGCTGTTAGACTAACATATAACTAATTTGGGTGTAAAGCGGGACATTACATGATGATGAGAGTCAATATTCAAAGAAGATAAAGCAATGTCACAAAAAAACATCAGAATCAAAATATGCAAAGTAAAAACTGGTAGAACTAATGGGAGAAATGGGTTCTACTCTTACTTTAGATGTTTCAAAACCCCTCTAACAGTAATTGACAGAATCAGCAAATAGAAAATCAGTAAGAATATAGTGGAACTGAACAGTCTTATAAACCAAATGAATCTAATTGACATTTATAAAACATTTTTTAAACAACAGCAGATTACTCATTTATCTCAAGCTCACATTGAACATCCACCAAGATGGGCAACATTCTGGACCATAAAATATAATCTTATTACATTTAAAATAAGAGATATGACATAAAGTATGTGCTCAGACCACATGGAATTAAAGCAGAAACTAATAATATCTGGAAAATTCCAAAGTATTTTGAGATTAACTTCACATTTCTAAATAACACATGAGTCAAAAAAATGTGCTAGGAGGAATTTAAAATATTTTTATCTAATTAATATAAAACTACAATTTATCAAAATTTGTGTGATGAAGCAAAAGTAGTGCATAGAGGAAAATTGACATTATAGATTGCAATATTAAAATGAAAGATCTATTATTAGGGAAGTAAAGTTCCACGTTGTGAAAGAAGAAAAAGAAAGGTCAGTTAAATCCATAGAAACAGATGAAAATAAATTTTAAGGATCAAGACAGACATCAATGACATTGAAAACAAGAAATAATAGAAAAAACAACAACAGCAACAAAAAACAGAAGCTGATTTGTTATGAGTTTGTCAAATTAGCACTTGCTAAGTGGAGTACAAGATGATATACTGCAGTTCAAAAACAGAACATAAAAGATGAAATAGAGAAGCCTATTACTCATAGTTCCTGGAGGAGGTATCCAGCAGATCTAAGAGATACACATGAGGAGGTAAAAGCAGAATGCAGACAAAGACAGGACTTGGGACATATATCATACTAAAGTCTGTAGGGAGTATTTAGCAGTTCAGTGGTAAGACTAGATTGGTCAATTCTAACAAAAAGACCAAGGGCTTTGGTAAACCTCATGGTGGTCTTATAAAAGAAGAAGGTGTTGGGAGACATGGTAGACTGTTAATCAAAGGACTACTGGGAAGCATATGTAAACCCATGGTGATATCATGACAATGTATGGCAAAAACAATAATAAAAAAATAAAATAAAATAAAATAAACAGCTTAGTTGATGAGCAAAAAAAAAAAAAAAAGGAGCTACTGGGAAAATCATATCAGGAACTTTGTGATTTGTGATCCATTTTTGATTGTAGGCTGCTATGTGTAGCTGTGCTTGCATCAGGGGCTAGTGTAAATTTAAGGTCAGTGCAGTCTATTTGGTCAAAAATGGGCACTGAGGCAGCAATACCACAGAGAAGTTGATACTAAGGACAGTAAGTGTGTAATAAGGAAATATGTTGCCCAATTCTATGGCCAAAAGTTTAATGACTTAGATTAAATGTACCAATTCATTAAAACATACAATTTACCAACACTCACAAGGACAACTAAATCATCTAAATAGGTCTGTTACTATTAAAGAAATTAAATACAAATAAAAACAGTCTAAATCAGAAGGCACCAGACTCAAATAGTTTCACTGGTGAATTCTACCAAACATTAAAGACTAAATGATACAAGTTTTCTATACTCTTTTCCAGAAAGTGCAGACAGGGGAAAAATTCAAACTCATTTATGAGGTCAGCATTGCTCTCATACCAAAACTAAACTCAATATTTCATGACAGTAGATGCAAAAGTTCTCAATAAAATATTAGCAAATCTAATTCAACTATGTATAAACTAAGTACATACTACAACCAAGTGGGATTTTACCAGACCTGTATACTTGGTTAACCATTCAAAAATCAATTAATACATTACATCAGTAGGCTAAAGAAAAAAAATCATATAATTGCATCAGTACATACAGAATAAAACATTTGGCAAAATTGAGCTATTCATAATTTTAGAAATCTTAGCAAAATAGTAATAAAGCATATTTCCTCATGTATATAAAATATATAGAAAGAAACAGTTATTCATATTACACTTAACGGTGAGAAACTAGATGCTTTCTTGCTGAGGTCAAGAAAAAGGAAAGAATGCCTTCTCAACCAATTCTACACTTCCCTAACCACTTCAGCATTCAAAAACTAAGATCATAGCATCCAGTCCCAGTACTTCATGGCAAATAGATGGGGAAACAATGGAAACGATGATAAACTTTATTTTCTATATTTTTCTGTGACTCTTTGTGTCCCCATGGATCCTATGGACTGCAGTGCGCCAGGCTTCCCTGTCCCTCACGATACCTTGGAGCATGCTCAAACTCATGTCCCTTGAGTCAGTGATGCCATCCAACCATCTCATCCTCTGTCATCCCCTTCTCCTCCTGCCTTCAATCTTTCCCAGCATCAGGGTCTTTTCTAATGAGGCAGCTCTTCTCATCAGTGGGCAAAGTGTGGGAGTTTCAGCTTCAGCATCAGTCATTTCAGTGAATATTCAGGACTGATTTCCTTTAGGATGGACTGGTTGGAACTCCTTTCTGTCCAAAGGACTCTCAAGAGTCTTCTCCAACACCACAGTTCAAGAGCTTCAATTCTTTGGCATTCAGCTTTCTTTATAGTCCAACTCTCACATCCATACCTGACTACTGGAAAAACCATAGTTTTGACTATATGGACTTTAGTTGGAAAAATAATGTCTCTGCTTTTTAATATGCTGTCCAAGTTTGTCACAGCTTTTCTCCCAAGGAGAAAGAGTATTAATTTCATGGCTGCAGTCACCATCTGCAGTGACTTTGGAGTCCAAGAAAATAAAGTCTCTCACTATTCCCATTGTTTCCCCGTCTATTTGCCATGAAGTGATGGGAATGGATGCCGTGGTCTCCTTGTTTTGAAGGTCGAGTTTTAAGCCACCTTTTTCACTCTCTTCTTTCACCTTCAAGAGACTGTCTAGTTCCTCTTCCCTTTCTGCCATGAGGGTGATGTCATCTGCATGTCTGAGGTTACTGATATTTCTCCCAGCAATCTTGATTCCAGCCTATGCTTCATCCAGTCCGGAATTTCTCATGATGCACTCTGCATATAAGCTAAATAAGCAGGATGACAGTATACAACCTTGACATATTCCTTTCCCAGTCTGGAATCAGTCCATTGTTCTAGTTCTGGCTCTAACTGTTGCTTCTTGACCTGCATACAGATTGCACAGGAGGCAAGTAAGGTGGTCTGGTATTTCCATCTCTTTAAGAATTTCTCACAGTTTGTTGTAATCCACACAGTCAAAGGCTTTAGCATAGTCAATGAAGCTGAAGTAGACGTTCTGGAATTCTTTTGCTTTTTCTATAACGTAACGGATGTTTGCAATTTGATCTTTGGTTCCTCTACCTTTTTAAAATTCAGCTTGTGCATGAAAGTTCTCAGTTCACATATACGCTGAAGCCTGGTATGAAGAATTTTGAGCATTACTTTCCTAGCATTTGAAAAGGTGCAATTGTGCAGTAGTTTGAATATTTTTGTGCATTGCCATTCTTTGGAATTGGAGTGAAAACTGACCTTTTCCAGTCCTGTGACCACTGCTGAATTTTCCAAATTTGCCGGCATATCGAGCGCAGCACTTTAACTGAAGAGGAAAAGTTAAAATTTTATATAACCTTTTCCTCCTTCTGCCTCTATAACTCAGCTTGCCCCTTGCAAAGTCTTGATCATGTAGGTCACATAGTCTCAGAAAGTGGGGACTTGCAATACTAGGAACTGGAGTTTATCTCACTCACCCTTGTCCTGCTTTTTGCAATTGCCCAGCCCCTGCAAACTGCTTTACCATGCCTGTCCAGGCCAGTCATCCCCCTCCCCATCTTGATCACTGTTCCTGAGCACACAAAACCCCTTAGTTTAAAACAGCCTATTAACAGCTAGTGTTTCCCACCAGAGTCTGTCTATAAAAACTCTAATCCTTTCATTTGGGGCTCAGAGTGTTGGAGTGTTAACTCCTCTGGGCCCGCCGGCATAATAAATCTGAGCTCTCCAACTCTCCTAGTGTGGTGCTTGGTTTCTTGAGTACTGGTTTCTGCAACATAACTGCATAAAGATTATATACATCAGGGAATTCCAAGTTAAACAATGAGATATCACTACACTAGACTCCACAACGCTGACAATATCAAATGCTGAAACAGAAATAGAGCAATAGAAAATCTCATTCTTTACTTCTAAGGATGAAAATAATAATGCCACTTTAGAAGACAGTCTGACAGCTTCTTAGAAAACTAATAGAAAAATAAAGAAAATCCAACAATAAATTCCTAGATAAATTTATTCAAGTGAGTTAAAAACTTTGTCCACACAAAATATCTTCACGCTGATATTTACAGCAACTTTACTCATATCAATTAACCATTGGAAGCAACTGAGATTTCCTTTTAAATGTGATTGGATAAACAAACTGTGGTAATCCATACAATGGGATATGGATTAGTAACAAAAATTGAAGCAGTAAGTGGAGGAAGTTTAAGTACATGTTGTTAAGTAAAAGAAGTCAGACTGAAAAGGCCTCCTGGTGTGAATCTAAATATATGACATTCACAAAAAGGCAAAACTATAGTGACAATAAACATAGAAGTGTTTACTAGGACTTACCTGAGGGTGGTGGTAGTCAATAGACAGAACATGGGGAGGTTTTAGGGCAACTTATTTATTCTATATGATGCTTGTAATGGTAGATACATACCATTATGCTTTTGGTAAAGTCTATAAAACTGTACAACATGAAGGGTAAATTCTCATGGTGAAGTGTCAGCTTTTGGTGATAAGAAAGCATCGGTATTGTTTCATCATTTGTAACAATTTCACCAGGGCAGTAGAAGATGTTAATATTAGAGGAAACCCAGGGTGGAGGAAGGGAATGCGTGTGCGTGGAAACTTTTTGCACTTTCTGCTTCATTGCACTGTAAAAGCTAAAACCACTATATAATGCAGTCTATGAACAATAACAACCTAAGGTGGCAGAAGATTGACATGAAAAATGTATTGAACGCTTAGTATAATCATAAATTAAATTGATCATTATAATGAATAAATAACTAGATAATGCTTTCAGTTGAATGTTGTTGTTGTTCCATCGCGAAGTCATGTCTGACTCTTTGTGACTCTGTAGACTGCAGCACACCAGACTTCCCTGTCCATCTCCTGTAGTTTGCTTGGATTCATGTCCACTGAGTCTGTAATGCTGTCTAAGCATCTCATCCTCTGCCACCCCCTTCTGCTTTTGCCTTCAGTCTTTCCCAACATCAGGTGACCGAAGTATTGGAGCTTCAGCTTCAGTATCAGTACTTCCAATGAATATTCAGGGTTGATCTCCAAGTCTTCTCCTGCACCACAATTTCAAAGCATCAATTCTTCATCGCTCAGCCTTCTTTTTGGGTCCAACTCTGACATCTGTACATGACTACTGGAAAAATCATAGCTTTGACTATACAAACCTGTGAAATGTAAATACCTCCTGCCAAATCAATAAACAAGTGATGTCATCAGTGATTTCTAGCCTCCAAATGTGAATAAGGTTCCGAAAACCGATCCAGAAGATGCCACCATCCCCCTGCTGACTGCTGAGGAGCTCCAGGAAATGCAAGAAAGGGCCATCTGCCACATCTGCCACTCCTTAAGGTGGACAAGGAAACAGGATTTGGCCCCAGATAGTTGAGATGCATATGAAAGGAATTAACTCACTGAGCTCTGGAGGGTTGCATCTTTCCGTATAAAGAATACTACACTTCCTTAAGTTGACATTTGATCTCTGATGTCCAGACCACCCGCTCTCCTTGTTGCAAAGTTGAATATAGCCTGATTCCTCCTACCACTTCCTTGGAGCAGTTTTCTCAGACCCACAAGATGCTGTTTTCTGAGCTCAGAGTCCTAAACATTCCCACCAAATAAAAGAACTCTCTACTTTCAGGTTGTGACTATATTCTTTAGTTAAGAAGAATATTCTTTAACAGACTGTTGATGGAAAAGTGATGCCTCTGTTTTTTAATATGCCACCTAGCTTTGTCATAGTTTTCCTTCCAAGGAGCAAGTGTTTTTAATTTCATGGCTGCAGTTAGCACTCACAGTGAATTTGGAGCCCAAGAAAATAAAATTGGACACCTTCCAACTTGGGAGACTCATCCTCCAGTGCCATATCTTCTTGCCTTTTCATACTGTTCATGAAGTTCTTGTGGCAAGCATCCTGGAGTGTTTTGCCAACCTCTCCCTCAGTGGACCACATTTCATTAGAACTCTTCACTATGACTCAGCCATCTTGGGGAGTCCTGCATAGCATGGCTTATGACATCACTGAGTTATGTAAACCCCTTCACCACAACAAGTCTGTGATCCATGAAAGGGTTCAATATTGTCCAAGTTATGCTTCTAAACAAAAATCTCAAAACTATACATTGGATATATTTTCAGCTCCATTTCCCAGATAAGGAGAATAAAAGTTAAAGTGGACTTTGTCAGACAATAAGTCCTAGATTAACTCTTTGATCAGAATTTAGGGCCAGAGCAGAGCTCTTCAGCTCTAATCTCTAGCTTGGATGTAGCAATATAGGTTCATGTCCTTGTAGATGGGAAGAAAATATGTCTTCTACCGTTTTAGGTTCTTTTGGCTAGTTTAATAATTAAATTGACAAGAGACAAGGTAAAAGGAGAAAAATACATTTAGTTTTGTATGTAGAGAGTCTCCATACAGTTTTGAGAGGTTCCCAGTCAGGTGACTGAGACTTGAATGCCATCCTGAACCTAGGTAGAGGGGGTTGGGGCCTGGGGTTCCAAAGGGAAGGAAGAAATTCATAGGAAGATGTGAGGAGCAAATATTTGGTAAACAAATGTTTGCCAAGCCTTGCAGAGACAATGAGACACAGAGAGAACCTAAAACAAACAGGCCCCACCGCGCTCTGCCCTCCTGGCTTACTGCACACAGCCCATGCTCTTTGTGGTATTACATGGAGATAGTTCTCTCAGGCCAGGCCTCCTATGTAAATTCCTTTAGGAAGTTAAAGAGGAGGTAAATTTTTTCATGACTCTACTGGGCCTCGATTACCTATGGTTAGAAACAAGCCATCTGCCAAAGTGCCACATGTTGTGGCAGCCTGCCCTGAGCAACACTACTCATCAGAACTACGGCATCCCTTCTCAGATACTAAAACCAAGGGTCTAATGGTCTTATCAATAACTTATTCAAAATTAGTTTTGAAAAGAGAGAATGGTCGATTATGAAGGTATAATTTGAAGCTGTATTTTTCATATATGATTTATGTATTAGTCATTATAACAATTTAAAGGACATGACACTGTCATTTTTACTGGGTCAAACTCTTTCATGTTTAACGTTATCTTTTTATTTCATTTATTCCATATATTTATTTTTAAATATATTTCAACTTCAGAATTTTGGAGAATTCAAAAAACTAAGACCTCAAGACTGAGTATCTAAGTGATAAAAATTATTTATCAATTATTACTATTAATAACATAGTGAGTCATTCAGTCGTGACTGACTCTGCTACCCCATAGACTGTAGCCTTCACTCATGGGATTTTCCAGGCAAGAGTACTGGAGTGGGTTGCCATTTCCTTCTCCTAATAACGTGGTGGATCCTTGTGTAATAATATAGAGTTTTGTGAAAATATATATGCTAAATAAATACATATTAATAGAACACTGTATTGATTAAATTTATTTTATTCAATCTGGCTTCAAATGTCTATATTCTTTTTAATACAGTTCATTCATATCTTTTCCTCCTAACTTTCTGCCTCTCTTTTTTCTTTCCTCTCTCTTTATTCATCTTTTATGCTTTTCTTTTTATAGTGTGAAGAAGGAAATTACTATTATAAGAAGAAACTTCAACAATGTCAGCCAAACAAATGTATGTCAGATCAAAATGAGGTAATTGTAATAACTGTATATTGACTGTGTTTTATATATGTCAGACACTATTATAACTGTATTTCCATAAATTTATTTATTTCTTCTTTATTTAATATCAATCCTATGGAACACATTTTGTTATTATTTTGCACCATGTCAAACACATTTAGAGAAAATTTTGATATTCAAATCCACATAATTGGTTCTCAGATTTTGTAATCCTAGGACAGCAATATACTGTCAAATGAAGAAACTTTCCCAATAACAGCAAAACTAACTCACATTTCATAGAAAAAATATATATAACACACATTTTAAATAATAGTCTAAAAGATATTCTACATACTTTTAGATATGACTACCTTCTACCTGACTCTTTAATAATGAAAATAAGGAAAATTGTAGTAAAATCTTAAGCTGTTAAAAAAAATAGTATTCAGAACTCTTTTATTGATAATGAAAATTTTTGCTCTAGCTATTTGTTTGCTTGGCATCGAGGGGATACGTTTGAATTACAAAAGAAATCAAGTAGCACTGTGCTTACATGTCTAGGAAAAGTTAATGTACATTGAATTTGATAAATTACAGAAATTATTTAAAACGCTCATAAACGTTAACTGCTAAAATACCCAAGTACCAATTTATCAAGTGTGAAATTAAATAATTAAACAGAAATAGTTTTCTTTGTGTTACATTTTCTTCAGAGTAAACTACAAATATAAATGTAACAATTGTGTTAATAACTATAAATAAAGCCAAAATCAAGAAGAAATAACTGGATAAGCTTACACTAACTAAATAAAAAATTATAACAAATAACTTCATGTCAGGGCTACAGTGCTGCAATGATTTTAAATTAGAAGACAACATTTCTTGGATAGGTTGCTCATTTAACATCTTTAGGATCTGTCAATAAGATCACTTTTGGTATGAAATAGCCTATTTATTTTGATTAGAATGGAAATCCCTCAATGAAACATTGAAACAGGGGCCAACAATAACACTTGGTTAACCAAACCCTGAAAGTTATTGCATATTCTTGACTACACAAATGAGAAAAGAAACACCTGAAAACATCAATGTCACTGTCAGATTCCATATGTGCTCTATAAAAATAACTAATCTAAAAATGCTGGGAAGCTTTCAGTTCAGTTCAGTTGACTTCATTTGCTCAGTTGTGTTAAACCCTATGGACTGCAGCATACCTGGCTTCCCTGTCCAACAGCAATTCCCAGAGTTTATTCAAACTCTTTTCCATCGAGTTGATGATGTAATCCAACCATCTCATCCTCTGACATCCTCTTTTCCTCCAGCCTTCAATCTTTCCCAGCATCAGGGTCTTTTCAAATGAGTCAGTTCTTCACATCAGGTGACCAAAGTATTGGACTTTAGGCTTCAGCATCAGTTGTTCCAATGAATATTCAGGACTGATTTCCTTTAGGATGGACTGGTTGGATCTCCTTGCAGTCCAAGGGACTCTCAAGAGTCTTCTTCAACACCACAGTTTAAAAACATTAATTCTTTGGCACTCAGCTTTCTTTAAGTCCATTTCTCACATCCATACATGACTACTGGAAAAACCATAGCTTTGAATAGACGGACCTTTGTTGGCAAAGTAATGTCTCTGCTTTTAAATATGAGGTCTAGGTTGGCCATACCTTTTCTTCCAAGGTGCAAGCGTCTTTTAATTTCATGGCTGCAGTCACCATCTGCAGTGATTGTGGAGCCCCCAGAATAAAGTCTCTCACTGTTACCATTGTCTCCCCATCTATTTGCCATGATATAATGGAACAAATGTCATGATCTTAGTTTTCTGAATGTTGAGCTTTAAGCCAACTTTTTCACTTTCCTCTTTCACTTTCATCAAAAGACTCTTTAGTTCTTCACTTTCTACCATAAGGGTGGTGTCATCTGCATATCTGAGGTTATTGATGTTTCACCAGGCAACCTTGATTCCAGCTTGTGCTTCATCCAGCCCAGTGTTTCTCATGACGTACTCTGCATATAAGTTAAATAAGCAGGATGACAATATACAGCCTTGATGGACTCCTTTCTTTATTTGAAACCAGTCTTTTGTTCCATGTCCAGTTCTGTTACTTCCTGAGCTGTATACAGGTTTCTCAGAAGGCGGATCAGGCGGTCTTATATTCCCATCCCTTGAAGAATTTTCCACAGTCTGTTGTGATCCACAGAGTCACAGGGTTTTGCATAGTTAATAAGGTAGATGTTTCTCTGGAATTCTCTTGCTTTTTTTATGACCCAACGGATGCTGGCAATTTGATCTCTGGTTCCTCTGACTTTTCTAAATTCAGCTTCAACATCTGCAAGTTAATGGTTCATGTACTTTTGAAGCCTGACTTAGAAAATTCTGAGCATTACTTTGCTAGTGTGTGAGATGAGTCAAATTGTGTGGTTGTTTGGTTATTCTTTGACATTGCCTTTCTTTGGGATTGGAATGAAAATTGATCTTTTCCTGTCCTGTGGCCGTTGCTGAATTTTACAAATTTGCTGGCATATTTAGTGAAGTACTTTCACAGCATCATCTTTTAGGATTTGAAATAGCTTAACTGGAATTCCATCATCTCCACTAGCTTTGTTTGTAGTGATGTTTCCTAAGGCCCCCTTGACTTCACATTCCAGGATGTCTGGCTCTAGGTGAGTGGTCACACCATTGTTATTTTCTGGGTCATGAAAATCGTTTTTGTATAGTTCTTCTGTGTATTCTTGCCACCTCTTCTTAATATCTTCTGCTTCTTTTAAGTCCATACCATTTCTGTCCTTGATTAAGCCCATCTTTGCATGAAACGTTCCCTTGATATTTCTAATTTTCTTGAAGAGATCTCTAGTCTTTTCCATTCTATCGTTTTCCTCTATTTCTTTGCACTGATCACTGAGAAAGGTTTTCTTATCTCTCCTTGCTATTCTTTGGAACTCTGCATTCAGATAGGTATATCTTTCCTTTTCTCCTTTGCCTTTTGCATCTCTTCACAAGTATTTGAAAGGCCTCCTCAGATAACCATTTTGTCTTTTTGCCTTTCTTTTTCTTGAGGATGATCTTGAGCCCTGCCTCCTGTGCAATGTCACAAACCTCCATCCATAGTTCTTTAGGCACTCTGTCAGATCTAATCCCTTGAATCTGTTTCTCACTTCTTCTGTATAATTGTAAAGGATTTGATTTAAGTCATACCTGAACGGTCTAGTGGTTTTCCCTACTGTCTTTAATTTAAGTCTGAATTTGGCAATAAGGAGTTCATGATCTGAGTCACAGTCAGATTCCAGTGTTGTTTTTGCTGACTGAGTAGAATTTCTCCATCTTTGGCTGCAAAGAATATAATCAATGTGATTTTGGTATTGACCATCTGGTGATGTTCTTGTGTAGAGTCTTCTCTTGTGTTGTTGGAAGGGGGTGTTTGCTATGACCAGTGTGTTCTCTTGGGAAAACTCTGTTCACCTTTGCCCTGCTTCATTCTGTACTCCAAGGCCAAATTTGCTTGTTATTTCAGGTATCTCTTGACTTCCTACTTTTGCCTTTCAATCCCCTATAATGAAAAGGACATCTTTTTTGGAAAGTGTTAGATACAGTCAACTGACTAGGGACATCTTTGTAGCTTTTTATATTGTGCATGCAGGAAAGAAATTGAAAGTTTTGTATTTTCATTGTGAAATAAACTTTAAGTAATTATTTTTGTGTTGGTCAAGTGTTTAATGAGGTTTGAAGGAAATACATTTTGTTGATTGACATTAGAGAGAAAATGCTTATGGATTTCTCTCATAAAAACTAAAGTTCTTTAGTATTATATATACATAGTCAATTTGAGTTCAGAACTTTTAATCTACTTATTATTTTATTCCCCCAAATCATATATTGTGTGATTATGTACCCAAACGAAAACAACTCCAAAATAAAACTGGGATTTCAAAAAAGGATTTTGGAAACTGTATAATTTACATCAACAGTTTAGTTCAACAGAGAAATGTTGAGGATAGATTAATCAGATATGCTACACTGAGGAAATAATCATAAATACAATTTTGATGAGTAATGGTCAGATATTCTATAACATGATCTCAGTCTGATTTTTTCTCATGGTTCTCTTACAATTGGACTAGAATTATGAATATTGAAGAAGAATACCACAGAAGTGAAATACTTTTTCCTTTTGTCATAACAGAGAGTATATAAATATGAGTTACACATAATGATGTTATATTCAATCACTTGATTAGATTTGGCAGGCTTATTTTTAAAATATATATCCTTCCATATATATTTTATTCTTTAAAAATTAGTCATTAAATCTAGCTGACCAAAAAGCTCTTATTTGGAATTCTTATATAAGAAAGATTTGTCCATTTCACTTATGCATTTATAAATTCATTTATAACAGCATAGAATCGTGCACATTTATTTTACATTCTGTTAATAGTAAGTAGGATAATAACTCCCCCAATATGTCCAGGTCCTAATTCTTAGAACCTGTGAATGTTACTTTACATGGCAAAACAGACTTTGCAGATGTGGTTAAGTTTAAGGACCTTGAGAAGAGGTGATTATCCTGAATTATCTTTGTGAGTTTATTCTTCCCATACAATTCTTAAAAGTACAGTACCTTTTCTGGACTGCTGTCAAAAGAAGTTAAGATTTAGGAAGAATAGCCTCTGGAACACAACTCTGCTGGCTTTGAAATGGAAGGAAATAGGCCACTAATCAAAGAATGTAAACAATCTCGAGAATTTGGAGAAGTCAGTGGAACAGATTCTTCCCTAGAATCTAAAAATAATTTGACCTTCCCAACACCTCAATTTTCAGCAAATAAGACTTTAGGGATTCTGACTTTCAGAACTGTAAGATGATTTGTATTGTTTTAAGCCCCTAAATTTGTGTTATTACAATATGCATAGAAAACTAACAGAATGTAATAATCCAATACTATAAAAATTATTTTGCTGCACAAATTGTTCAAATTTTGGCCATGAAGCGTTCTTTCAGTTTGGACCTTATATTGCTTTCAGCTTTTTAACTCTTGGCTTACTGAGAAATCCCCTGCTTTCTGGTAATACAAAGTGCTTTAGTTTCATCTTACCAGTGGTCTAGTTTCATCTTACTAGTTTCATCACCAGACCTAGAATCAGCCATTTCTCCATTTTCTTACAGATAGAAACTTGTTCTCATTCTTGTCCATTTATTTCCTTTCTTTGACAATAATATTTACAAAAAGTACTTTTTTTTAATTGTCAAATACTATTCATGAGAGAAAGAAAAAAATGATCAACTAGAGAACAAAGTTCTATTTTCCTTTGACATTGGAATCTGCAGTCAAATCAAAATCGTTCCATAGTTAAATAGGTCAGTTCTTTTCCACCCATGTCCTTCAATAAGATCATGTCATAAATGCATGAAACTGTTAGACTAATCTAACACATTATGGATCACATCTTGTGATCCTCATTATCATGTGTGCATATTTAATTTTTATATTTCAAACTACACTTTTGTGATGGACAATTGCTTATTGTTTGAGAAATGCAGAGAGTTATCTATCCATCACCCTAATAATCCCACTATGTATTCCTTTTATAGCCAATTACCTCTACTTAGAACTTCTGAATATTTTTATCCCTATATTTTTCATTATCTAGGATATCATGTGACTGTAAACACAATATGAATCCTTTTGTATCTGTTTTCCTTCTGCTAATAAATTGCATTAAAATTCAGCCATATGGCTCTGTGAAATAATAGTTCACTCCATTTATAAAGATATTTCTTAATAATATTACATTGTATAGTGAAAAGCGAATATTGCTCAGTAATGTCTGACTCTTTGAAATCCCATGAAATATAACCTGCCAGCTTCTCTGTCCATGGGATTCTCCAGGCAAGAACACTAGACTGAATAGCCATCCCTTTCTCCAAGGAATTTTCCCGATCCAAGGATCGAATCTGTGTCTTCTACACTGCAGGCAAACTCTTTAATATTTGAACCATCAATGAAGCCCTAATATAGATATTGTTGTTATTATTCAGTTGTTAGGTTGTGTCTGACTTTTTCCAATCCCATGGATTGCAGCATGCCCATGCCAGGCAGAACTGTCCTTCACTATCCAATGGAGTTTGCTCAAATTTATATCCAGTGAGTGGGTGATGCTCTGTAGCAATCTCATTCTCTATCGTCCCCTTCTCCTCCTGCCTTCATTCTTTCTCAGCATCAGGCTCTTTTCCAGTGAGTCAGTTCTTTGCATCAGGTGGCCAAAGAATTGGAGTTTCAGCATTAGCATCAGTCCTTCCAATGAATATTCAGGACTGATTACCTTTAGGATTAACTGGTTTGATCTCCTTGCTGTCCAAGGGACTCTCAAGAGTCTTCTCCAGAACCACAGTTTGAAAGCATCAATTCTTTGGTGCTCAGCTTTCCTGATGATCCAGTTCTCACATCCGTTCATGACTACTGGAAAAACCAGAGCTTTGATTATATGGACCTTTGTCAGCAAGGCAATATCTCTGCTTTTTAATATACTATTTAGGTTTATCATAGCTTTAGTTCCACGGAGCAAGTGTCTTTTAGTTTCATGGCTGCAGTCAACATCCACAGTAATTTTGGAGCCCAAGAAAATGAAATCTATTACTCTTTCCATTTCTTCCTTATCTATTTGACATGAAGTGATGGCTTTTTATTAGTTTATTTGTGGAGACCTTTCATTTGCTTCTAATTTGTGCTAATTATACACAAATTAGAAACAACCATGTTGTTTGTTACAACCAACCATGTATGGGATTTATGTTAAATGGTTTTCCATTTCATTCCTGTTATATGACTGCAATCTCTGGGTCATATGATAAGTCTATGTTCAAACTCATGAGACTATCAAATTGTCTTCCAAAGAGAATGCATTATTTTGTGTCCCAATAGACATTAATGATAATTTCTGTTCCTCTGCTTCTTCATCAACATTTACTATCACTTCAGTCGTGTACAGCTTTTTGCAACCCCATGGACTGCAGCCCATCAGGCTTCTCTGTCCATGGAATTTTCCAGACAAGAACACTGGAGTGGGTTGTCATGTCCTTCTCCAGGGTCTCTTCCCAACCCAGGGATTAAACCCAGGTTTCTACCATTGTAGGAAGACTCTTTACTGTCTGAGCCACCAGGGAAGCCCTTGCTATTGTCAGCGTTACATATTTTAGTCCTTCAAATAAGTGAGTATTTGTTGTTACACTGTGATTTTAATTCACATTTTCATAATGATAAATGATATTGAGCCTATTTTACATACTTATTTGCCAGTATTGCATTTTCTTTAGTAAAATGTCTGTACAGATATTTTGCCCATATGTATTGTTCTTCTATTTGTTTTATTATTGATTATTTTGAAGAGAATTTTTTATATGTACACGCTGCTGCTGCTGCTGCTGCTAAGTCACTTCAGTGTGTCAGGCTCTGTGCGACCTCAAAGATGGCAGCTCACCAATCTCCTCTGTCCCTGGGATTCTCCAGGCAAGAATACTGGAGTGGGTTGCCATTTCCTTCTCCAGGTATGTGCATGAGTTCATTACTAAGTATGAGATTTCAAGTTTCTTTTTGTGGCTTGCGATTTTGCTTTTCTTTCTTGTAATGGTGTTTCTCAAAGTAAAAGTTTTGTTTTAATTTTGATAAGTTGAAATGTTTGTGTTTTTTTTTCTAATGACATTAATTTAAAACTTTTTTGGACTTTTAATGTTGCATTTAAAAATTCATCACCAAGGCCAGGGTTACATATATATTCTCTTCTTTGATTTCTTCTTAAAGTTTTATAGTGTTACATTTTACAATTTGTTCTATGGTCCATATGGAATTAATTTTTCTATAGAATGTGAGGTATGTATTGTAGTTCATTATTTTAGATATGGACACACAAATGTTCCATGACATTTTATTGAAAAGATTATCCTCTTTAAATTGAATCACCTTTGCATCTTATCCTCTCATTTAACCAGAGTACTTGTCAATACTAACAATTTATTTGAAACACCAAAATTTCTCAATAAGCTATTATCACGGATGTGGGGACTTTTGGTGTTCTCAGAGAAAATATAGCAATGTTTGTTATTTGGAGTAACTTTCTACTGATACCGTTGATAAACAAGTCGACTTAACAGCTTACTGTCATGTGCTGTCTCACTTTATTTTCACATCATGAAAGAAAATATTAACTTCAATATGTGCTTCCCTTACATGAATTTTTTAATCATACCACCTTATGTTTCATGCATATACACATTTAGGTGTGTGAATATGTGTGTTTTTAAACTTCCTTAAAATAATATAAGCAATATTTCACACTTATTATATTTAAGGGTATTATACCATAGATTCTCAATATCAATAATATAAGTATTTTTCTTTAGTTGTGAAATGGGCAGACTCTATTGACTACCCTCTCCCAATAATCCCTGCATCTAAATGTACATGTTTTTGTGTCATTGATTATGAGTGAAACCTGTGACTTCCTTCTTAGTTCAGTTCAGTTCAGTCGCTAGGTCATGTCCTACTCTCTGCAGCTCCATGAATCACAGCATGTCAGGCCTCCGTGTCCATCATGAACTTCTGGAAATTAACAAAAATCATGTCCATTGAGTTGGTGATACTATCCAATCATCTCATCCTCTGTTGTCGCCTTCTCCTCCAGCCCTCAATCTTTCTGAGCATCAGGGTCTCTTCCAATGAGTCAGCTCTACACATCATGTGGCCAAAGAATTGGAGTTTCAGCTTCAACATCACTCTTTCCAATGAATGTTCAGGACTGATCTCCTTTAGGATGGACTGGTTGGATCTCCTTGCAGTTCAAGGGACTCTCAAGAGACTTCTTCAAAACCACAGTTTAAAAGCATGAATACTTCTGTGCTCAATTTTCTTTATAGTCCAACTCTCACATCCGTACATGACTAATGGAAAAACCATAGTCTTGACTAGATGGACGTTTGTTGACAAAGTAATGTCTTTGCTTTTTAATATGCTGTCTAGGCTGGTCATCACTTTCCTTCCAAGGAGTAAGCATCTTTTAATTTCATGGCTGCAATCACCATTTGATTTTGGAGTCCATAAAAATAAAGTCAGCCACTGTTTCCACTGTTTCCCCATCTATTTACCATGAAGTGATAGGACCAAATCCCATGATAAAAGTTTCCTGAATGCTGATCATTAAGCCAAAGTTTTCACTCTCCTCTTTAACATACATCAGGAGCCTCTTTACTTTTTCTTCACTTTCTGCCATAAGGGTGGTGTCACAGGAGTATCTGAAGTTATTGATATGTCTCCTGGCAAGCTTGATTCCAGTTTGTTCTTCATCCAGCCCAGAATTTCTCATTATGTACTCTGTATATAAGTTAAATAAGCAGGGAGACAATATACAGCCTTGACATATTCGTTTTCCTATTTGGAACCAGTCTGTTGTTCCATGTCCAGTTCTAACTGTTGCTTTCTGACCTGCATACAGGTTTCTCAAGAGGCAGGTCAGGTGGTCTGGTGTTCCATTTCTTTCAGAATATTCCACAGTTTGTTTTGATCCACACAGTCAAAGGCTTTGGCATAGTCAATAAAGCAGAAGTAGATGTTTCTCTGGAACTCTCTTGCTTTTTTGATGATCCATCTGTGGTTGGTAATTTGATCTCCAGATCCTCTATCTTTTCTAAAACCAGTTTGAACATCTGAAAGTTCACGGTTCACATATTGCTGAAGCCTGGCTTGAAGAATTTTGAGCATGACTTTACTAGCGTGTGAGATGAGTGCAATTGTGCAGTATTCTGAGCATTCTTTGGCATTGCCTTTCTTTGGGATTGGAATGAAAACTGACCTTTTCCAGTCCTGTGGCCATTGCTGAGTTTTCCAAATTTGCTGGCATATTGAGTGAAGCACTTTCACAGCGTCATCTTTCAGGATTTGAAATAGGTCAACTGGAATTCCATCACCTCCAATAGCTTTTTTCGTAGTGATGTTCCTAAGGCTTACTTGACTTCACATTTCAGGATGCCTGGCTCTAGGTGAGTGATCACATCATCATGATTATCTGGGTCATGAAGATATTTTTGGATAGTTATTATGTGTATTCTTGCCACCTCTTCTTAATATCTTCTGCTTCTGTTAGGTCCATACCATTTCTGTCCTTTACTGAGCACATCATTGCATGAAATGTTCCCTTGGTATCTATAATTTTGTTGAAGAGATCTCTAGTCTTTCCCATTCTATTGTTTTCCTCTATTTCTTTGCATTGATTGTTGAGGAAGGCTTTCTTACCTCTCCTTGCTATTCTTTGGAGCTCTGCATTCAAATGGCTATATCTTTCTTTTTCTCCTTTGCTTTTTTGCTTCTCTTCTTTTCACAGCTATTTGTAAGGTCTCCTCAGATAGCCAATTTGCCTTTTTGGGGGGATGGTCTTGATCCCTGTCTCCTGTACAATGTCATGAACTTCCATCTATAGTTTTTAGACACTCTATCCTATCTAGTCCCTTAAATCTATATTCTCACTTCCACTGTATAACCATAAGGGATTTGATTTATGTCATACCTGAATGGTCTATTGCTTTTCCCCACTTTCTTTAATTTAAATCTGAATTTGGCAATAAAGAGTTCATGATCTCAGCCACAGTCAGCTCCTGGTCTTGTTTTTGCTAACTGTATAGAGCTTCTCCATCTTTGGCTGCAAAGAATATAATCAATGTGATTTTGATATTGAACATCTGGTGATGTCCATGTGTAGAGTCTTCTCTTGTGTTATTTTACAGGGTGTTTGCTATGACCAGTGTTTTCTCTTGACAGAATTCTTACCTTTGCCCTGCTTCATTTGGTACTCCAAGGTCAAATTTGCCTGTTAGTCCAGGTGTTTCTTGACTTCCTACTTTTGCATTCCAGTCCCTTATAATGAAAAGGACATCTTTTTTTGAGTGTTAGTTCTAAAGGATCTTGTAGTTCTTCATAGAACCATTATTCATCTTCAGCTTCTTCAGCATTACTGTTCGGGGCATAGACTTGGATTACCGTGATATTGAATGGTTTGTCTTGGAAATGAACAGAGATCATTCTGTCGTTTTTGAGATTGCATGCAAGTACTGCATTTTGGACTCTTTTGTTGACTATGATGGCTACTCTGTTTCTTCTAAGGGCTTCCTGCCCACAGTAGTAGATACAATGGTCATTTGAGTTTCATTCATCCATTCCAGTCCATCTTAGTTCACTGATTCCTAGAATGGCTACATTCATTCTTTCCATCTCCTGTGTGACCACTTCCAATTTGCCTTAATTCACAGACCTAACATCCCAGGTTCCTATGCAATGTTGCAGGAGCGGTGGCTGAGTAGTGCAGCAGCTGCCGACAGGAGCTACCCTGCGTCCTAGGTAAGGAGCAGCGGCTGCGCTTTGCTGGAGCAGCCATAAAGTGATGCCCTACATCCAAGGTAAGAGAAACCCAAGTAAGACGGTAGGGTCTAAGAGAGGGCATCGGAGGGTAGACAGAGTGAAACCACAATCACAGACAACTTGCCAATCTGATCACACGGGTCACAGCTTGTCTAACTCAGTGAAACTAAGACATGCCATGTGGGGCCACCCAAGATGGATGGGTCATGGTGGAGAGCTCTGACAGACTGTGGTCCACTGGAGAAGGGAATGGAAAGCAACTTCAGTATTCTTGCCTTGAGAACCTCATGAACAGTATGAAAAAACAGAAAGATAGGATACTAAAAGATGAACTCCCCAGGTTGGTAGGTGCCCAATATGCTACTGGAGATCAGTGGAGAAATAACTCCAGAAAGAATGAAGGGATGGAGCCAAAGCAAAAACAATGCCTGGTTGTGGGTGGGACTGGTGATAGAAGCAAGGACAATATTGGATGCTGTAAAGAGCAATACAGTATAGGAACCTGGAAAGTTAGATCCATGAGCTAAGACTTGCTTCTAGCCAACAGGATAAGGCCAAGGTTGTGGAGAGTCATTCATTGACTTGATTTTACTAGAAATATGAACTTTTAGGATGTCTCTGGTAACCTATATCTTAGAAGATTCTGCCTTAATAAAACAGAAGTCCTTTGCTGCCTTGAAGAAATAAACTGCCTGCTGTGAAAGGGCTTATGAGAAGATCAAATTGCTAGAAACTGTGATTGTTTCCAGGAGCTTGGCATGAACCCCAGTCAACAGCCAGCAAGAAAATGGGGACCTCAGTCCTACAATCATGTGGAAATGATTTCTATGAAGGAAGTGACAGAACTTGAAAGCAGATGTTATTCCAGTTGAGCTTATGATGAAAACATGCTCCAAGAAGCATCTTAATTGCAGGTAAATTATGACTTAAATAAAATCTCTTATGATTATACAGTGGAGGTAAGAATATAGATTTAAGGGACTAGTCTGATAGACAGAGTGTCTGATGAACTATGGACGGAGGTTTATGACATTGTACAGGAGGCAGGGATTAAGACCATCTCCATGGAAAAGAAATGCAAAAAAACCAAAATGGCTGTCTGAGGAGGCCTTACAAATAGCTGCAAAAAGCAAAGGAGCAAAGGAAATATATTCCTGTTTGAATGCAGAGTTCCAAAGAATAGCAAGGAAAGATAAGAAAGTCTTCCTCAGCAATCAATACCAAGAAGTATAGGAAAACAACAGAATGGAAAAGACTAGCGATATCTTGAATAAAATTAGAGATATCAAGGGAAGATTTCATGCCATGATTGGCTCAATAAAGGACAGAATGGTATGGACCTAACAGAAGCAGAAGATATTAAGAAGAGGTGGCAAGAATACACAGAAGAACTGTACAAAAGGGATCTTCATGACCCAGATAATCACGATGATGTGATCATTCACCTAGAGCCAGGCATCCTGAAAGGTGAAGTCAAGTGGGCCTTGGAAAGCATCACTATGAACAAAGCTATTGGAGGTGATGGAATTCCAGTTGAGATATTCTAAATCCTGAAAGATGACACTGTAAAAGTGCTTCACTCAATATGCCAGCAAATTTGGAAAACTCAGCAATGGCCACAGGACTGGAAAAGGTCAGTTTTCATTCCAATCCCAAAGAAAGGCAATGCCAAAGAATGCTCAGAATACTGCACAATTGCACTCATCTCACACGCTAGTAAAGTCATGCTCAAAATTCTTCAAGCCAGGCTTCAGCAATATGTGAACCATGAACTTCCAGATGTTCAATCTGGTTTTAGAAAAGACAGAGGAACCAGAGATCAAATTGCCAACATGTGATGGATCACCAAAAAGGCAAAAGAGTTTCAGAATAACATCTATTTCTGCTTTACTGACTATGCCAATGCCTTTGGCTGTGTGGATCACAAAAAACTGTGGAAAATACTGAAAACGATTGGATACCAGACAACCTTACCTGCCTCTTGAGAAACCTGTATGCAGGTTAGAAAGCAACAGTTAGAACTGGACATGGAACAACAGACTGGTTTCAAATAGGAAAAAGTATTTGTCAAGGCTGTATATGTCAGCTTGCCTCTTTAACTTGTATGCAGAGTACATAATGAGAAATGCTGGGCTGGAAGAAGCACAGGCCGGAATCAAGATGGCTGGGAGAAATATCAATAACCTCAGATACGCAGATGATACCACCCTTATGGCAGAAAATGAAGAGGAAATAAAAAGTCTCTTGATGTACATGAAAGAGGAGAGTGAAAAAGTTTACTTAAAGCTCAGCATTCAGAAAACTAAGATCATGGCATTTGGTCCCATCACTTCATGGGAAATAGATGGAGAAACAGTGGAAATAGTGTCAGATATTATTTTTGGGGGCTCCAAAATCACTGCAGTTGGTGATTGCAGCCATGAAATTAAAAGACGCTTATTCCTTGGAAGGAAAGTTATGACCAATCTAGATAGCATATTTTAAAGCAGCGACATTACTTTGCCAACAAAGGTCCCTCCATTCAAGGCTATGGTTTTTCCAGTGGTCATGTATGGATGTGGGTGTTGGACGGTGAAGAAAGCTGAGTTCCGAAGAACTGATGCTTTTAAACTGTGATGCTGGAGAAGACTCTTGAGAATCCCTTGGACTGCAAGGAGATCCAACCAGTCCATCCTAAAGGAGATCAGTCTTGAGTGTTCATTGGACAGATTTATGTTGAAGCTGAAACTCCAGTACTTTGGTCATTTCATGTGAAGAGTTGACTCACTGTAAAAGACCCTAATGCCTGGAAGGACTGGGGGCAGGAAGAGAAGGGGATTACAGAGGATGAAATGGCTGAATGGCATCACCAACTCGATGGACATGGGTTTGGGTAGACAGTGGGAGTTGGTGATGGACAGGGAGGCCTGGTGTGCTGCAGTTCGTGGGGTCGCAAAGTGTCTGACACGACCGAGCAACTGAACTGAATTAATCCAGAAAGAGAGAACCCAGCTCAGCCATGAATGGACTTCTGAACCACCAAGTGTCATACAACAGATATGTTTCTGTGAGGTGCTAAGTTCATGGTAACTTGTTAGTCAGCAATAAAAAGCCAATATAGACTGGTTTATGTAGTTTCTTAGGTTGTATAGTGCACAATTATAGAGAATCCCATTCAATGGCAGTCTACCCTTATGTGATATGCAACCTGCACAAGTATATGTCGGTGCTGTTCCCCCATATATTAAATTTCCTTGAGAAGAATGTTCATGTTTTGCTCCTCTATATATTTATAATAGCCTACTTACATACATTTTTCCTGAGTTGAAATGAACTTACATGGGTAAAGAAAACCGCAATCTCTATTTAAACTTCTAGCACACTTTATATTTTATTAACTCTTTGCTGTTAAAGAGGCCTTAGAGATCATCTGTTCCATTTTTCATGTTTTATAGATAAATAAAACACAGCTTTGTCCTGTGACTTTTCACAGGACACATTCTTAGTTAACGTTGGAGTTGGCTAATATTTCACATATTGTGATGTATATTATTCTCTGCTTTTTATTATCCAGACAAATTTCCATCATACATGTATTATAAAATTACTATTGTATTCTAACAGTGAAAAATAAAAAAGTGTCTATATAAAATATATTCATTTATGAAATATATAAATGTAATAGTTTTAAAAATATGAACTCAGAACAAATACATGTATTTTGATTAAATATTAATGATTTTCCCAAATGGTAGACTCATACTTAATGAATTAAATTAGAATGCAAATTATTTAAAAAAAATAAAAAATCTTAATGAGGTTTTTTTCAATTCATAGGAGTTAGAAATAAAAATTCTTAGCACTTTTTGTGATACGATGTACTAATTACCTTTAATGTTGCTTATCTTCATGAGGAGTTTTTAATAGGAAACAACTTGGAAGATAAATGTAGTGTCTCTCTCCAGAATGAACAATGGGCATGCTTACTTTACAGACCAAAAAACTTGAATTTCTTATATTAAGACTTCTTCTACGCCATTCCACTTAGTGAATGTGCAAGATACTCTTCTTACCATTCCATGGGAATTAAGGCTCCAGAAACTAACTCCCAATATGCTCATGCTGTATTTTTTGCTATTTCTGTTACTAATAATATCTTTTTACTGTGACCAGGAGTTTCCTATTTTCTGTTACTTTCAAGAAATGGTAGTAGACCAATTGGTTAGATTGTAAGTAGGAGAATTACAAATCTTTCATATTTATTGATGGTAAAAAACAAAACAAAACAAAACAAAAACCACTGTATAATAGGCTCCAGTTCCGTCCACCTCAGCAGAACTGATTCAAAAGAATTCTTTTTAATGGCTGAGTAATCTTCCATTGTGTACATGTACCACAGCTTTCTTATCCATTTGTCTGCTGATGGACATCTAGGTTGCTTCCATGTCCTGGCTATTGTAAACAATGCAGCGATGAACATTGGGGGTACACATGGCTCTTTCAATCCTGGTTTCCTCGGTGTGTATGCCCAGCAGTGGGATTGCTGGGTCATATGACAGTTCTATTTCCAGTTTTTTAAGGAATCTCCACACTGTTTTCCATAGTGGCTGTACTAGTTTGCATTCCCACCAACAGTTTAAGAGGGTTCTCTCTTCTCCACACCCTCTCCAGCATTTATTCCTCCTAGATTTTTGGATGGCAGCCATTCTGACTGGTGTGAAGTGGTACCTCATTGTGGTTTTGATTTGCATTTCTCTGATAATGAGTGATGTTGAACATCTTTTTATGTGTTTGTTAGCCATTTTTATGTCTTCTTTGGAGAAATGTCTGTTTAGTTCTTTGGCCCAATTTTTGATTGGGTCGTTTATTTTTCTGGAATGAAGCTGCAGGGGTCGCTTGTGTATTTTTGAGATTGATTATTTTTCCGTTGCTTCATATACTAACGCATACATATGGAATTTAGAAAGATGGTAACGATAACCCTGTATGCGAGACAACAAAAGAGACTCAGATGTATAGAACAGTCTTTTGGACTCTGGGAGAGGGCAGGGTTGGGATGACATGGGAGAACGGGATTGAAACATGTAAATTATCATATGTGAAATCAATCACCAGCCCTGGTTTGATGCTTGATACAGGGTACTCAGGGCTGGTGCACCAGGATGACCCAGAGAGATGGAATTGGGAGTAAGGTGGGAGGGGGGTTCTGGAAAGGGAACACATGTATACCCATGGTAGATTCTTATCAATGTATGGCAAAACTAACATGATAATGTAAAGATAATTAATTAATTAAAAATAAAATGAAATTATAATGATTAGAAATATAAAATACAGCTTACTTAGGAAAAATTACTTAAAACTAAAATCTTAGATTTAAAACCAAGGACAGTGATAATATGGAAACTATGATGGGGAATTATAGGTAAAAATAAACTGAATAAAATGTTAAAAGAAATCTAAACGATGCATTTCCATTTTTTTGTTGCTTCTCAAGGAAATGATAAAAATAATGAAATAATACAAAATATTAAATAAAACTCTATTATGCAATGAAGATGAAATATTAATTTTGCCACTATTAGGAGTGCTATTCTCATGGGCATTCTTCTTCAGCATTCATCCAACATACATATTAGTTATCTTCTAATTTAATGTTCACTATATCAATGAGTCCTTTCTTAGTATATTTCTACTTTATATGAGTATATCATAATTAAATATTTTTCTCTAAGAGTGACCTCCATTAACATTATGTGAATTTAAAAGAAAACATTTGCAACAGACAAAGGAAGGACACATAATCTGTCTTTAAATTATTTGCTTTAAATTTTCAAAGTTCTGACAAATACAATGTATGTTTACTCACATGTATATTGTTTACAAAGTAAAGTTTTCATGAAAAATCGCTGCGCTACTCTTATTTTACTAGTCAAAAGAAAATGTAGTTTTAAACTTTAATAAAAGTTTCATGATAACAAAGTTTAAAACATGTATGTCTGGTTTAAAAATTGGCAAATTCTGCATTTCTTATTTTGACACTAAAATATTTGTCCCATTTTTTGTACTGTATAATGGTTTCCAGGCAAATTCCTTTTGTTTTATCTCAGAAATTTCCTCAAGAAATATATTTCTTAAATTACACTAAATTAACATTACCATTATTTTATGGAAGCCATGTTTATTCATATTATCCTCATTTGTCTACTTGTGGTTCTATTGGGAAAGAAATACAATTCATTTTAGAAGGACTTTCTGCCATGATTACAGACTCCTGCTGTGAGGTTTAAAATGTGTGCAGTTCTACAATATTTGTGAGAATAATCACACTGTTTACATGCAGTGATGATGCTAATGAAACTAGGTCATCATCTTTAAACAAATGTTTAACCCTATTAGCAGAATAAATATTCACTGTTGAAATTATTTGTTAATTGCTTTGCCTGATTCAGATTCTACTTGGCATTTGATCTTTTATTCATTTTATACATTGCTTTATTCAAACTGAATAATAATTTTAAATTTAAAATATATGTCATTTTATGAGTTTTATTAAAATAATACTATTTAAGACCATATGGTCTAGACAGTCGGGATTAAATAGCAAACATATTTCTGAATATAAATTCAGAGTTTGTATTTCTAAATATAATACAAAAAGGATTATATTTATATTCTATATTTTAAATTGCTTAATTTTATTTGATAAGCTATGGTGATTTTTCCAAATTTTTCTGTAGAATTGTATTGCATTTCATCTTAGTTAAAAATGGAATTATTTGTGGTACTCAGAAGCATAAGTTTGAAGTCTTGCAAACTTGGGTTAACCTTACAATTCCAGCACATAGATTTGGGGCATGTAATTTAATCTCTCTAAACCTGATCTCTTTCCTTTAACATATAAATAATTATACTTATCTATATACATTATTATTCCAATTAAATAATCTACTTATACACACACTTTGCTTATAAAATGCAAAGCATTCAATACATGCTTACCCTTCTCATAGTAACTATTTTTAACCAATCTCTATGGTTTTATGTAATATTGTTTAAAATATCCCATAACTTTAGATGATTGTATGCCATATATCATATTGAACATTGTAAATACAAAATAAATAGAATATTATAGAAATATAACTACTGGCTCAAAGCATACTACTAATAATTCTTAATTAATTATGAAATATTCTCTTAACCTGTAATGATATACAGTTATATTGATTGTAAGATTCATCTGTCTGATACATTTGAGTATTAACCTTTAAAAAAAATCTTTGAAAATTTGAGTGACATGTTTTGTTACTTATATATGAATTTCTTTAGTTCCTAATAAGATTGAGATTATGTAATTATTTTTCACATGGAATTTAGTATTCATGAGTGAATTTTCTAGGTCCTATGTATACTCTACTTACATAAAAATAAAAACATTGTTTTGCCATATACATTCCAAATAATTGCTCAGATTGTTGTTTCTCAGGTGCTAGCTTCTCTTTCTGGTATTTTTTAAAATTTACTCTTTTTTTAAGCCATTTATTATTTTGTTAACATAACACACATATGCCATATATAATAATTAGATATACACATTTTAAAAACAGAAAGAAATATCTCTGAAAACTTTTGCCAAACAAACATAGTAAGCCTAGTCTCTAAGAAACTAAGTCTCTAAGAAACTAAGTCTCTAAGAAACTAAGTCTCTAAGAAACTAAGCCTAGTTTCTTATGAAGCCCAATATTTCTCTAAGCCACATTCATGCTCCTGGTAGATTTATTCATTGGGGAACAGCTCTTCATGTGTCTTACACCTTGGTAAGTCTCAAGTAACGTTGATCAAAAATGTTCCTGTAGCACACATCTTGGGAAGACAGATAATGTCTCCCTCCAGGACATAGGGCAGAAGTTTTTCTTGACTATGACAATAAAGATAACATTTTTTCCAGGGAAAATATTAGATAAGTTTTCCAATATCCTCTACTGTGGCATTTTAAAATGTTGATAATTTTCTGTGTTCTCTAGCTAGGAATTTTAATTTCTGTTAGTAGAATAAAGAAGTCAAAAGATAAGATTTTGAAGAATCTCTTGCTTCTACATCTCTTTCTAGCTATTCTCCAGGAAATCAAGAGGATTTGACGTTCAGCAGGTTTTAAAATCTTTCACTCATCCACTTTTTCTTTCACATATTTGCATTTTCTTTCACAACCAGTCTGCTCTCTCTGGTTAGGATTGTTAAAGACACCATTAGAATTGTTTTAATTCAGTCTCATCATGGTTCAGTGACATTGCTGTGATCAGAAATAACAATACCCAATCAAATTATAGATGAGAATGAAACTTAAGAGACACGGGTTCAATCCCTGGGTCAGGAAGATCTCCTGAAGGAGGGCACAGCAACCCACAGTGTTCTGGCCTGAGAGAATCCTATGGATAGAGGAGCCTCCTGGGCTATGGTCCATAGGGTCATGAAGAGTCAGACATGACTGAAGCAACTTAGTGTGTATACAATCAGTATAACAAAATAGAAATCTTTAAATTACATATACTCCTGTAATGTTATATTTGAGTCAAAAATTTCTAAATGGTATTTCTTAATTGGAATACAATTTTATGCTTGATTTTAAGCTAACTGCTTTTCAAGATGTATTGTGTTTTAGAATCACTTATATAATAAACTTTATTGCAAACTTTAAATTTTGTGCTATGGATTGACTGTCTGTGTCCTTCCAAAATTAATATGTTGAAGCCCAAATCACCAGTGTTCATATATCTGGAGTAAGAAAATAATTAAGGTTAAATGAAATCGTAAGAGTGAAATACGGCTCTGATAAGATTTGTTTCTTAAAAGAAGAGAAATCAGAGTGTCCACTCCTTCTCTCTCTCTCCCCACTAATAAGAGATCATGTGAGTATATAGCAAGAAGGTGACTGTCTGAAAGCTGAGAGTGTTCTCTTCAGAAATCATCTTTGCTGGCACCTTGTTCTTGGCCTTCCAGTCTCCAGAACTATAAGGAAAGAAAGTTCCACTGTTTAAGCCACCTGTAATATGATATTTCATTATAACAGCCTGAGAAGACTAAGGTAAGTTTAAACAATTCTCTATATATAGAATAAAATTCATTAACCATTAATCTAATTAAAAAATCAATTTCTCTATGGTCAGTTTTCCTAATTAGGGAGCATGTATTGTTATAGATTTCTTTTTCTTTTTCTTTTTTTTAAATTTTCTTAACTTTATTGTGTTGGTTTTGCCATACAATGACACGAAACCGCCATGGGTTTACATATGCTCCCCCTCCAGAACACCCCACCCTCCTCCCTCCCGATTCCCTCCCCCTGGGTCATCTCGGTGCACCAGCCCCGAGCATCAACCCTGGGCTGGAGATTGACTTCACATATGATAATTAACATGTTTCAGTGCCATTCTCCCATATCATCCCACCCTTGCCCTCATCCACAGAGTGCACGAGTCTGTTCTATACATCTGCGTTTCTTTTGCTGTCTCACATGCAGGGTTCTCGTTACCATCTTTCTAAATTCCATATATAGGCGTTAGTATAATGTATTGTTGTTTTTCCTTCTGGCTTACTGCACTCTGGATAATAGGCTCCAGTTCCGTCCACCTGAGTAGAACTGATTCAAATGAATTTTTTTTTTTTTTTTTTTACTGCTGAGTAAGATTCCATTGTGTATATGTACCACAGCTTTCTTATCCATTTGTCAGTTGATGGGCATCTAGGTTGCTTCCATGTCCTGGCTATTGTAAACAATGCTGCGATGAACATTGGGGTACACGTGTCTCTTTCAATCCTGGTTTCCTCAGTGTGTATGCCCAGCAGTGGGATTGCTGGGTCATATGACAGTTTTATTTCCAATTTTTAAGGAATCTCCACACTGTTTTCCATAGTGGCTGTACTAGTTTGCATTCCCAGCAACAGTTTAAGAGGGTTCTCTCTTCTCCACATCCTCTCCAGCATTTATTGCTTGTAGATTTTTGGATTACAGCCATTCTGACTGGTGTGAAGTGGTACCTCATTGTGGTTTTGATTTGCATTTCTCTGATAATGAGTGATGTTGAGCCTCTTTTCATGTGTTTGTTAGCCATTTTTATGTCTTCTTTGGAGAAATGTCTGTTAAGTTCTTTGGCCCACTTTTTGATTGGATCGTTTATTTTTCTAGCATGGAGCTGCAGGAGTTCCTTGTATATTTTTGACATTAATTGTTTGTCTGTTTTCTTTATGGAGCTGTGCACAAAGGAAAGTTTATGATAACTTATATAAGGTGAGGGACAGGAAAGCTCTGCCTGTTGCAGTCTATAGGGTTGTGAAGAATTGGGCATGGCTTGTTGACTGAACAACAACATGTACAGTGATAGAAGTAAAGCAAAAGTGCATATAAGTTATATGCAAATGCATTTTTATTAAATAAATATTAGTAGATGTTGATCACAGTAAAATGGCATCTGGAGAAGATGACTAAAAGATTATTCATGTTACCAAACCAAACATAGGTCCATTAGGCTGTTGCACAAAATAGTCAATGTCCTGACACAAGGCTCTGGTGAAAGAAAGTACAGTGTTTATGGCAAGACCAAGCAAGGGTAACACACAGCTCATGCTCAAAAGACTCAACCTCCCTGATGACTTTCAGTGTAGAGTTTTAAAGCCAAGATTAGTGAGAGGAATGCCTGAGCTTGTGTACAACCTTCTGATTGATTGGTGGTAAAGTAACACGTGAGGTCACAGGGTCAGTATTATCAAAACTCAGGTCTGGGAGATAAATTCTCATTGTCATCAAGCAGTTAGTTACTTTCTTCCACCTGGTGGGGGTTTTAGTATCTGCGGAACAACTAAACATATAGCTCTATAGCTTTGGAAGAGGAACTAAATATCCTTGACTTTGTCTTATGGCTAAAGTATTATTATTTTGTCTTCCTCAACTGCTTTTCTTTGTTTCTACATTATCATACTTCTCTGATTAAATTTTCTTTCTAGAACTTGTGGTAGAGGCAGGAGGCTACAGTCTTTCTATAAACAAGAGGCAGAATTTGTGGGGGTTTGGTCCAGGAAGATTTCACAGAGTCCTGCTTAATTCCATTCATGCAAACTTGATAAAAAATGCAAGAATTATTTAGAGCATTTTAAAGAAGTGAATGAAAATAGTGTATTAGGGTTGTTTTCTAAAGCTCAGAGACTGCTTTTTGGTTGACGGTTGATCAATATGTTTTTAGTTGAGTTAATAGGCCCAGAGATCTAAAGCAAACTTAAAGTTGAATAAGTCAAAAAGAAAGCGTATATTCATCTAGGATAAGAAATATAAAAGTGATTTAACTTTATATATCAATGATAATATAAGATTATTGAGGTATGATAAAACTACAGATGAACTGAGGTGAATGAAAACATGCTAACAGGGAACAAATTAAAAGGGAAGACATTGTTGTATGTGTAAAAATTATAAGTAATGTTACATTTTGTTTAGAAAGCATCTTTTTAAACTGTTTTAAATGGAGAAAATTCAAGAGTTCAATATAAAACCTCATTTGTGAAGACGATAGGAATCACAAAAGACTGACAAATCTAAGTGTATTCCATACAAGATAGACTTATGTAGAAAATGATTACTTGCAATTATTTTTAAAAGTTTTTTTTAAAGATTGTTTCTTCAAGAATTCTAAAGAAAATTAAAAAAATGGGGTTCTATTACAGTGGATGAAATGTCCATTATATGAGACACATGCATTATTTGAAGATTTTTTTTCCCTTGTGTTGATCAGACAAATGCTTTTACTGTATAACTTGGACAAGGACTTACAGAAAATAATCATTTTTGAACAACATTGCATCTTTAGCTATTGATACAAAAAGCTATTACAGTTTTAAATATACTATTCTTGCAGTCACAATCTATTGCCAGGATTTCAACTTTATGTTTCTCTGTTATATCAGATTTTAGGTATGAATTTATGTAAATTATTAATTGATGAAAGAGCTTTAATTTATTAATAAAATTAGAAATTTGAAAGACGAACATGGAAAATGAATATTAAAATAGTAACAAACCTATTGTAAAAAATCTAGGGAGTTTTTAGTATTCATTAGTTTAAAAATAAAAGAGGAAACATCTTTAAATCATTGAATCACTTATGCTTAAAATAAAACCCTACCAATAGAATGTATTTCATACTTGGAAACTGCAGCATAAATAGCATCTGAAAAATTTGGGTCAACTTGTAGATATAAATTAATAAAATTGGATTAGTTCTAAAAACATTGCAAATAATTAACAATCCAGAGGTATTCTATAAGTAACAGAATCAAACCTTAAAATTAAAAGATTGATAATGAACTCATTATTTTTTATTAAATATACATGCTTCTGTGCTCACTACTCAAAGTGCCTATTGAAAGTTTAGGTACTTTCATTATTTTTTAGAAGACAATAAGGAATAACAGCTAATTATGCTACAAATGCTGATGCTAGAGTTAAAGATACATGTAAATGAAATAAGAGCAGAGAACAGATAAAGAATTTGGAAAATGCTGCACAGAATTTGTACCCTTGATTTTTGGACACTAAGGATTAGAAATAATTTTATTTAACTAAAGACCAGTGGAAGAGCTTCAGGAAGAAATGAGCTATGTCACTCATGATTAGTCAAGTTATCTTTCTTTATATGTCTGCCTCTGTAATGGACATAAAAAACCTGCTGTATGTACCAATCACATACTAAATTTGACTGTCAATTTTTACAATATTTGTATAGTAAACAGCTGTTCCCAAGTGTCCATTCCCCCTTTCTCAAAGGCAGTAATTCACTCCATTTAGTCGCGTTTAGAAGCTACAGGGGTCTGTGGTAGATATTACTGGTGCTCAGCAAGATCTCTCTTGCCAAGAAAATATTCTCCTTGATGTTGCACGAGCCCATGAGACAATTTAACTAATGAAAGATAAATAAATGGAACATGTGACATTTCTTTACAAGTAAAATTAAGTGCCAGTACAAACTTATCCATGCTCTCTTCATCTGTCAAGACAAACCTGAAAGTTGTCTACGGCAGTTGCAGTATTCTGAGATAGTGAATCTTCTGTGATACTGGCTCCTGTGTGAATAGAATGAATACAAACTCATTGCCAACAGCCTTTGGACATGTCATATAAGTACAAATTGCACTTTTGCTGTGTTAAGTCACTAGCGTTTTTAAGTTGTCACTGCAGCATTATATCCCCTATCCTAAATGTAAAGGGTCATGATCGCTTCTTTTCCCAGACCCCTTCTCTAACCATCATGACTTAGTCATATACTAGACAAATGCATTTTAAGAAACTTAATTTTGAGAGAAGTGAGGAGAAAATAGAATAAAAGTTGAAATGTCACTAAATGAATAAATATAGGGAAAACTGATGAATTATTCCTACCTCTAAGACCATACGGGTTCCATCTTTTCCACTAACAATTTTCAAGCTTCCCTTTGATTTAGGAAACTTCCGCACAGCTTAACAGTACCTCACATCCAACATGCAAGGAGATCCAACTAGTCCATCCTAAAGGAGATCACTCCTGGGTGTTCATTGGCAGGATTGATGTTGAAGCCAAAACTCCATTACTTTGGCCACCTGATGCAGAGAGCTGACTCATCTGAAAAGACCCTGATGCTGGGAAAGATTGAAGGCAGGAGGAGAAGGGGATGCCAGAGGATGAGATGGTTTAATGGCATCACCAACTGGATGCACATGAGTTTGAGCAAGCTCTGAGTGTTGGTGATGCACAGGGAGGCCTGGTGTGCAAAGAGTTGGACATGACTGAGTGAGTGAACTGAACATCACATCTATGTCTTGGTTTTGGTTGTTGTTGTTGTTTTGACTATGAACTGGAGAACCATAACTCTGACAGTATCTAGTATTTGAGATAAACACACACCTTCATTCAATTACATTGTTATGATCAACATGCCTCATGGTACTCATATATAATATTACCATATTTAATTAAAAATCTTTGAATGACTCTCCAAGACTACTGAGAGGTTTTTCAACATTTCATTTTAAATGTTGCCTATTAGATGTGCGATTCTAAAGTTGGATAGAAACTTGTTATGCTACACTTAGTGTTGATTTCTCAGTTATTCCTCCACATTCAAGATCACCCCTCTTTTCTAACAATTTTCCTCTCTCAATCCACTATTGAGTGAAGGTCATGACCCTTTATCCAATATTTTCCTTTCTTTTCCTTCTATTCCTTGTCTCAGGCCTTGCTGTTTGTTCCTTGACTAGATCACTTCCAAACACAGTTTCAATATTTCACATCAGCTGCTTATTTGAAGGGAACAAATCTTCTTAATAGCCATGCTATATCTGATAGTTAGGTGAATTATCCCTCTCTCAACTTAATTCTCATCATTCCTTTGCTCCAGGAATTACTCCATTCCTCACATAGCTTGCTCCTCCTTCATTCCATTTCACACTGGATAAACCCAAATATTTTTCCAAGTTCAATCTCTATATCTCATTTGCGATATTGGATCAATTATCATACCTATCTCAGCATGTTGATGTTGTCAATTAATTTATATATTTGAAGTAATTAGTACACTTAATACAATAATTAATAGTAATTATTAATATTAAATTTAGCCTAGTCTGCACTAGCATCTGTGAAACTGATTATAGCTGAGGAAAATCACACATTTATGTGGAGTGATCTCTAATTCACACCAAAAATCTCAAATAGTAATAACACTGTCTAGAAATCCTATTGTCCTTCACAATGATATGCACTTGCATAACTCTACATCTATTATCACACTGTCGTTTTCCCCCTTAAACCTCCATATTTTTTCTCACTTCTCACTCTGAGTGGATACTGTGGCTTTTAGTTCAGTCATTCAGTCATTTCTGACTCTGCGATCCCATGGACTGGCACAACAGGCCTCCCTGTCCATCAGCAACTCCCAGAGTTTACTCAAGCTCATGTCCATTGAGTTGGTGATGCCATCCAACCATCTCATCCTCTGTTGTCCCCTTCTCCTGTCCTCAATCTTTCCCAGGATCATGCTCTTTTCCAGTGAGTCAGTTCTTTGCATCAGGTGACCAAAGTATGGGAGTTTCACCTTAAGCATGAGCCCTTCCAATGAATATTCAGGACTGATTTCCTTTAGGATGCACTGGTTTGATCTCCTTGCAGTCCAAGGGACTCTCGAGTCTTCTGCACCACCACAGTTCAAAAGCCTCAATTTTTTCCTGCTCAGCTTGCTTTATAATACAACTTTTACATCCATACATGACTTTTGGAAAAACTCAAGCTCTGACTAGATGGACCTTTGTCAGCAAACTAATGTCTCTGCTTTTTAATATGCTGTCTAGGCTGGTGATAGTTTTTCTTCTGAGGAGTAAGTGTCTTTTAATTTCATGGCTGCAGTCACCATCTGAGTGATTTTGAAGCCCAAAAAATGAAGCCTGTGACTGTTTCCATTGTTTCCCCATTAATTTGCCATGAAGTGATGGGACCGATGCCATAATCTTAGTTTTCTGAATGTTGAATTTTAAGCCATGTTTTTCACTCTCCAATTTCACTTTCATCAAGAGGCCCTTTAGTTCTTCTTTGCTTTCTGCCATAAGGGTGGTGTCATCTGTGTGTCTGAGGTTATTGATATTTCTTCCAGCAATGTTAATTCCTGATTGTGCTTCATCCAGCCCAGCATTTCTCATGATGTACTCTGCATATAACTTAAATAAGCAGGGTAAAATATATAGCCTTGACATGCTCCTTTCCTGATTTGGAACCAGTCTGTTCCATGTCCAGTTCCAACTGTTTCTTCTTGAGCTGCATATAGATTTCTCAGGAGGCAGGGAAGGTGTCTGGTAGTCCCATCTCTTGAAGAATTTTTCACATTTTTTTGTGATCTACACAGTCAAACGCTTTGGCATAACCAATAAAGCAGAAGTAGATGTTTTTCTGAAACTCTCTTATGTTTTCTCTGATCCAATGGATCAGTTCCTCTGCCTTTTCTAAATCCAGCTTAAACATCTGGAAGTTCACAGTTAATGTACTGTTGAAGCCTGGCTTGGGGAATTTTGAGTGTTACTTTGCTAGCATGTGAGAAGAATGCAATTGTGCAGTAGTTTCAACATTCTTTGGCATTGCCCTTCTTTGGGATTGGAATGAAAACTGACCTTTTCCAGTCCTGTGGCCTCTGCTGAGTTTTTCAAATTTGCTGGCATACTGAGGGCAATACTTTCACAGCATCATCTTTAAGAATTTGAAATGGCTCAACTGTAATTCCATCACCTCCACTAGCTTTGTTTGTAGTATTGTTTCCTAAGACGCACTTGACTTTGTGCTCCAGGATGTCTGGCTCTAGGTGAGTAATCACACCATTCTGGTTCTCTGAGTCATGAAGATCTTTTTGTATACTTCTTTGTATTCTTTCCACTTCTTCTTAATATCTTCGGGTTTTGTTAAGGCCATACCATTTCTGTCCTTTATCATGCCCATCTTTACATGAAATGCTGCTTTGGTATCTCTAATTTTCTTGAAGGGGTCTCTAGTCTTTCCCATTCTATTGTTTTCCTCTATTTCTATACATTTATCACTGAGAAAGGCTTTCTTATCTCTCCTGGCTATTCTTTGGAACCCTGCATTCAAATGGGTACATCTTTCCTTTTCTCCTTTGTCTTTAGCTTCTCTTCTTTCCTCAATCATTTGTAAGGCCTCCTCAGACAACCTATATCTCTAAGATATAGATGTCATAATAGATATATACATAGATATAAACTTGGTTACTTAGTGATGACTTCATTTTCCTTGAACCAAGTGTTTCAAACCACTTGCATTTTATCCACATTTTCTGCCTTTTTTCCTGTTTCTCCTTACTCTCATAAGAACTTTTCCTCTGGAATTCTCTGGTAACCTAGGGATTAAGAATCTGCCTTGCAATATTGGGTGGATGTGGGCTTTATCCCTGGTCAGAGAACTAAGATCCTATATATCATGGAACAACCACTGTGCCTATGTCCTCCAGAGCCTGTGTGCCATAACTAGAATCCTTGCAATGAGAAATCCTACACTATGAAATGAAGTTCCCACATGATTCAACTACGACCTGATACAGCCAAAATAAACAAACTATTAAAAAAGAAGCAGTTTTCCTTTTTTCCAAGCTTTAGAATCATGTACTTTTACTTTTCAAGGACATTAGCTCCTGTAAATATAGTAACCTCTTCTAAATCACTCTGCTATGTTCTTTAGAAGAATGATAGCATCAACAAATTTCAAACCTTGTACATGTATCTACATTATACCATAAACATGCAGATAGACAGTAAAATTTAAATCATTCCTATGAATGTTTCCAGCTTTCTAGAGGTAAAATCAAAGTCTTTGAAAATTTCTAATACAGATATTAATTCTGGAATGGAGCCAAGGAAAGGAGTGACTTACCTTCAAGTTCACTCAATTAGTAAACATATAGATATCTTCTCATCACACTTTCAAATGATTTCTAAGGTATTCTCATCTTACTCTGAAAAACTGTCATAGCATTATATTTCCCCTAAAATGGGTTGAAAAAATACCAACAATGAAGAACACTGCAAGTTAATCAACTTCTCTTCATGTTTCCCAGCCTCCAAATCCTGTTTCTCTGCTCCTGTGTTTCTTGTCCAGGTTTTCTTAAGGCCATTCACTAATCAAAAACAACAAAACTCTTTGTAATGTTTTAGATTTAATTAATTTAGGGAGCTGAAGTTAATTAATGCATTGAATTAACTAATATATTTAATTGACAAACAGAAAATAATTATAAATATTATCAAAATATGCAATTAATACAGCAGGTAAAGTTTTTCTATCAACAAGTAATTATATTTCATTTTAAAATAGAAATAATTTGAAACCAATTTTCCTGAGGAGATTAAAATACATAGTAAAAATAATATTTCTGCATTCTTATTAAGTTTTCAATTAATTATACAGAGGTTAAAAACTAAAATATCAAGAGAACAAGACAAAAATATAAATTAATAAAATGAGTTGGGGAGGGAGGTTGCTTTGAACTAGTGAGTATATGTCTTTTCTAGATTAAGCAACTAATAGTTCACAATAATTGATTAGTACCATGAGTGAAAGAAGTTCAGTTTTGCTATGTACTACATGGAGTTTAAGCTTAAATATCTTTGCTTTAAAATATTGGTTAATAAATAAATTATTTAACTCAATATTATCAGAGTCAAATGAAGTTCATAACTGGACCACATGTTACTAGTTTGTTTGCAGTGTCTGCCAATACAACTTGCATATTAATTATTTGTGCAGGTCTCATACAGGAGAAAACTAAGCCTGAAATAAATAAAATACATCCCTATCTGAAAGATTTTATTAGTGAGAGAAAGATAGTTACAGGTATACGGCTGTTATGAAATGTGAATGTATTTCTTTAAGTAATGTTTACAGAGAATTTGCTATATGCTTAACATCAACACTATTAGCATCACCTGTTACCAGTGAGCAAAACAGACAAAATCCCTGCACTTATGAAATTTTTATATAGTATGATATCTAGAATACTATCCAAAGTATATATTTTCAATGATAAAAACTACTACATTAAAAATGTCTAGGGGTTAATAAGCAAGTCTCAAGAGACCTGGTTCAAGGTGATGAGGCAGAAAGACTTGCTCTCATCTCCTGTGAGAGCACCATAATTGCAACTAACTGTTGAACAACCATGGACAGAAGGATGCTAGAACCCCCCAAAAAATGATATCCCATGTTCAAAGACAAAGAAGAAGCTGCAACAAGGTGATAGGAAGGGTGCAATCATGATCAAATCAAATCCCATACCTGCTGGGTGGGTGACCCACAGACAGGAAAACAGTAGCACCAACGATGTCCCCCCACTGTTGTGAAGGTTCTGAGCCCTATATCAGGCTTCCCAGCCTGGGAATCTGACAATGGGAATGCAAATCTCCAGGGAATTGAAACTCAAAGGAAGTGGGATCTGGAGGAAATAGAGGCTCCACTCTTGGAGGGCACAAACAAAACCTGTGCAAACCAAGACCCAAGGGAAAGGTGACCTCATAGGAGGTCAGTGACCTCATAGGAGACTGAAGCAGACCTTCCTGCTAGTGTTGGAAGGTCTCCTGGGGGAGACATGAGTTGGCAGGGGCTTACCACAGAGATGGGGTTTTGGCAGCAGAAGACCTAGAAGATGCCGCTTGCTGTAAGTCTTCTACCACAGAGGAGGCAGACCCCAGGACTATGTCACCTCAGGCCAAACAACTACCAAGGAGGGAAGGCAATTACACCTATCAGCAGATAATTGGATTAAAGTTTAGATATGGACCTGCCCACCAGAGCAAGACCCAGTTTTTCCCTCCTATCAGGAAGCTTACACAAGCCTCTTAGCCTCATCCACCAGAGGGCAGACAGAAGAGGAAAGAAGAACCACAATCCCACAGATGACTAGAATAAAACCACATTACAAAAAGTTAATCAAGATGAAAAAATAGAGAATTATGTCCCAGATGAAAGGATATGATAAAACCCCAAGAAAACAATTTAAGTGGAGATAGGCAACCTTCCAGAAAAAGAATTCAATCAGAATAATGATAGTGAAGATGATCCAAGATCTTGGAAACAGAATGGAGAAGATGTAAGAAGTGTTTACCAAAAACATAGAAGAACAAAACAAACACACATAAAACAAACAACAACAACAAAAATAAAACAGACATAAACTATACACTAGAAGGAATTGATGGCAGAATGACTGAAACAGAAGAATAGATAAACGACCTTAAGACACAATTGTGGAAATTACCGCCTCAGAACAGAATATAGAAAAAATAGTGGAAAAAAAAAAAAGAAGAAGACTGCCTAAGATACCTCTGGGACAACATTAAATACATTAACATTCACATTATAGAGGTCCCAGAAGGAGAAGAGAGAAAGGACCCAAGAAAATATTTGAAGAGACAATAGCTGAAAACTTCCCTAACATGGGAAAGGAAATAGTCAACAAAGTCCTGGAAGCACAGAGAGTCCCAGGCAGGATACACCCAAGGAAAAGTACACTGAGACACACAATAATCAAACTGATAAAAAACAAAGCAGATAAAATATTAAAAGCAACAAGGGAAAAATGACAATATATAAGGAAACTCTTAAGTTTATCAACACAAATTCTACAAGTCTGAAGGGAATGGCAAGATATTTTTAAAGTGATGGAAGAGACGAACTTACAATCAAAAATACCCTACACAGTAAGATTCTCATTCAGATTAGATGAAGAAATCAAAAACTTTCAGACAAGGAAAACTTAAGAGAATTCAGCACCATCAAATCAGCCTTATGACAAATGCTAAAGGAACTTCTCCAGGCAGGGAACACAAGAGAAGGAAAAGATTTACACAAAGTAAATCCAAAACAATTAAGAAAAGGGTAATAGGATCATGCATATTGATATTTACCTTAAATGTAAATGGATTAAATGCACCAAGAAAAAGACATAGACTGGCTGGGTGGATGGGAACATGTGTGCATGCATGCTCTGCAACTTAACACATCATTCTACTTAACCTCCCAAGCTGTAATTATTTTATATTGGCAGGTTAATCATATTTCCATTATGACTTGCAATTACAATTATCTTTTATTTTTGCCCAGCTACTGATTGTGAAAACTGATAAACATCTTTTAGTATTGTGATTGTATAACTATTATTAACTTCATACCATTTTATCATGATTGGTTAGCAGATAATAATTGAATTTTATATCACCAAAACTTCCATTTGATAGAAAAAAAAAAACCTGTAATCACTTTTTAAAATCTAAATGTATATTAGAATCATCTCTGAATTTTCTGAAAAGTAAAAATGCTCGGGTATTTCGTTTTTTCTTCTAAGCTCCACATATGTTTGTAATGTAAAGTCATGTTTAAAAACAACTGGACTGTATTATGATCTTTTACTTTTACCTAGTTTGTTCATTTTTTCTATTTCATATTCGGTGCTCCTGATTCATTTAGTTTACATTTTCCAATTTCTTCATTTTTTTTCTTTTTTATGTTCTTTCTCAAGTCTTTATCAAGCATAGTAGGATAGCTTTGTATGCATAATATAATATTATATATACATATTTGAAAACTTATAAATATCTGCCTAACTAAAAAAGTTTACACTTTGATTCCACTTGTTTGACTTAATATGAATAGAATGTTAAGATTTCTAATTAAAAAAAAAACATACCCAACAAGCAAAAAAGAACATATTAAAAAGTAGAGGCATTATTTTGCCAACAAAGGTCCATCTTGTCTAAGCTATGGTTTTTCCAGCAGTTATGTACAGGTGTGAGAGTTGGATCATAAAGAAAGCTGAGTGCTGAAGAACTGATGCATTCAAACTGTGGTATTGGAGAAGACTCTTGAGAGTCCTTTGGACTGCAAAGAGACCCAACCAGCCCATCCTAGAGGAGATCAGTTCTGAATATTCAGTGAAAGGACTTATGTTGAAGCTGAAATTTCAATACTTTGGCCACTTGATGCGAAGAACTGATTCATCGGAAAAGACTGATGCTGGGAAAGATTGAAGGCAGGAAGAGAGGATGATAGAGGACGAGATGGTTGGATGGCTTCACCGACTTGGTGGACAAGAGTTTGAGCAAGCTTCGGGAGTTGGAGACAGACAGGGAAGCCTGGCATGCTGCAGTCTAGGGGTTGCAAACAGTTGGACACGACTGAGCAACTGAACTGAACTGAACTGAGCAACTGCAAACAAAAGCATTTTGTAATAACCTATAATGGAAAATAATCTGAAAAAAATACATGTGTGTATGTATAACTGAATCACTTTGCTGTGTTCCTGAGATATTTTAGGTCAACTATACCTCAATAAAATAAATATATTAGAATCCATAATTTTATTTTTTTAATCAGTGTGTTAGTCACTCCGTCATGTCAACTCTTTGTGACCCCATGGACTATAGTTCGCCAGGCTCCTCTGTCCATGGGATTCTCCTGGCAAGAACACTGGAATGGGTGGCCATGCTCTCCTCCAGGGGATCTTCCCAACCTAGCGATGGGACCTCAGTCTACTGCGTTGCAAGCACTCTACCATCTGAGCTACCAGAGAATCCCTAAAAAAGAGAAAAAAATCTAGGAATATATCGAATTCACTAACGAGGAAGTGAAAGGTTTGTAACATTAAAAATGCTGCTTTCTCTCAGGCCAGACTTGATTGACACCTGCAAAGCATCAAATGATATAATATCCAGGGAAAGAACATTTCAAGCAGAATGGACAGCAACTGCAAATACTCCAAGGAGAGAGAGGGCTGGCCTGTGTATTAATCATAAAGAAGACTAGTGTGGCCTTAGAAGAGTAGAGAAGGAAAGAAGAGTAAAACAAATGTCCGTTGAGGTTTTGTAGAGAGGATGGGGGCTCCAGCTTGTTGAATATGGCTCAGTATTTGTTGTTCAATCTCTCAGTCGTGTCTGAGGCTTTGCAACCCCATGGACTGCAGTACACCAGGCTTCCCTGTCCTACATCATCTCCTGAAGCTTGCTCAAACTCATCCATCGAGTCAGTGATGCCACCCAATCATCTCATCCTCTGTTGACCCCTTCTGCTTCTGCCTTTAACCTTTCCCATCATCAGAGTCTTTTCCGATGAGTCAGTTCTTTGCATCAGGTGGCCAAAGTATTGGAACATCAGCTTCAGCGTCAGTCCTTCCAATGAATATTCAGGATTGATTTTCTTTAGGATGGACCGGTTTGATCTTGCTGTCCAAGGGACTCTCAAGAGACTTCTTCTGCAATATCACAGTTCAAAAGCATCGGTTCTTCACTGTTCAGTCTTCTTTATATGTTATGAGGTGATAATTGTTATGAAGCAAAATAACATTTGGAAGGAGGATGGGGTTAGTGGTTTCTATGAACTTGAGAACACTCAGCTACATACTACCCTTTGGTATCCATTAAATATGGTAATCAATAAGTAATCTGATATGAACATTCTCTAATAAGAACAGTTCTGCGTTTACCCACTGGTTTTGATTTGATGTGCAATTTTTTTTTTTTTGACTTACCTACTTCAGAGGATCCACAGTGCCAATATAGGAGATGCAAGAGATGTGAATGTAATCCTTGGGTCAGAAAGATCCTCTGTAGTAGGAAATGATTACCTACTCCAGTCTTCTTGCCTGGGAACTCCCATGGACAGTGGAGCTTTGCAGGATACAGTCCATGGGGTCAGAAAAATTTAGACATGACTGAGCAACCAATCACACACAAGCACACACAACTCTCAGTAAGCCTTCTTGTTTATATCTTTCTACTTCTCACCACATACCATATGTCTCAGTCTGCATAAGCCATGATCTCTGCCTTTTAAATCCTTTTTCTAAATATCGAAAAGTTGATTTTCATCATTGCTTACCTTTAAAGGCCTCTGGTGTGTTTTTATATTTCTACTGAAGCATATCATCTCAACTAAAAGCTTGGCAGAAGACAGATTCTTCACTCTAAGAAACACAATCTAGAAACATATGTCTATATATATATATATATTTTTTTTTTTTCTGAAATGCATGTGTAACCAGAAGACTGCTACATCAGCCAGTGAGGGACATTGTGTTACATTTCAACTGATGCCATAATGGTTATGTATTTGAAATAAGGGCTCTGAAAAATTCTAGAAAATATATAACCACTGTATCTCAATGTTCCCCTATTGCCTGCATTTTAATTTCCTTTTCTTCACATTATCGTGTTAGCTTTGCCATGCATTGACATGAAGCTGCTATTGCCTGCATTTTAACGGATCTGAAGAACTGCAATTCTCCTGCGCTGTCAATGCCACGCCACTGTCATCCCTGTGACCTCTGATGTGTGGGTAAACACCAAGATAGTCTAACTGTAACTCTGTAATCTGTCTTCCCACTTGCTGCAGTCTTTCCTCCAAGCAAGATTTGACCTTTGTGTTTCAAAATGAAAGCTGGGTCGATTTGTGAGTGAACTGATTGTGTAGCACCACACAAGTGTCGCTTGTCAGACTGAACCCACTGTTACCTGAGTCTGTCAAATTCTATAAAAAATCTTCTCCATGGCACGGTGAATGAGACTACCCAGCTCATTTTGCAGGAAAAGCCTGCATCATTAATAGTTCCCCAATCATTTCTCTATTCAACAGTACATTGACTTACTCACATTTGTTTTGTTATAGCTTTAGCAAAACTTTAATCTGAAGAATATGCTCTTTCTCTCAGCAGGTGTTCAGAATGGCTTCTACAAATACCTGAGTGACCCTGTTCATCATTTTTCTCATCTCATCACAGGCAACTATATAGCATCAGGTGAAGTGACTGTGTTCAGAAAAACTTACACTGTTTTCAAAAAGTGAATATGATACTGAAGCAGTCACTAGGAGAATATGTTTTTGGATAGAACCAGAGGTAATTTTGACAAGTGGACAACACTACTTAAATAATAATGTGATATACTGCACCACACACACACAAAAAAAAAAAGAAAAGAAAATGAAATCTTGTTAAGCAAATAGAAAATTCCCTTTCACCAGTCCGTGTCATATATAGATTTACATAGCCACATTCAAAACATTGCTGTGATCATTAGGATGTTCTTATTTTTAATTTACTTAGTTTCTTTTTACTTGCTTTCAGGAAGTAATTTCACAATATGATCTGGCATCCTTTGATCTTTGCTTCACAAAGCATTTCTGCACAGTGAAGATCATGATGTGCGTGATTTGGTTGCATTCTTCGACTTCAAATGCATGTTTAAAGTTATTTCTCTCATACTCTAGGCACCGTTGAAGTTTTATTTGAGTTCACTTTTGCACATTTTTCCATCCTGATAGAGCTCTATCACTGAGTTCTGAAGCAGGAGATTCTTCCTGCTAGCTTGCTTTTGGATCTAGTAACACTCAGACTGCAGATTTAAGCTGGACTGACAATTGGTTCTGATCTGTTCATTTTTCTAACAACAGATAAACTATACTCTGTTATCTTACATTATTCTATCAAATTACATGGATATGGACAACTTAAGAATATCAGTACTTTTGCTTTATTTGTTCAAGAATGTCTCTATTCACTAAAACATTTTCTACATAGCATCAGCCATATATTGATCCAAGGGTAGAGCAGAATTTTATCTTTCTTTGAGTATAATTAATATTTTTAAAAATTAATTAGGAAAAGAAATTAGGTACCATTTAAACATGAAAAGGAGGTTAGACACCATTTTCAAAATTATATATTATTGGAATATAACACCCGTACATGTGAACATGAAAATGACAACTTAATATGTTATTCTCTGTAATACAAGCTATTGTATGACTGGAGCTACATATTGCAAGGTCATATGAGAACAAGGGTATCTAAGAAGAAAGTTTTTTTTTTTTTCACACAGCTTTCATTTCATTTAGAGGTCTTTTGCCTACAAATCATTTACCCTTACATTTTGGCAGAGTTGAAACAATTCCTTTATCAGAAGAATGGGGACTAAATCATACTTATTTAAGTGATGGTTCCTTTAGAAATTTAGTTTTCATTGTTGTTGACCATCTTTCTGTTTGGTCTTGACAATTAGCTCTGATATCTTGTGTCTTTATATATTATATATATAATATATAATATAATATATTATTATATATATGCACATATAAATATATAATATATATAATACATGCATACATATATGTATATATAATATATATTATATATAATATGTAAAATATACACACATACATACATACATACATGTATATATAATATATAAAATATACATACATACATATATGTATATATAATATATATATTTTCTGTTCCTTCTCATCCTTGTTTTATGTTCAGAGACAGAGGAAATAAGAGCAGCAATCTATAAAATTATGTAATAAAAAGACCTTAAGCTAAATATTTGTTAGTTGCATTTACTGACATATACAATAGAAAGCTATTTTAAAGTCTGTTTCTCTCTATACTCATCAGATAACTCCTGAAGAATCAGAGATTATGTATAAAGAGAAAAAAGCCTTATCAGTAATTAAAAATAAGGCATCATCTTTATTTCCACTTTCAGTTATCTAAGGGTGTTCCTCTTCAGAAATGGTCTTCTCATAAGGAGATATCACAATTAAATGAATCAATGATATAATTAAAAAGCCTAATTTTAAGTAAGTATTGTAATGGATTTATGTTCACTAAAAGGGAACTGATCCCCAATAAATGATGATAATTTTACCTTCTCTTTCCATAACTTTGGGTGTAATTCCATGGCAAAGCACAGAGAGTGTGTCCTCAATTCTTTCTTTTTACTACTAGTTGTAGGTTTACAGCAAAAGTCATAGAAGGTATAAATAATTCCCATATATTCCTTGCTCAGACACATTCAAAGTCTCTTCTGTTATTATCATCTCCCACTAGAGTGATACATTTGATAAAATTGGTGAACCCAAACAGACTCATGATTATTACCCAAAGTCCAGAGCTTACATTAGGGTGCACTCTTGCTATTTTACATTCTGTGGGTCTAAACAGAGTGACATGAATCCACCGTTAGAGTATCACACTAAATATTTTTTTGATCTCTCTGCTTATTGCTCCTTCCTACCCTCACTCCAACCTTGTGAACCATTTATCTTTATTTTGTCTCCATAATTTTGCTTTTACAGAATTTAGTTGGAATATTGTTGGAATCATATATCAATCATATATATTACTATATGATTATCATATAGTAATCATATAAAAAATCATATAGACTTTTCAGATTGCTTTATTCCTCTTGAAATAGAGATATAAGATTCTTCCATCTCTTACATGGCTTGATATTTCATTTATTTTTATTAATAGTGCTATATCTATTCTCTGTGTGTGCCACTGTTTACCCTCTCACTTACTGGGCATTCACCTATAGGTAAATCTTGGTTTCTTCTAAGTTTTGGCAATTGTAAATAAAGCAGCAATAAAAACCATGCTCAGGTTTTTGTGTAGACATAAATTTTTATGCCCTTTGGGTGAATACCATGGAGCTTAATTGCTGAATTATATAATAAGGGGACATCTAGTTTGGTAAGAAATCAGCAAGCTTTCTTCCAAAGTGGATGTACTGTTTTGCATTCCCATCAACAATGCATGGATTTACAGTTCTTATAGATAGTAAATTGTGATATTAGAAAGAAGAATCTCAAGCTTTAATTTGGCAAATATATATTCCCCTCTTCAGTTATGATTTATTCTATTAAGCTCCCAATATGATTCGTAATAGGGCTTCCTTGGTGGCTCAGATGGTAAAGAATCTGTCTGCAATACAGGAGACCCAAATTTGATCCCTGGATCAGGAAAATTCCTAGAGGAAGAAATGACAACTCACTCCAGTATTCTTGCCTGGAGAATTTCATGAACAAAGGAGCCTGGCAGGCTACAGATAATGGGGTCACAAAAAGTCGGACAGGACTGACAGACTAACACTTCCATTTTTCACATGAGCCGTAATAGAATAAAACATACTTAAAATTAAATAACAGGCATTTTTACCTTTTTTTTTTTTTCCGTAAGTACTTGCTTTAGTATATTTAGTAATCACTATACACATAACAAACTATTAGTGTCGGCCATAGTAATCAGAAACTATTTAAGTAAAAAGGAAAGGTATAAAATTAGTTATCCAATTTGTGTAGAAATGACAGACAAATATATGTAAATCCATATAAAAATAAAGACATGTAACAAGATATTAATCAATTGAATTTTCTCCAGGATTAACCTAAGTTGATCAAATTTCACATTCATTATATCCCCACCTTGTGTGAAATATTTATAAGAATACACTATATTATTGTGAAAAAAATGAAGTTATGTGAAAAATGACTTTATATTAAGGACATTTTTCATTGATTTATTCTTTCATAATTTATTAACCATTACCATATTTTCTTAAAACTTTGTATCAACATAAAAATAACATGACTCTTGTTTGTGTGTGTATGTATTAGCTGCTCAGTCATATCCAACTTTGAAACCTCATGAACTGTAGCCGGCCAAAGTGGAAGTTGCTCGGTTGTGTCTGACTCTGCAATCCCATGTACTATATAGTCCATGGAATTCTCCAGGCCAGAATACTGGAGTGAGTAGTGGTTCCCTTCTCCAGAGGATCTTTACCAGCTAAGCCACCAGGGAAGCCTCAAGTTAAATTTGTATGACATGTGTCAAAATATGTTGGAAAAATAAAATTTTTAGTTGATTTAGTTAATAAGCAAACTATTTCGTTATTAAGCACAGCCCTAATTTTTGTTGAACATGTCTTTATTACTTTAATAGTACATTTGTTAACCTGAATTGCTTACCAAAATTTAAAAAACATACACAAAGACATATGCACCCATATTGAAAGAGCTAAACTAATATTTTGAATTAGTGTGGCTATCTTTTCTGAATTGATATCTTTGACCAAAGTATTTTGAGAAATTTTAACCAAGTCTTCTATTAATCATGAAATCTTATCCATTCACATAGGATAAGATATGAATAAAATGTTCATTTATTTTTCAACTGAGTACTGATTTTCAATCTTTTGTGTATTGTTGCTCTTATTTGAAATAAAATCATAACTGTTATTAGCTATAAAAATAAAATAAGTTATATTGGTAAAATAGTAACCAAGTAGCCAACTTAATTTTACCATATTCCAGAATGCCCTGTATCAAAGTAATATGTACAATAATTTTTATTTCCAAATAAAAGGCAAGATTAGAAGTTGTCACTTAAATGCATATGAAATAGAGAAATCCTTAAAGATTAAAAAAAAAAAAAGAAAAGAAAAAAAGGTTAGATGGTTTCCTAAAGGGTGAACAGTTAGCAAACATTTGACTCGTCCTATCTGGAAGAATTTACTCTCTAATAGCAAGAATCAAAGCATAAAATCCAGGAACCCCAATAGGATAAATCAAGCAGGTAAGATCAGAGGAATTAAAAAAAAAAAAGTTGTTATGTTTTTTTAGAATTGTAATTTAGATTTGACTCTAAGTCTCGGCTTAAATGTTACCTCCTCCGAGAAGCCCTTCTTGACCAGCCCCTCTGGGTCCTAGTGTGACAATTCAACCTTAGTTGGGTTCCTTCAGATGATTTAGTAATACACATTAATTTTCATTATTTGTTGTAATTAGATTTCATAAAGTTGCCTCAAACACGGAGTTAGCAAACAGTAAACCATTGCTCCCCAGGGAAAGAGGTGTGTGTACGTACATTATGCGGGCTTCCCAGGTGTCTAGGTGGGAAAGAACCTGCCTGACAATGTAGGAGACGCAGCAGACGTGGGTTCTATCCCTGGGTCAGGAAGATTCCCTGGAGGACAGCATGTCAGTCCACTCCAGTATTCTTGCCTGGAGAATCCCATGGACAGAGGAACCTGGCGGATTACAATTCACAAGGTCGTAAAAGAGTCAGACACACCTTGGCAAGCACAGCTGCAGCATATACAGGTGGATACTCTCACATCCTAGAACACCCCATCCTGGTTCCCACCAGCCCCAAGGCTGGAGATCCCAGCACCACCTGCGCTTCCCCTCCCGGCTCCATCCCCTGGTTCCTGTGTTAAGAGCTGCCTCAAGAAAGCAGGTTGGAGAAGGCACTGGCCACCCACTCCAGTACTCTTGCCTGGAAAATCCCCTAGATGGAGGAGCCTGCTAGGCTGCAGTCCATGGGGACGCTAAGAGTCGGACACAACTGAGAGTCTTCACTTCCTGATCTATATTTTTGGTACTCTGAAATTAAATATGGAAATGCTATAACAAGTTAAATATAAAAGATTGGTACAAGAAATGCTGGATTGTGTGACCTCTACTTTTGTTACATAGAGAGGCTCATAACTCAGAGTTTCGTTTCTAAAAAATCTCCTTTCCAGTGACAGGAAATGGAGAAGGACACACAAAGAACTAAAACCCTATTTCCATTCCTGTCCCTACATTATTATTACCTTGGAATTACCTTCTTTTTCTTCTTTTTCTAACTCTGGCTGTAATGAATATTTATTGTGGATGATTCTATGCAAGTTTACCAGAATTACTAGTGAAAACTCAGAGTTTCAAGTTTCTAAGAGTGACACTGACCAGGCTAGAGAATGTATGGAATAATTATTCAAGGCATTCCAAAGGAGATTGTTTAATACCTTATCCCATAACATAAACTCAGGTGTGCCTCATGCTATTGCCATCCCCTTAACTGTTAAGGATATATTTTCTTTCTTACTCACTAATGATAATCTCCCTGTACCTCTCAGCATCACTATAAAGAGAACATGGACTTTTCCTGGAAATTTATTTCCAGACATACCATGTTTTTTCTTTTTAAAAAAAAAAAATTCAAAATCTAGATAAAATTGTATATGGTTACCTTGCTGCTGTTTACATCAAAGTTTAAGAACTTTTATCATTAGTAGTACTTCATATTAATTATTTTATGTTAAATTAAATACACCTTAAATATCTAAGGGCTTCCCTCATAGCTCAGTTGTTAAAGAATCTGCCTGCAATGCAGGAGACCCCAGTTCCAGTCCTGGGTAGAGAAGATCTGCTGGAGAAGGGACAAGCTACCCACTCCAGTATTCTTAGGCTTCGCTTTTGGCTCAGCTGGTAAAGAATCTACCTGCAATGCAGGAGACCTGGGTTTGATCCCTGGATTTGGAAGATCCCCTGGAGAAAGAAAAGGCTACTCACTCCAGTATCCTGGCCTGGAGAATTCCATGGACTCTATAGTCCATGGGGTTCGCAAAGAGTGGGACATGACTGAGTGACTTTCATTTTCACTTAAATATCTAAAAATCTAACATTTCATAAATACATATAAAGTAATATCTTTTCTTTATAATTACAAGCTGTAGAAGTATAAAAAGTATCAAATTATGCAAACTTTTTCATAGTAGCTATAAACTGAAAATTAAGTAAAGATGAAATAAATGTTGATTGCTATAATGTAAATAAACCTAATCATTCTTCTTAAAAATAGCAATAGTAAAAAATAAATTCCCTAAAATAGGAGGAATTCAGAGTTCTGATTTTTTTAAAAGATAATCTGACCTGAAAACTCTCCAGACTTGAATGATATTAAAAAGACTATAGTCAGAATATACCAGATCACTAGTTGTTCAGTTATTCAACCCAAGTCCTTACCATCTACTAATTTCTGTTTCTTCTCTCTCCTTAGGCAAACCCTTACATCTCTTTTGAATTTGATTTTGAATGTCATCTCTATAACCACAAATTTGCAAGTGTGTTTCTCTCTTAATGCTTTTCTGAGCTTTAAATATTTCAGTAATGATTGCCTATTTTTCACCTGTATTTGTGTATATAATTCAATTCTAGCACAAACAACTTGATCTTTTCATCCTTAACAAACCAATTACTTAGGATATAATTAAATTTTAGTGTTTTTTTGATATTTCCTATTTGATCTATTACCAAATACTATCGATTCTACTGTTGATGGAAAACCATTGTCTTTCTGCAAACTATATTTCCATTATGTTAAACTAAGAGACCACCATAATCTTCTCTCAAGAGTCTATTAAATCATGGTTGTACATGAGAAAATATATGATAATTCTAAGATATATCACATTTTAAGTGAAATATATTGCCTAGCATATGATTACTTAGGACATATATTTTATTAATACTTATTGTAAATAATCCCCTTGTTTTACTAAAATAGAAAAATTATCATGGAAGTAAGATAAAAAGAGATTAAGAAAAATACAAATTGGCCTCAGAGTTTTCTCATTTAATGAAATCTGAGAATGTGCCCTTTAGTGCATGAAGTAATAAAATCACAAGAGAGAAAGATGTGCCAGGTTTTTTGTTTGTTTGTTTGTTTTTCCCTTTTGATTTTTTTTTTTTTTGTATCTTATTTTGGCCTGGAGCTTTATTTTCTCTGCTTAAAAATAACTACTGATGCAAAAAGACTAAAGAGTTTCCAGGGAACCCAGAAGAATCAACAAGGACCAAACTACTTAGAACTCAGGACTAGAAAATTGGTCCAGTGGAAATCAACAAGTAGAAATCAAGCCAGGGTTCGTAGTAAATTTCTCTGAGAATGTAAGATGTGGATTTTTCCTTCAACCACCTCTTTTTAGAACTTCTGAGAACAGCAATCGTTGTCAACACAGAAAGGAACTAACAACTTTACAGTATCATGAATAGTTGTACATAGCTGAAACTTCTGAAAAACATGTTTCATTATCAAGAACGAAAATATTTACATCTTAAATATCTGAATGAACGAATGAGTATTAGTCTCTCAGTCATGCCCTACTCTTTGTGACCCAATGGACTAGCCTGCCATGTTCCTCTTTCCATGGAATTTTCCAGACAAGAATACTGGAGTGAGTAGATGTTTCCTTCTACAGGGGATCCTCCTAACTCATGGATGAACTCAGGTTTCCTGTACTGCAGGTGATTCTTTACCATTTGAGCCACCAGTAAAGCCCCTTAAATATCTACCACAGCACTAATCTTATTTTAACTTTGAAAAAGGTTAAAAAAGAATCTCAGCACCATCCAAAGAGTCTGTTAGATTTCTAGCAATCCTCCACTTAGTGTTTTTTTTTTTTTTTTCCTCTTACTTCTTCAGGCTACTTAGAGAACCCTCAAAGTTTCCATGCTTTTACACAAGGCACCCAAGTGTTCAAGACTTTGGTCGTAACCAGGAAGTTGCATGAAGTTAACCAGGATACATGTCTATATTCTGAGGATCTGAAAGAGTCTAAACTTGCACTACCTGAAGTATGCAACATGGCCTCCTCTCTTTGGGTCAGAAACAGTTTTCCCTCTGTTCAGACTATTAAAGTATCTCTTCATCACTTTCAACAGGTGTGATGGATTTCGAGCTGAGCTATTTCAACCCTAAAAGATGATGCTATTAAAGTGCTACACTCAATATGCCAGCAAATTTGGAAAACTCAGCAGTGGCATTAGGACTGGAAAATGTCAGTTTTCATTCAAATCCCAAAGAAGGGCAATGCTAAAGATGTTCAAACTGTCTATAATACACATGCTCGTTTCACATGCTAGCTAGGTAATGCTCAAAATACTTCAAGGTAGGCTTCAAAAGGATGTAAACAAAGAACTTTACCATGTACACGATGTATTTAGAAAAGACATAGGGAAAGTGAAAGTGAAAGTTGCTCAGTCGTGTCTGACTCTCTGCAACCCCATGGACTATACAGTCCATGGAATTCTCCAACTGGAATACTGGAGTGGGTAGCCTTTCCCTTCTCCAGGGACTCTTCTCAACCCAGGGATGAAACCCAGTCTCCTGCATTGTGGGTGGATTCTTTACCAGCTGAGCCACAAGAGGTATGGACCAGAGATTAAACTGCCAACATCTGGTGGATCATAGAAAAAGCAACGGAATTCTAGAAAAAAAACAAAACAAAACAAAACAAACAAAACCTACTTCTGCTTTATTGACTATGTCCAAGCCTTTGACTGTGTGGATCACAGCAAACTGCAAAATTCTTAAAGGAATGGGAATACCAGACCACCTTATGCCTTCAGAGAAACCTGATTGCAGGTCAAGAAGCAATGGTTAGAACCAGACATGTAACAAAAGGCTAGTTCAAAACTGGGAAGGAGTACAACAAGTATATATTTTGTCACTCTTTTTATTTAACTTCTATGGCAGAGTACACCATGTGGAATGCCATGATGGATGAATCACAAGCTGGAATCCAGATTGCTGGGAGAAATATCAATAGCCTCACCTATGCAGATGATACCACTATACAGAAACTATAATAAAGCTGAAACTCCAATACTTTGGCCACCTGATGCAAAGAACTGACTCATTTGAAAAGACCCTGATGCTGGGAAAGACCGAAGGTGGGAGGAGGAGGGGACAACAGAGGATGAGATGGTTGGATAGCATCACCAACTCAATGGACATGAGTTTGAGTAAACTCTGGGATTTGGTGATAGACAGGGAGGCCTGGAGTGCTGCTGTCCATGAGGTCACAAAGAGTCAGACATGACTGAACAACTGAACTGAACTGAACCACTATAATGGCAGAAATGAACAGGAACTTTGGAGCCTCTTGATGAAGGTGAAAAAAGAAAGTGAAAAAGCTAGCCTAAAACTCAACATTCAAAAAACTAAGATCATAGTATCTAGTGCCATCACTTCATGGCAAATAGATTGGGCAAAAGTAGAAACAGTGACATATTTTATTTTCTTGGACTCCAAAATCACTAGATGATAACTAAAGACATGAAATTAAAAGGTGCTTTCTCCTTGGAAGCAAACCTATGACAAACCTAGACAGTGTATTAAAAAGCAGAGACAGTAATTTGCCAAACAAGGCCCTTATAGTCAAAACTATGTTTTTTCCAGTAGTCATGTACAGATATCAGAGTTAGACCTTAAAGAAGGCTGAATGACAAAGAATTGACACCTTTGGTTGATGGTGCTGGAGAAGACACTTGTCTGTTCCATGGACTGAAGGGAGATCAAACCAGTCAGTCCTAAAAGAAATCAGTCCTGAATATTCACTAGAATGATTGATGCTGAAGCTGAAGCTCCAATAACTTTGGCCACCTGCTATGAAGAGCCAACTCACTGGAAAGACCCTGATGGTGGGAAAGACTGAAAGTAAAATGAGAAACAGGCAGAAGAGGATGAGATGATTAGATAGCATCACTGACTCAATGGACATGAATCTGAGCCAACTCCTGGATACAGTGGAAGACAAAGGAGGCTGGTACGGTGAAGTTCTTGGGATTCCATAGAGTTGGTCATGACCTAGCAACTGAACGACAACAAAAGTTATACAGCTCTATTAAAATGAATGTAACTACTGAAGAATATTCTAAGTATGGTAGCTAGTATATGGAAGTGGGTATAAGTGACATGTTTTTTAATCTATTGAGTGTAATCAGGCCCTGTCAACTCTCCATATTTATCTGTCAACTCTATCTTGAGCAGATATCAAATTATCTGATCACTTAGAAGTTTTAAAGAAATAATATTTTTCTAATTAATTTTTCTCCTCCTCTGAATATTGAGCCCAATTCTAATTTTTTTCTTAGACTTTAAATCATGCAAATAAAAAAAGAAAGTTCATTTTTAACTTTAAATTACTTTTTGTACTTTTTCTTTTCGAGGCTAGCTTTTTCAAAATTATTGAGGAAATTGAAGAGGGATGGGAAAAGAAGCATCTTTTTCTTGAACTGACACTTTATTTCACTTTGCTATCTTTGACACTCTGGTCGACATTAATTGTCCATCCACGTCCTTTGTGTGGTGCAATCCATGATTAACATCTAAGTCTTTTGGAGGACCTGGAGAAATTCTATCTATGTAGACCTAATTTGAACTAATCTTTTTATAAGAATCCCCTGAACTTCTGCCCTCAGGCATCCACAGTTCATGCTGTTTGTGTTCATGATTTGCCCACAGTCTTCTTGGGAGAAATAACAACAGCTCAAGTTCTACTCATTTCTGGGGTATACACTTGCCCTGTTGAAATATCCACTTCTTCTGCCCTAGAAACACACCGTGGAATGTTGGCTTTCCTACTGTTTTTTTCCCTGCTCTATATCTCTTCAATTCTCTATTCTGTTTCTCAGAGATGAACAAGAGAATGTTGGCTTTTTATAAATTTATTTTTAAAAGATACTTATATGGATCAACTTTATTCAAAGAGAATGCACAGAGATATCGCAGCATGCAGAAATTTCCCCAATATTAATCCCTGAATGATAGCTTTGTTTGTTTGCTTATTTTAATTTATTATGAAGAAAAGAATCTACTTATGGTACATGCATGGTAATTTGCTTCATTTGGGTCTAACTCTTTGTGACCCTATGGACTGTAGCCCACCAGGCTCCTCTATCCATGGGATTCTCCAGGAAAGAATACCAGAGTGGGTTGCCATGCTCTCTTCCAGGGTATCTTCCCAAGCCAGGGATCAAACCCATATCTCTTATATCTCCTGCATTGTGAAATAGGTTCTTTAACACTAACACCACCTGGGAAGCCTGGTTTTTTGTTTGTTTTTTCTTTATTTGTTATAGAGAAAATAATCTGTTTATAGTATTAGTCACTTATTTTTGCTGAGAGTTCTTTGCTCTTCTGCATGCTCCACAGTCTTTTTTTCCACATAAAGATGTGCTCTTCCATTTCCTAAATTAAGATCTGGACAGAGGGATCAGGTGGTTTAACAGCTTCATTCTTTTGACAAACTGAAGCATTTCACTTGGGTGTTTGATCTGAGAGTAACCTTCTTAATAAGGATGTTTTAAACTTGAGTGATACAATCATGGGCATGATAACAAACCACACAATGTTGTGGATTTCAGAAGAAAATCTTAATGATGTCTTACTAGCACATTTCCAGAAGCCCTTAGCTAGACCTCCCAGCTCCCTTCTGAGAAGAAGATACAGGTTTTCTAGATTACAGCACGCCATGTAGGGGGCTGGGGAGGGTCATCCCATAGCGCTGAGAAGCCTAAAGTCTGTCATGGTTGTTTTAGTTACTAAGTCATGTCTGACTCTTTTGAGACCCAGTGGACCATAGCCCGTCAGGCTCCTTCTGTCCATGGGATTTTCCAGGCAAGAATACTGGAGTGGGATGCTGTTACTTTCTCCAGGGGATCTTCCTGACCCAGAGACTGAACTCTAGTCTCCTGCATTGGCAGGTGGATTCTCTACCCATAGAGTCCCCAGGAAAGCCCAGCCTATAGGTACCCACTACACAAACTCAACAGAAATGTTTTTGGGCCTCAAGACAAAAAAATATTTCCTGTTTGAGCTGCACCAGTGAACAGTTGTGGAGAAGGCAATGGCACCCCACTCCAGTACTCTTGCCTGGAAAATCCCATGGATTTTCCCTGGTAGGTTGCAGTCCATGGGGTCACTAACAGTCGGACACAACTAAGCAACTTCATTTTTACCTTTCACTTTCATGCATTGGAGAAGGAAATGGCAACCCACTCCAGTGTTCTTGCCTGGAGAATCCCAGGGATGGGGGAGCCTGGTGGGCTGCCGTCTATGGGATCGCACAGAGGCGGACACGATGGAAGCGACTTAGCAGCAGCAGCAGCAGCAGTGAACAGTTGAACAAATACAATCGAAGACCATTGTTTCTTTCCTGGAGCACAGGTTTAGGGGTCATATTCTCAATCTCTTGCTCGTTAGTTCTTGGCTCTTCTACCTTTGGATTTGCCCATCCTGGGTGGGCTCCAAGGCGGCCTACCCTTTTGCCACTATAAGCTTCTTTATGTTCTTTCTACTTGCATGCTTACACATCTGAACAATTTCATTTTGAATGAAACGTTTTGGCTTATTCCAAGGCAAAGCCTAAGCATCAGCTGCAAATGTTTTGGGAACAAAGATAATAACTGGAGCAGTAGCTTCACTTACATATTTCATAAAAAACTGCTTTTGATGCCTGGGCTCCAGTGAAAGAGAGTCAAGCACTTGTGATATTCTGAGTCAAGCACACCAGATTTTCCTTTATCCTCTCAGCTATGATATCCAGGGGATCAGGAATGGGATATGGGAGCCATTGACTGCAAATGACACTGATTTGAAATTATAAATCAGGACGTCATGCTTCCTGGGTTCCAATTTTTAATGCTACAGGAGTCACCATTTCATCAATTTTTGGATTTGTCATTTTTTAAAACAGTATAATACAAATTCCTTATATTTTCCAGAATCAAGTCTTCAAATAAAGGTTTCCTTTAATCTTTTTACAAAGGTTTGTTTCCTTTTGCCTAAAATCATGGTGGCAAATAAACGTTCAGTCTCTCCTTTTGGAGAACACACACACTCACACACATACATACAATGCTAGTGGGAGTGCAAACCATGTTCCTCCCCAAAGCTTGGACCCCAGACCCTGAGAATTTGATACACTGCCTGTGGACTTGTGTCTCCCTAGCTTCCACACTGGCTCTGGCTTTTTTCCTTCCTGGTATTTTTACAGAGCCTGGAAAATTTGGTAATATGTCTTGATCACTTCTTAGTCCTAATGAAATGTTCTGATTTTGACTGGCTGTCTATAAATGTGGGTTAGTTTGGGCATTACTTAGGCTCCAATTCTGATTCAATAGGAAAAACATTACTAAATATCTTGCTTTCTTATAATGATTAGTAAGTATTCCAGCTTTTATCTGTGCTAAACTAAATTGAGGGCTTCTCTGGTGACTTGCTCAGTCATGTCTGACTCTGTGAACCCGTTGAGTGTAGCCTTCCAGGCTCCTCTGTCCATGGGATTATTTAGGCAAGAGTACTGGAGTAGGTCTCCATGCCTTTCTCCAGGGGATCGTCCCAACCCAGGGATCAAACCTGCATCTGCAGCATCACAGGCAGATTTTTTACCGTTGGGCTTATCTGGTGACTCAGATGGTAAAGGATCTGCCTGCAATGTGGGAGATCAAGGTTCAATCCCTGGGTCTGGAAGATCCCCTGGAGAAGAAAAGAGTAATCCACTCCAGTATTCTTGCCTAGAGAATCCCATTGACAGAGGAGCCTGGGTAGCTACAGCCCAAGGGTCACACCAAGTGATACACAGCTGAAGTGACTTAGCATGCATGCATGCATAGATTACTGTATGTATATGTTTCACATAAGATATAAATTATACCTACATTGAAAGTATATACCTGTATTTTAAGATATAATTAATTTTCTCGATGTTGTTGGTTGCTGACTGATCAGAGTGGTGATTGTTAAAGACTGGGTGGTTGTGACAATTTCTTAAAATAAGAAAACAATAAATTTTGCCTCATTAATTGACTTTGTCCTTTTGTGAATTATTTGTCTGTAGCACGCAGTGTTGTTTGATAGCCTGTAACCCATGGCAGAACTTTCCTCGAAAATTATAGTTAGTGTTCTAAAAACCTGCTACTTACCTTTACTAAGATGAGTAATTGTCTAAATCCTCTGCTGTGATTTCAACAGTCTTCACCAGGAGTAGATTTTGCTTCAAAAAAATGCATTTTTCTTGCTCATTTATGAGAGACAATTCCTCATCCATTGAAGTTTTATCATGAGTTTGTATTTAGAAATTTGTTATATGTTCAGGTTCAACTTGTAATTCTATTGTGTGTATGTGTGTTTGCTTTGTCTTCCATGTCTACAGTTATTTCCTCCACCAAAATTCTGAGCAATTCAAAATAATCCATAAGGGTTGGAATCAACTGCTTCCAAATTCCTGTTAATGTTGATACTGCCACATCTTCTCATGAATGTTCTTAATGACACCAAGAATGGTGAATTTTCTCCAAAAGGTTTTCAATTTACTTTGTCAGGATCCATCTGAGGAATTACTACCTATGCCACTTATAGGCTTATGAAATTCATTTCTTAAATGATAAGGCTTGAAAGGCTAATTACTCCTTAATTTGTGGGCTGTAGAATAGATGCTGAATTAGCAAGAATGAAAATAAAATTTCCTTGTACATCTTTATCAGTGCTCTTTGATGACCAGGTACCCTGTCAATATACAGTAGTATTTTAGATTTTTTTTTTCTTGAGCAATAGGTTTCAATGCAGGGCTTAAAATATGTGATAAACCATGTTGTCAAAAGCTGTACTATCATCCAGGCGTTTTTATTCTGCTTATAGATCACAGGCCACTCTGTTATTCTTACCGGGAGAATCCTGTGGATGGAGGAGACTGGTGGGCTGCCGTCTATGGGGTCGCACGGAGTCGGACACGACTGAAGCAACTTAGCAGCAGCAGCAGCATAGATCACAGGAAAGGTAGATTTAGTATAATTTTCAAGGACCCCAAGAGTTTTGGAATGGTAATAAATGAGTAGTGATGCTAGTGGTAAAGAGTCTGCCATTGATGCAAGAGAAGACCTGGGTTTGATCCTTAACGTCGGGACGATCTCCTGGAGTAAGACATCACAACTCACTCCAGTATTTTTGCCTGGAGAATCCCATGGAAGGAGGAGACTAGAAGGCTACAGTCCATGGGTCTGCAAAGACTCAGACAAAATTGAGCAACTAAGCACAAATAAATAGTGTCTTCAACTTAAAGTCACCAACTTCATTAGCAGTCAGGCTGTCCTTTGAAACTCTGAAGCTAGGCATTGCCTTATCCTCTCTAGCTATGAAAGTCCTAGATGGAGTCTTTTTCTAATATAAAGTAGTTTTATCTACACTGAAAATACATTGCTAAGTGTATTCATCTTAATTATATTGGCTTGACTGAATAACTTGCTGAGGCTTCTATATCAGTGCTTATTGCTTTACCTTGTACTGTTATGTTTGGAGATGGCTTTTCTTAAATCTCATGAATCAACCTCTTGCTAGCTTCAAATTTTCTTTTGCAATTTCCTCAGCTATCTCTGACTTCATACAATTGAAGAGAGTTAGGATCTTGCTTTGGATTGTCTTGTATTAAGGGGAATGCTGCGTTTGGTTTAATCAATCCACATCACTAAAACTTTTTCCATATCACCGAGAAGGCTGTTTTGCTTTCTTATCATTCAAGTATTCACTGGAGTAGTACTTTTATTTTTCCTTTGAGAAATTTTCCTTTGTAGTCACAACTTGGCTAACTGTTGGGTGCAAAAGTCCTAGCTTTTGGCCTGTCTCAGCCTTCACCATGCCTTTATCACTAAACTGAATCATTTATGATTTTTTATTTAAAGTGAGAGATGCATGACTCTTCCTTTCACTTAGAGGCCATTGGAGGATTATTAATAGGTAAATTTCAATATTGCTGCATCTCAGGAAGAGGGAAGTTCAAGGAGAGAAAGAAAGATAGGGGATTAGGAGCAAACTGTCACACACATTTATTAAGTTCACTGTCTTTTGGTGTGATTTGTGACATTCCAAAATAATTAGTATAGCAACATCAAAGATTACTGATCAGCATAACAAATAAAATAATAATAAAAAAGCCTGAACTATTGAGAGTTACCAAAGGTGACCAAGAGATATATGTGGAAATACAGTTAGAAAAATGATGCCTATAGAGCTGCAGTATGTAGGGTTGCCACAAACCTTCAATTTGTATAAAACGCATTATCTGTGAACCTCAACAGAGTGAAGCACAATAAAAAAAAGATATGATTATACATCAACTTATCACCTGAAATTACTAACGCCTAGATCATATATTACCTTAAAGTAATAGGGCTTAAGCTCTCTTAAGCAGAGATATGAAATGGAACAATTACTCAGTTATACTTGAACCAAAAATAGTGTGAATTTAGCAATTTGACTCAATATTATGCAAATCTTCATTATACTTGAGGGAATGAAATGATGATTATTTCTATTAGAGATGCTAATATTAACAATGTTCAAAGTTTTTTCTCCTTTTTTTCCTCAGAAAATTGAAATGTTACTATAAAATAGGATGTTTCAATGAAATTTGATTAATGAATGATTTTGTATATGATAAAGTGTTATATTATCCCAGGATAAGAATCTGATATAGGCCATACATATTTTTCACTGAATTATTCCCAGTATAACTGTATATTTAAATATCTGAATAGATTATCTTCTGAGGTGAGATGGCATGTTCATGTTATGCTGTTTTTTCATTCTGTTAAAATTCCTATATGAAAAACAATTAAAATCATTTATTTACCTGTCTATAAGATATATTTCTTTGTTATCAGAAGCAAGGTTTTATAGTATAGTATAATAGTAACACTTCTAGTATTTCTAATTTCTTAATCTTATAAATATATCAATTTTATCATTATATTTAAGGTCCATAGACACAAATTAGAGATATAAGACCATTTTTTCCCCTTTTTAAAAATATCTTCAACTAACAATCTTCAATACACTTTATCCATTCAGCTATTTTACATTGTACAGGAGTAATTTTTACCTGGGATAATCTCTTACTTATATATGAAACCTCTTTGAAAAGAATATTTTAATCATCACATCTATAATTAAAAAATTATCACCATATAGAGGGGAACAAATTATAGTAAATATGACCAAAAAAAAAAAAAAACTAAAGCAAATAACTTAGAAGCAAAGAATACAATCAACCAATTAGTGAATACTACTTAGGAAAATATTGTATTTATATTTGCCACAATAAAGGAAGCCTGGAGTAGCTTAATATCAAGCATTTGTAATATACCTGACTCTACTCTCACCTTTTCATATGCATCAGTTTATTTAAAATCCAGAAAAAAGGTAATGAGGTAGATGTTACTATCTTCCTTTTATAAATGAAGAAGCTGAAATGCAAGAAAATATGTAACTTGTCCATGTTTGTATGAAAGAAAAAAGAAATGAGATTCATACCCAGTTCGTCTTCGTCCTGAACCATTGCTCTATATTGTCCTTTCACGAGGTGTCCAAGTTCATTTTATTCCTTGTGTGTTTCTATTAATTTTTAAATTGTCTCTTGGTAAGTGAAAAATGTATTATTCTCAAGTTTGAAGATATATAATTAGTTCATCCACAATTCAAGCCAAGTCTATTGATCATTCAGACTCATAAAAAGCTCATGACCTTGGTAGAATATATATCAAAATAAACACATGCAATTGCGAAGAATTGCTTTCATGTCTATTACTACTTTGTTAGATTTACATAACATTGTGGTTCAATTGTTATGGAAACAATTATGTCCCAAATTAAAGCAAAAAAGTTTTATCAAATTGATACTTAATATCAGTTAATTATTTAACTTTGTGTAATTCCATTTTTGTTGCTTCTTTGGGAATTCATACCAAAACTGTATCTTTTACTATTATTATTACTATAATTTAGTAAAAATATTGTTTTTACTATAGTGAGATTGGGGATAATCCCCAGGTGACTCAGACAGTAAAGAGTCTGCAAAGACAATGACAACTGTGACATTAGGAGATTACAGCTTTTCTTTGTTTTCTTATTTATTTATTCTCTTGGAAAAAGAGTGCAGAAATTAATGAAGTGTTTATAGTTTGTAATGCACTGGATCATTTCAGCTTGAATCTGTGAGAAATGCTGCTGCCAAGCGGCCCTTTCCTCTCAGTCCAGCAGTAGAATTGACTTAGGGCCTTTTCTGGGCCCTTCTGCAATGTCTCTTTCTCTTCTAATTAGTCAAATTAAGTTATGGTTCTTAGATACATTTCTATCCTAATTAGAAAGTAAATAAGTATAAAAAGAGTTTTTGATTTTAGATTTCACAGTACCCGGTTTTAACTACATAAAATGAAAATTATACTGTTGTTTTCTAATATGAACATAGAAAAGGGCAACTTTCAGCAGAAAAATAATGCAGTGTACATACCAGACATGTTTGACTAAAAAGTAAAAATAAAATCTGAGTTAAAAAGTATATATTTATAATCTATTCATGATACAAAAACAGGATAAGCCAATAAAGCATATTGATCATGTTGTGTGAGGCTTTCTTATTTTTTTCTTTCTTTTAACTTCTGCTTTGTGGAATATGTTCTTAAATACTTAAAATGACAGTTGAAGCTGATATATTTTTGAAGTGCCATTTAAGAGAGAATTTTTGAAATTTAAGCTCTAAATGTGGTTATCAGGGTGTATGTGACCAGAATAAAGACATTTTAGCTCAAGATTAAGTTTTTACCTTCTTCCCTTAAATCTCACAAGAAATCCTTTTTTCTTTTCATTCTTGTATAATAGTTTTTTTTTTTCTTGATCTTGTTTAAGTAAACACCAATCACTTGAAATTGAATATCTAGAGATGAGGCATATTAAGAATATGTCCTACCTTACTAAATTATACTAATATAGAACATTCTAAGAGATGTGTTTTTTTTTTTTTTTTCATTTTAATCTTTTGCTATTTTCCATTCAGGCCAATGTCACCACTAACTACCACTAACTACTAACCTATTATTATAGGTGTATCTATTCATATAGTAAACATTAAAAACTGTGATTTAGTTGAAATTTTCTTAGTCTCTAAGATTGCTTCTAAAAGTCATATCAAAGTAACTCACTTTCCTGACAGATTTATTAAGGACAGGTGATATATTAAATCCTTGAAAGTTATAGTTTAGAGTAAAGGTAAATTAAAACATTAAATTAAATGTGTGCCAGTCTCAGCAAACAGTAATCAGGTACTGTTTAATTTTCCTATACTAGATAGATTCATCAAGACCCACTGAGTCTCTCTGACAATTTTCCTTATCCCATATACATCTGACATTTGCTTCATTAGAATCAGGTCTCCTTACAATCATAAGGCAAACCATATTTTTATATTACAGATACAGGGTGGTATTGCCACCTCAATACTTAAATCTGGAAAAATATATCTGCTGTTCTCTATAATGATATATTTGGGAAGTCAAATTTCCTTAAAAGAAAAGTTTATTACAGTAAAGACAGTCTACTCTTTAAATACTTAAATAATGGATAGAGTTTGGTATGTATACATAAGTTTAAGTTGTTTGTATGGCTAAGTTTAACATTTATAAATTTATTTTAAAAAATTAGCTCAAGTACTGTAAATGCATTTTACCAAAAAAAGTTGACATCTTGAGCATTACTGAGCCAATAGGACATCACGATAACCCATTCATGACAAACAAACAAATGATTTGCAGTCACAAAATCATTAATGCAATTTAGGATGGGGTTGGGGGAAGGAGAGTTAATACACACTATAGCAATGGAAGTCTTCAAATTACTTCTGAACAAGGCTGCTGATTGCTCCTTTCATCTCCTCTTGTGACCTTGTGTTCCCTTAAAAAAGAGAATCAATGGAGTATCACAGTTGGCAATTTTTGAGCCTACACAATGTATACTCTGGCTAAATTATACGTTGTTTCCATATATGGGCTTTCCTCGTAGTTCAGCTGGTAAAGAAACCACCTGCAAGTCAGGAGACCCTAGTTTGATTCCTGGTTGCAGAAGGGATAGGCTACCCACTCCAGTATCCATGGACTTCCCTGGTGACTCAGATGGTAAAAAAGCCACCTGTAATGCAGGAGACCTGGGTTTGACCCTTGAGTTGGGAAGATGCCTTGGAGGAGGGCATGGGAACCCACTTAGGTATTCTTGCCTAGAGAACCCCCCATGGACAGAGGTGCCTGGCAGGCAACAGTCCACGGGGTCACCAAGAGTCAGACACAATTGAGTGACGAAGCACACCACAGCACTACTACAAAGTAGGTTCAGCCTCCCCACCAGTCAGTCCCCCAGCAGTTATGATTTCCTCCATATCCATCAATGTTCAAAACCCCTATCACACGCCCATCAAATTTTCTGCAACTGCTTGTGGTTGCCTCCACCACCTCCCCTCCTGCTGGCATAGCTGCTACTGAAGCTGGAATTGCTGGTAACACAGCTATATTGATAACCTCTGGCACAAATCTGCTTCAGAATCTACTACTCTTAACAATGTCCAAGGCTGCTACCCTTGTAGAAGTGTTAATATGCCACCTTTTCAAACAAAGGGGCACTTCTTGTTTAGCTTTCAAAAAAGATCCAACAACTCTTTGGTCATATTTATGATTCTTTGGTTAAAGAACAATCTGGCAAGGCCAAGATTTCCTACATATCCTGTACAGCCAATGCAATGCATATTTCCTTTCAATATCATTCTTGTGGGGAGAAAGCAAATTAGCCAAGATGGCGAATTCAGGCCGTCTTCCCCCATGTTTTGTAAACAATGGCTATGTAACAGCTGAGAGCACTTTTAGCACTGTGCATGCCCGTCACAAGGTACTCACTTGGCCACGAACTACTTTACGCTGTCCAGATATATGGGCTCCGCCTAGAAATCAGTGGCCTTTCTGCTGCATCACAGCTATGTATGCTGGGTCAGCCACAAGAGGAGAGAACGCAGCATGTATACTGCTACAGCTGCCCCGTCAACCAGGTGAGGATACTGTTATAGCCGCTGCACCAGCCAGGAGAGAGGTTGGGTTGGGCTACAGTATGCTATGGCTGTTTCTATGCCTGCTGCATCAGCCCGGAGAGAATGAATGTGTCTGCAGTGCCAACAGCTCCTTGAGTCTTCTTTCAGCCTCTTACTCACACCTTGCACACCAGCGAGCAGTGCCAACAGTGTGAAGAGCAAGACAACTGGTTCTGTGAGGAGGATGAAGGGCGATACTATTTCGAAAGTCAAAAGTGATAACTTGTTTCCCACTGAAAATGTTCAGTCCTCTCACTGCTACTGCTCTGGCCACTAGAATTGGGCTTTTCCCGAAGCTGTCTTCATCATCTCTTTAAGATCATTCTCCCTGGGTCCTGGTTCAAGCATATCCTTCATGGTGTAAGAAAATTCTCCAGGGAGTCTGTACCCTTTTTGGTCGCCACAAACAGTAAGGTCAAGAAATTCTTTCCTGTTGCATTTGCTTGTCCAACTCTTGATGTGATGCTCTTGAAGGTAGAGCCAACATTCCTACAACCAAAAAGATGTATTCATGATTTCATCAAGAAATTATGGGCAAATACCTGCATTTCCTTAGGGAAAGGAGCACTAAACATGTTTTGGTAAACATCCTTCAGGGACATACTATCTTGTTCAAATATTCTATATATCTGAGCTTCATATCTCATATGAATGTCAGATTCACTTTATCCAACAGCAGATATTTGTGTAACCTTAATATTTTCTCTTTCTTTCATGTCTAGCATGCCTCCAGGAGTAGCAACTAATATGTCTCATCCACACGCTAAGTATCAGATCTGATAATCACCATCAGCCTCACCATAAATAATGTAAGGACTATCTCCAGACCATTATGAAAATTTTCTGGCTTCCTTATAGATTGGTACTGCCCAATTTCTCTTGTTGGTGCTAATACCAAGGAGACTGGATATTGTTGGCAGTGATCATACTTTGCATTTTCCTTCCTGGCCCTCAAAAACTCTCTTGACCATCTGAATAAATCTGATTCAAGATCAGCAAGAGAAATGCTGCAATTTTTTGAAATGTTGTTTGAGTAGAAGACATCAAGTGTTTTTATTTGTTTGTTTGTTTTTCCTCTTTCATAAAATGAACAGCACAGTTTTGCAATGGAGCCAAGTGAGTATAATAATTTCCTATAATAATTTCTCCCATCTCAACATTAACAAAACTTTCAACGTTTGGGAGACAACTTTTGCCTCAATTGAAAAGTCATATTTCTCAATTAATCCCAGTGTTACATTTAGAAAAAAGTTCTTGTTAAAAGTATTAACTTGGTGGAAATGGTTTTGACCAAACATCTTTATCTGTCACTCCAGTGATTGTTTCCACCTTATTCAAATTTATCAATGCAACATCTGTCACCATGGCAACCAGTTTTGTCATAGACACTCCCTTCCTTACCATCAAACCTTCCCTTTAGTCATTTTACAATCAGTAAAGGATACCAGACTTCTCTCTTGAATACTGTGAGACTCAAAATGCTGTCTGTGTCCTTATCTTTACTAGAACTCCACCCTGAATTGTCTTTATAGTGCATAGTAACCTTGTTAGGCTCATGTTAGGTCCACGAATCAAAGTAAATTGTGAGTGGTCAAACAGGAGATGCAAGAGTGATCATTGACATTTTAGGGATCAGTGAACTGAAATGGAATGGAATGGGTGCATTTAATTCAGATGACAATTTTATCTACTACTGTGGGCAAGAATCAATTAGAGGAAATGGAGAAACCCTCATAGTCAATAAAAGAGTCTGAAATGCAGTACTCTGATGCAATCTCAAAAAGGACAGAATGATCTCTGTTCTTTTCCAAGGCAAACCATTCAATATCACAGTAATCCAAGTCTATGTCCCAACCAGTTATGCTGAAGCTGAAGTATTACTATGGTTCTACGAAGACCAACAAGACCTTCTGGAACTAACACCAGTGATTTTGGAGCCCAAGAAAATAAAGTCTCTCATTGTTTCCATTGTTTCCCCATCTATTAGCCAGGAAGTGATTGGACCAGACGCCATGATCTTAGTTCTTTTTTTTCAAGAAGCCAAAAGAAGTTTTTATTTTTTTTTTCACTTTTTTTTAATGTTTCTCTTTTGTTTTTTAATTTATTTATTTTAATTGAAGGCTAATTTCTTTACAATATTGTAATGGTTTTTGCCATACATTGATATGAATCAACCATGGGTTTAAATGTACTCCCTATCCTGAACGCCCCTTTTACCTTCCTCCCCATCCCATCCCTCTGGATCATCCCAGTGCACCAGTCCTGAGCACTTGTCTCATGCATCGAACCTGGACTGGCGATCTCTTTCAAATATGATAATATATGTGTTTCAGTGCTATTCTCTCAGATCATCCCACCCTCACCTTCTCCCACAGAGTCCAAAAGACTGTTCTATACATCTGTGTCTCTTTTTCTATCTCACATATAGGGTTATCATTATCATCCTTCTAAATTCCATATATATGCACTAGTATACTGTATTGGTGTTTTTATTTCTGGCTTACTTCACTCTGTATAATAGGCTCCAGTTTCATCCACCTCATTAGAACTGATTCAAATGTATTTTTTTTAGTGGCTGAGTAATATTCCATTGTGTATATGTACCACAGCTTTCTTATACATTCATCTGCTGATGGACATCTAGGTTGCTTCCATGTCCTGGCTATTACAAATAGTGCTGTGATGTTGCTGAGTCATATGGCAGTTCTATTTCCAGGTTTTTAAGGCATCTCCACACTGTTTTCCATAGAGGCTGTACTAGTTTACATTCCCACCAACAGTGTAAGAGGGTTCCCTTTTCTCCACACCCTCTCCAGCATTTATTGCTTGTAGACTCTTGGATAGCAGCCATTCTGACTGGCGTGATATGGTACCTCATTGTGGTTTTCATTTGCATTTCTCTGATAATGAGTGATGTTGAGCCTCTTTTCATGTGTTTGTTAGCCATCTGTATGTGTTCTTTAGAGAAATGTCTGTTTAATGCTTTGGCCCATTTTTTGATGGGTCGTTTATTTTTCTGGAATTGAGCTGAAGGAGTTGCTTGTATATTTTTGAGATTAATTCTTTGTCAGTTGTTTCATTTGCTATTATTTAGCCAAAGCAATCTTGAGAAAGAAGAATGGAACTGGAGGAATCAACCTGCCTGACTTAAAGCTCTACTACAAAGCCACAGTCATCAAGACAGTATGGTACTGGCACAAAGACAGAAATATAGATCAATATAACGAAAAAGAAAGCCCAGAGATAAATCCACATACCTATGAACACCTTATCTTTGGCAAAGGAAGCAAAAATATACAATGGAGAAAAGACAATCTCTTTAACAAGTGGTGCTGGGAAAACTGGTCAACCACTTGTAAAAGAATGAAACTAGAATACTTTCTAACACCAGACACAAAAATAAACTCAAAATGGATTAAAGATATAAATGTAAGTCCAGAAACTATAAAACTCCTAGAGGAAAACATAGGAAAAACACTCTCTGACATAAATCACAGCAGGATCCTCTATGATCCACCTTCCAGAATATTGGAAATAAAAGCAAAAATAAACAAATTGGACCTAATTAAACTTAAAAGCTTTTACACAGCAAAGGAAACTATAAGCAAGGTGAAAAGCCTTCAGATCTTAGTTCTTTAATGTTGAGTTTTAAGCCAGCTTTTTCACTCTCCTCTTTTAATTTCATCTAGAGGTTCTTTAGTTCTTCTTGCTTTCTGCCATAAGCGTGGTGTCATCTGAATATCTGAAGTTATTGCTATTTCTCCCAGCAATCTTGATTCCAGCTTGTGCTTCATCCAGCTCAGCATTTTGCATGATGTACTCTGCATATAAGTTAAACAAACAGAGTAACAATATACAGTCTTGATGTATGTCTTTCCAAATTTGGAACCAGTCCATTGTTCTATGTATGGTTCTTTCTGGTGCCTCTCGAGCTGCATACAGATTTCTTAGGAGGCAGGAAAAGGTAGTCTGGTATTCTCATGTCTTTAAGAATTTTACACAGTTTGTTGCAATTCACACAGTTAAAGGCTTTGGCTTAGTCAATAAAGCAGAAGTAGTTGTAGCAAAGAGTCAGACATGACTGAGTGACTGAACTGAACCCCGAACTGTTTTTATCATAGATTTGTTTATTAATTTCTTTGTTCCTTGTGTGAGAAGAAATATAATACCCTTTGTGGTTCTACTTTCTTGGCTGATATTATCTGTAGAACTCAGGTATTCACTAACAAACTGCTGGCCCAGAGAAAGAGAATTTTCTACCATCACAGGATCCATCCATAAAGAGTACAGAGAACTTGGAATTTCCCTCTGCTGCTGAGTATGTTTGATTAACAGTAAAAGTGCTCTCATTTGAGAACTGTGGCTCTCTAACATGTATATAATTTTGTTCCAAAAAATAAGGTCTCCAGATACATAACCATGCTTGAAAGAAATGTCTTGAAATAATTTACAACTCAAAAACAAAATTATGACATTATTACTCAATGAATGCAAGTATAGCTAAGAAAATTATTTAATAAATGTATAATTTAATATTTTATATATTTTCTAAATAAATTTTGAATTACTTAATTTTAAAAAAAAAACTCTTCAAATGTGTTTCATTCTCTAATCACGGTATCATTTCTGACTAAGCACTATATATTTCAGTCAGAAAGACTAATTGAGATTTTATAACTTTTTTATTGTTCATTCTATTCTGAGTTCTAGTATGACTTAATGGTCTATTCATTGTGATAAGGAGCTAAGTTTTTGGCTACTAGGCAGAGAACTGTGAATTTTTTAATAGTCTGAAAGTAGCATAATGCCATAATGTAATTGTGCAAAGTCTAAACTCTAATTTTAGTGATTGGTTTGGATTTCAATTTTCACTACAAATGAGTTTGTGTTGAATATTACATGCAGTTAGATTTACTATAACTTTGTGGATTTTGGAGCATATTATACACATAAATTCATAGATAATGCTTCTTGACATAGTCAAGTTTAAATACTGACAAGTCCAGTGCAAACTCTTTCTTCTTTTAAGTATTGCAAGTAAAATACAACATGTGTAAATGCTACAGGTTAATAGATTTCCATAATCCTATATCTATAAATAATTTTTTCAGGTTTCAAAATGCAATAAAGATAATCACAAGTCTAATACAAAAGACACTGTTTTTAGTTATTTTTCTTGGATTATGCACAGAGGAAGTATAACCAGTATTTTGTGCTTTTTGTTCCTTTGAAATTGATAAAGGATAATAACATTTAATTTTTAGAATTATATGATTTTACAAGTTGTTAAAGACTTATAAAATACATATCCAGGCTATTACCTTACAGATAAAGAAATAAGGATCAAGACGTTAACTGACTTGCCAGTTCCAAGCTTGCAATCTAGTAACAAATGTAATAGAATAAGTTAAAATGCTTGATTCCTATGTCACTGAAACATTCTATATGAGATACCACCTTTCCTTTTAAATTAGCATTAGTGCACAATAAAGGGATGTTTTACATAGATATTATTATTCCTTTAATGCAGCCTTCTCTTCTTACAGTGAGCACATCTTTTAGATTAACTTAGAAAATACAAGTTGTTTTCTTTTTATTCTGAGTACACAGCTATCCAAAACTCCACCTTATATGAATTTTTCTACCTCTACCAAAACCTAATGAATAACACAATATGAATTTCTTCTCTTCCCAGTTATTCAGAAAATTCCCAGAAATAATTAAAGCAAAAGGTTTCATAAGAAGATGAGGCATATGCTCAAAAATTTTGTGTTTGATGGGAATTTAAGCATTCTTGGTAAAGAATATTTAAGTATGGGAATGTACACTATTTGAACATATAGATTTCCTCTGAAGAAATAGAATTCCATGGACAGAGGAGCATGGTGGGCTATAGTCTATGGAGTTGCATAAAGTCAGACATAATTGAGTGACTAACACACACAGAATCTAAAACAAGAGATGTTTGCATATATATAAATGATTCACTTTGCTGTACTGAAGAAACTTACACAACATTGTAAATCGACTGCACTCCAATAAAATTTAATTTAAAATAACTGGATTAAATATGGCAGTACATGTTAAAAAGACTATTTTCACCCTGATTTTGTATATGTTTCAATGTAGCATGATTAAAAATAAATGATCAAAATATTTCATAAGAAAAATGTAATCTGGTAACTACAGAAATTGGCAGATTACCAAATTATATTTTTATAATTTTAGGAGAGAAGCTCAAATGAGATAAACTTCAATATGTACTTTAGTTTAAGTTTATATTCTGAACCCTAAGTCGCCAAGTGAAATATTAAAACATTTCTCTTTATGATTATTTAAATGGATAGCAAACTTTCCCAAAGCTGTACAGTGAGGAATTTAATTGACAGAGATTAGTGATCCCTTGGTCCCTTGAACTGACTAGTTCATTCTCCTAAACTTGGATGAAATTTATTTATAGGTCCTCAGGATTTTATTGTTTAAAGTACAAATAAGCTCTTCCCCAAAGTAACCATATAAAAATATAAATTAGCAGAAACAACACAAATCTGCAAATACTTACATTTCTAATCCAGTGGATGATTAGGTACAGGTCCCCGTATCATCACTGAGGCTGAGGTGGATCAGAGGGATGGAATATGGAGGGAGGTGGGAGGTGGATTCTGGAAGGGGAACACATGTATATCCATGGCAGATTCATGTCAATGTATGGCAAAACCAACACAATATTGTAAAGAAAAAAGTCTTTCTTGAATTTGTTACAGTACAAAAAATAATAATAATAATTAATTAATTTAAAAGATCTGCATTTTAGCAAACTATCATAACTATTTAAAACTATTTTTCTATTTTTATTCATAGCCCCAGAATTGAAAGCTGTTCTACTAGATTCATATTTTCTAATTATGATTTTTAATTCCTTTAACGTTTTTTACTTCCACAAATAAAAGGAAATGATCTGATTTCCTAGATAAAGGCTATAGTGAATTATTTATATTGTCATTATTATACTTATATTAACATTATTAAGATATAACAGATGTATTTATGCTGAAGAACTCTTTAATATAAGTGATTCCAGGAAATATCTTACCCAGGGCACAGTCACATCCATCAGCTGACTGACTACCTTTGGAAGTATCATACTGAGATAGTTTTGTCAAGTTTAGTTGTCAAAAATAATACAGTTGTCAATAACAAATAATAATATTTATTATTATTAGGGTCTTATATTTTCTCTTTATTTGTCTATTTCCTTATTTTTGTCATCCTTTTATAATTTTTTCCCAAGTTCCAGCTCCTTTGACTTTCATTAACTGTTTGATTAAGAAAGAAATCGTCAAGCATTTATAGATACTCAACTGTGTGCTACGCAATATATTGATGGATTTTTCCAAACATCTCAGTTTTTGCAGCTTTACAGTTCTGTGGACTGCAAAGTCACTCATCATTTTGAATGAGGAATTTAAAGTTTAGAGAAATAAAGAATGTTGATCAAAATCAAACAAAATAAGCTTTCATTATAGTTTTACTCCAGACTTTCTGCCTATAAGTTAGTTACATCATAGGCACCTACATTAACTTGGGTGCCTTGATAATCTTTTCATTTATTTCTATATTTCTATACAATGATGTAATCTGCTATGATAGCGCTTGGTTTTTAATCCCTTCTCTTCCCTTTCCTCTTTCTTTCTTCTTTTCAACAGTACTGATGTGACAATAAATTCATCTTCAAAATAAAAATCTTTGACATGTGAGCTCTGGTGAGTATTCAGTAATTTTTAAAATGGATTCTTCTGAGCATTTAGCATAGATATATTGGCTGAATCATATAAATTGCCTACATAGTGGAGTCAGTATCAATATGCAATTTATTATACAGTAGACAAGCAATTTTAATGTATTAATAGTTTTTCTGAGGTCAGACAGAAAGTCTGAATGCCAGTTGCAAATTAGTAAGAATTACATTTATTTTCTAGTCTGACAAATGTCTGTATAGTCAAAGTTATGGTTTTACCAGTAGTCATGTATGGATGTGATAATCGGACCATAAAGAAAGCCTAATGACAAAATGTGATGCTTTTGAACTGTGGTGTTGCAGAAGACTGCAAGGAGCCCAAATCAATCAATCCTAAAGGAAATCAGTCCTGAATATTCATTGGAAGGACTGATGCTGAAGTTTCAATACTTTAGCCACCTGATGTGAAGAACTGACTCATTGGAAAAGACCCTGATGCTGGAAAAGATTGAAGGAGCGAGGAGAAGGGGACGACAGAGGATGAGAGGGTTGGATGGCATCATCAAATCGATGGACATGAGTCTGAACAAGCTCCGGGAGCTGATGATGGACAGGGAAGCCTGATGTGCTGCAGTCCATGGGGACGCAAAGAGTCGGACATGACTCAGCGACTGAACAGAACTGAATCTTTCTGTTAAGCACTTACTTCTGTTCAATATTGATAAACTGTTTTAGATTCTCAGGATTCATGGATTATGTGATAGCCTGCAAATCTCATACTATTATGACAATTCTCTTAAGTATATATAGGTTATATACTGTCTTAGTTCGTTAGGTGCTATAACAAAATACCACAGACTAAGTAGCTTATACACAATAAATACTGATTTCTTACAGTTCTGTAGGCTGGAAGTCTGAAATCAGTGTGCCATCATGTTAAATGAAACTTTTCATTGGGTCCTTACATGGCAGAAAAAGAAAATGATAGCCACTCCATTGTGCCTAACTCTTTGCAACCCCATGGATTGGCAAGGTTCCTCTGGCCATGGGACTTTCTGGGCAAGGATACTGAACTGGATTGCCTTCTCCAGGAGAATCTTCCCAACCCAGGGATGGAATCCAGGTCTCCTGCACTGCAGGCAGATTCTTAACCAACTGAGCTATGAGGGAGGAAGGGTCCTGGTATTTCTCATGACATCATTTAAAATGTTCTAATCCTATTTACCAGATTTCCACCATCATGACTTAGACTCCTCCCAAAGATCCTACTATGTACCATCACCTTTGAAAGTTAAGATCTCAACAGATAAATTTTGGTGGCACGTTAAGTATTCAAACCATAGCAAATACACTCAAAACAGCTAGAAGTTTTAAGATTTGAATTCTCATTTGCATTATACTTGGTTGCCTAGGAAAGCTGTTCTACCTTTTTTATTTTATTTTTGATATTTTAATCTAATACACTACCATACATTCTTGATATAGTCGACGTACAATGTTCATAGCAAGGTTGTTGTGAGATCAGTTAGCTTATATATATACCAGGATTTCAGCCATGTAGAAACAATTTATTCTTTGACAGCAAGATCAGGTTTTGCTTCTCTTTAACAATTTGTGCTTCCCTTTTAAGTTATAATGGAATCAGTTAATATTAAGTCTTTTTAAATTTCATTAGTAAATCATAAACACCTAAAATATAAATTGTGTCTGTCTTATTTGTGTTTAATCTCCTTCTACTAGGTAGATATCTGGCACACAGTAAAATTTCAATGAAAGTTTACTAAATAAATAATAATTCTGGAGTTTCCAGTTCTGCATGTAAGAAGTTTAGAAGCCAGCACTTTGTTCAACAAGTAAAAGTTAAACTAGAAACCCTTCAATCCTTCGAGAATCTCCCAGAGAGATAAGGACACAAGGCACAATACTAATTACGAGCGAGACCAGATGGACAAATACAAAGACTAAAAACTTAGCAAAGCAGAAATGAGGAGAAACTGATGCAGGAAATGATGCCCAAGTAGGAAACCAAAACTGCAATTGCCATATTGCTGTAGGACAGATATGGAAAATTCTGAGAGTTAATGCTGAATGGGGAACAAATCCTAGCAGAGTCACAACATGAGATTTACCTCCAGGAGCCTACCAAGGTTTCCATTGTTAACATCAGTAGAAAATTGCTTCCTATTTTAGTAAGAGGCTAGGGAAAATAAATACAGCAGAGCACTCTTAGCTAGGCTTGCTCTCAGCTAAAATTAGTTCAGCAGAGCTTTACCTGCCTACAGAGGTGTTAGCACATCCTAATTAACTGGGAGAAAGGAAAAGGCAAACAATTTAAGACCATGGTAGCCAAACTCTCCCATCTAAAAGGAGTAGGAAATATATATACATATATATTAAACTGAGAATCTTACAGTCTGGAGGCAGGGATAAACTGACTAAATTACTGAGCCTTAATCTCAAGACTCAAAATGCTCCCCCACCTGCCTTCAGCACAACATTAGAGAAGGCCAATTTACACAGTTCCTTTATACAATCCATCCTGTCTGGCTATCAAGAAAAATTATAAGATATAACAGAAGGTCTTTTCCAATCAGTTGGCTCTTCATACCAGGTGGCCAAAGGACTGGAATTTCAGCTTCAGGAACAGTACTTCCTGAAAAAGCAGAACATGAAAGGGCAGAATAAATCAGAACCAAACATAGCAAGGATGTTGAAATTATCCAAAGCATAATTTAAGACAACTGTGATTAATCTCCTTGATGGATCACAAAACCAGAGTGTTTCATAACTCAATGAGCTATGAGCCATGCTATGCAAGACCACCCAAGACAGATGGGTCATACTGAGGAGTTCTGAATTTAAAAAAAAAAAAAAAAATCTACTTCTGCTTTTCTGACTATGCTATTCTGCTTTACTGACTATGCTAAAGCCTTTGACTCTGTGGATCACAACAAACTGTGAAAAGCTCTTAAAGAGATGAGAAGACCAGACCACATTACCTGTCTTCTGAGAAATCTGTATGTGGGTCAAGCAGCAAAAGTTAAAATTGGACATGAAACAACTGACTGGCTCAATATTAGGAAAGGAGTACGTCAAGGCTGTATAGTCACTCTTCTTATTTAACTTATATGTAGAGTTCATCATGCAAAAAGCTGGGCTAGATGAATAAAAAATTGGAATCAAGATTGTCAGGAGAAAGAGCAAAAACTTCAGATATGCAAATGACACTGTTCTAATGGTAGAAAGTGAAGAGAAACTACACAGCCTCTTGATGAAAGTGAATAAGCTGGCTTGAAATTCAGCACTCAAAAAACTAGGATCATGGCATCTAACTTCATGGCAAACAGAAGGGGGAAAAGTGGAAACAGTGACAGATTTTATTTTCTTGGGCTCCAAAATCACTGGGGTCTGTGACTGCAACCACAAAATTTAAAAAAAAAAAAAAAAACACTTCCTCCTTGGAAGGAAAGCTATGACAAACCTTGTTGCTGTGCAGTCGCTCAGTAGTGTCTGACTATGTGCCTCCATGAACTGCAGCCAGGCAGGATCCCCTGCCCCTCACCATATCCCAGAGCCTGCTCAAACTCATTTCCATTGACTCAGTAATGCCATCCAACCATCTCATCCTCTGTTGTCCCCTTCTCCTCCTGACTTCAGTCTTTCCTAGAATCAGGGTCTTGTGCAATAAATGAGCTCTTCCCATCAGGTGCCAAAATATTGGAGCTTCAGCTTCAGCATTGATACTTCCAATGAATATTCAGGATTGATTTCCTTTAGGATTGACTATTTTAATCTCTTTATTGCACAAGGCACAGTTAAGAGTCTTCCTGCAAATCCACAGTTCAAAACATCAATTCTTCATTGATCAATTCTTCAACTGTTCAGCCTTCCTTATGGTTCAACTCTCACATCCATCTGTGACTACTGGAAAAGCCATGACTTTGACTATATGGACCTTTGTTGGCAAAGTAATGTCTCTGCTTTTTAATATACCATATAGGTTTGTCATAGATTTTATTACAAGGAGCAAGCATCTTTTAATTTCATGGCTGCAATCATCACCTGCAGTGATTTTGGAGCCCAAGAAAATAATGTCTGTCACTGTTTCTATTATTTCAACATCCATTTACCATGAAGTGATGAGACCAGATAATATGATCTCCATTTTTTGAAAGTTGAGTTTTAAGCCAGCTTTTTCATTCTCTGCTTTCAAATTTATCAAGAGTCTCTTTAGTTCCACTTCACTTTTGCCATAAGAGTGGTGTCATCTGCATATCTGAGGTTATTGACATTTGTTCCAGCAATCTTGATTTCAGCTTGTGCCTCATCCAGTCTGACATTTCACGTGATATATTCTACATATAATTTAAATAAGCAGGGTGACAAGATACAGCGTTAACATTCCCTTTTCCCAATTTTGAACCAGTTCACTGTTCCATGTCTGGTTCTAACTGTTGGTTCTTGACTTGTATACAGGTTTCACAGAGGCAGGTAAGGTGGCCTGGTATTATCATCTCTTTCGGGATTTTAAACAGTTTGTTGTGATCCATACAGTCAAAAACTTTAGCGTAGTTGATGAAGCAGATGTTTTTCTGGAATTCTCTTGCTTTTTCTATGATCTGACGAATATTGGCAATTTGATCCCTGGCTCCTCTCTCTTTTCTAAATCCAAATTTAGCATCCGAAAGTTATCAGTTCATGTACTGTTGAAGCCTAGCTTGAAGAATTTTGAGCATTACTTTGCTAGCACATGAAATAAGTGTAATTGTGTGGTAGTTTGAGCATTCTTTTGCATTGCTCTTTGTTGGAAATGGAATGAAAACTGTCCTTTTGCAATTCTGTGGCCACTGCTGAGTTTTCCAGATTTGCTGGCAAATTGAGTGCAGCTCTGTCACAGCCTCATCTTTTAGGATTTGAAATAGCTCAGCTGAAATTTCTTCAACCCCACTAGCTTTGTTTATAGTGATGCTTGCTAAGTCCCACCTGACTTTGCACTCGATGATGTCCGGCTCTAGGTGAGTGATCACACCATCGTGGTTATCTGGGTCATTAAGATCCTCCTTATATAAGTCTTCTGTGTATTCTTGTCACCTCTTTTTAATATCTTCTGCTTCTCTTAGGTCCATACTGAGACAAATGTAGGCAGCATATTAAAAAAGCAGAGACATTACTTTGCTTAAAAATGATCATATAGTCAAAGCTATGGTTTTCCCAGTAGTCATCTAAGTCTGTGAGAGTTGGATCATAAAGATGACTGAGTGTGGAAGAATATATGCTTTGAACCTGTGGTGTTGGAGAAGACTCTGGAGAATCCCTTGGACTGCAAAGAGATCAAATCAGTTAATCTTAAAGGAAATCAGTCCTGAATATTCATTGGGAGGACTAATGCTGAAGCTGAAGTTTCAATACTTTGGCCACCTGATGTGAAGAGCCAACTTATTGGAAAACATCCTGATGCTGGGAAAGACTGAAGGCAAGATGAGAAAGGGACAGCAGAGGATGAGAAATTTAGATAGTATCACCGAATCAATGAACATAAATTTGAGCAAGGTCCAGGAGATAGTGAAGACCAAGGAAGCCTGGTGTGCTACAGTCCATGGGGGTCACAAAAAGTCAGGCAAAACTTAGTGACTGACCAATAACAAGAGCAAAGTTTAATACACTAAGGACTCTCTTGGATAAAAGAGATGTCATACAATAATAGATGGGCAAATCAAACAGAGAGATGGAAACTCTGAGACTGAAAAAAAAAGCTAGAAATAAAACTCAGTATAACATAAATGAGAAAAACATTTGATGATCTTACTAGTATACTGATCATAACTGAGGAAAGAGTCTCTGAGCTTAGGGTATCTCAATAGAAACCTCCCAAACTGAAAAGCAAATAGAATAAAAACTTTACAAAAAAAAAGAACATTCAAGTATTGTGGAATAATAATAAAAGGTATATCATATGCATGATGTGTCAGGACAAAAAGAGAGAAAGAATATTTAAAAGACCAATGTACAGTAATATCCCCAGTATAATGTAAGATACCAAACCATTAATTCAGAAAGCTCTGAGAACATCAAGCAGGATAAATGTTAAAAAACACACATGTAGGCACGCAATAATCAAATTACTATTACAAATAATAATAGTAATAATGGATCACAGAGTTTTAACAGACATCTCACAAGGAAGATAAAGAGTTATGAAATAAGCAAATGGAAAAATGCTCCACATCATGGATTAAAACAGCTTAAAATCTGGAACACTGACAAAAACAAACGCTGAGGAGAATGTAGAGATATGGTGACTTTTGATGGAAATAAAAAATGGTTCAGGCACTTTGGAAGAGAGTTTGACAGCTTCTTATAAAAGTCAACATGGTTTTACCATATAATTCAGGGATAGTGTTCTTTGGTATTTACCCAAAGAGTGTGAAAATGATGTCCACATAAAACCTGCATATGGATGTTTACAACAGTTTTATTCATATTTGCCAAAACTGAAAGCAATCAAGATATCCTTCAGTGGATGAATGCATAAATAAATTGTAGTTCATATAGATGAATGAGTTTTATTCAGTGCTAAAAGGAAATGAGTTTCAAGTCACAAAAATTCAAGGACAAACTTAAATGCATACTACTAATCTAAAGGAGCCAATTCAAAAAAACTACAAACTATATGACATTCTGTAAAAGTAGAATTATGAACCAATAAAAAGATCAGTGTTTGTCAAAAGTCGAGGAGAAGTTGGTGAGACAGGATGAATGCACCAAGAACAGATGATATTTAGGGCAGTAAAAATACTCTGTATGATGTTAGGATGATGAATACATGTCATTATACATTCGTCTAAACCTTTAGAGTGTACACCATTGAGTAAACACTAATGTAAACTATGGACTTTGGGTGATTATGACATAGCAGTGTCAATTTATCAACTGTGATAAATATATCACTCTGGTGGGAGAAGTTGGTAATGGGGGTTAATATACATGTGTAGGAACAGAGGATATACGGGAAATCTCTACATCTTCCTATCAATTTTTTTGTGAACCTAAAACTGCTTTTTAAAAGTCCTTTAAAATAACAATAATAATACTTCTGAATTGTGTGAATTTCTTTCTGTATCCTACTGCTTACATTCAATAGATAATAGCATTCACACTAATTTAAAAATGAATATGATGTTGTAAAAGCTACAAAGATAAATTTGTTATTGTATCAGATTTAAGCAATTGAAAATCAATTGTAAATAAATTCACTTCAGTAAAATATTTAGATAGGCATTTTAAAATTCACTTTTACAAAATTATAGTTTTATGCACTTATAATTATCTCCACTTTCAAACATCTGAAGAGACAGATATGTATTACAGAAAAACAAAAAATGTTTGAGATAAGATTTAAGATGTGACTATACATCAAAACCCTTTGTACCTACTTTCCATAGGAGACTTTTTCCTGCCCACCATATTGCAATGAATTCAGCAAAATTGCTTGAACTCATATGTTTGGCCCAAAATATAACCAGCTTTCTTAGCTCCCAGATCAAAGATAAACAATGTCCTCTCTAAGGAACTAAACTTATATATACTGATATGGGAATACCAGATCACCTGACCTGCCCCCTGAGAAATCCGTATGCAGGTCAGGAAGCAACAGTTAGGACTGGACATGGAACAACAGATGGGTTCCAAATCAGGGAAGGGATATGTCAAAGCTGTATATTGTCACCCTGATTATTTAACTTATACACAGAGTAGATCATGTGAAATGTCAGGCTGGATGGAGCACAAGCTGGAATCAAGATGGCAGGGAGAAATATCAATAACCTCAGATATGCAGATGACACCACTCTTATGGCAGAAAGTGAAGAAGAACTAAAGAGCCTCTTGATGAAAGTGAAAGAAGAGAGTGAAAACGGTGGCTTAAAACTTAACATTCAGAAAACTAAGATCATTGCATTCGGTCCCATCACTTCCTGGCAAATAGATGGGGAAACAATAGAAACAGTGTGAGATTTTGTTTTGGGGGGCTCCAAAATCATTGCATATGGTGCCTGGGGCCATGAAATTAGAAGACACTTGGTCCTTTGAAGAAAAGCTATGACCAACCTAGACAGCTTATTAGAAAGCAGAGATATTACTTTACCATCTAGGTAAAGGTCCATCTAGTCAAAGCTGTGGTTTTTTCAATAGTCATGTATGGATGTAAGAGCTGGACTATAAAGAAAGCTGAACACCAAAGAATTGATGCTTTTGAAATGTGGTGTTGGAGAAGACTCTTGAAAGTCCCTTGGACTGCAAGGAGATTCAACCAGTCCATCCTAAAGGAAATCAGTCCTGAATTTTGGAAGGACTGATGCTGAAGCTGAAACTCCAATACTTTGGCCACCTGATGCAGAGAATGGACTCATTGGAAAAGTCCCTGATGATGGTAAAGTTTGAAGGCAGGAGAAGGGGACAACAGAGAATGAGATGGTTAGATGGAATCTCTGACTCAAGGGACATGAGTTTGGTGATGGACAGGGAGGCATGGCATGCCACATTCAATGGGGTTGCAAAGAGTTGGACACAAAGGAGTGATTGAACTGAACTGAACTGAAACTTTCATTTTAACTGGATATGGTTCTGGGGATTTGCCTATGGGAAAACTTTTACCTGAGTATTTTATTTATGAACAGTGTTTCACCAGAGATTTCATTAACTGGTTGTTTCCTACATATCCATACTGTAAGCACTATTTCCTCTATGTCACTACACCGTAGATCTCTATAAAGCAGATTTTAATACAGAATGAATATTTTTGGGCTTTTAATACAAAAATAAAAAAATAATTATGATGAGATGCTGCCTGTAGGATGGCCTTTAGAATGGATGCTTTGAAAATATGTCATTGCTGCAATGAAAATAACCAAATATTAAGTAGTAATGGGAACAGGATTGACATGGTTTAAAATACAGTATTTTTTGTGAGACTCTGGATTAATATACTCTAATCATATGTGGCATTTAATTAAATTATTTAATTTATTTCATTTAAATACTGCATTCTATAAATATCATTAATATATCACTTTCATTCAGATCACCAAATATTTGAGTGATATTTGAGAATTGTGATCATATGCAAAGCACTAGAGATTTTAAATGAATGCCATGTCATCTCTCTATTTTTTCCTTTAATTGTAGTAAACCTAGAGGGGAAGATAAAATTATCCCCATGAGGATAAAATTATCACTTAATTTTGGTAAAGAAAATACTATATTATTTGAATGTAGATTTTCAGTGGCAGATAAAGTGATCAAAGCAGCACGTATGGGAAAAGAGACATGGACAGAGCATATATGTGAAACTATTATCTAGCACAGGCTTTTTCATTGTCTTAATGTGAAATCTTGAGCAAATAGTTTTACAGTTGTTGAAGTTCCTTTAATTGTTGAATAACTGACCAACATTTAAAACAGCCAATATTTCTTGTGAAGTTTCACTTTATTAAAAAAAAAAAAAGAAAAGAAAAACTGCTTGAGCTCATCTTAAGAATATCAAGGTCTTACTGAGTAAGAAATGTTCCTAGTGGTAGTACATAAAGAGATCCCAGCATCAAAAAAACATATCATTGCGTTCTACCCCCTGCTAGTTAACAGATTCAGATCACAGCATCATTTCCTAAGATCCCAGAGAAAAAAACTAGTATAACTGTCTGAAACACAATGGAAAAATGGAAAAGATGGTAGGTGCATTCAGCTATCTACATGAGGAAGACAACATTTTTTTAATTGCATTTATACTAGTTTCTGTTAAGGTAACAACTATCAACAAGATAAAATCCAAATGAGACATTTTGAATTGTGATTTCACAATAAAAAATCAGATGACCCTGGATTATAGTGATGCTTTTGCTTTTATCTAGTTGGAGGTGTTATAATATGTGGCAGGGTCTGATGAGAGTAAGGCACTAAAGTATTTCCACTGAAGCAAATGAGATTACAAAGTGAAATTATCAAGTTTTCCCCACCACAAGTGAATTCTCTAATTTGTCTCTAATTATAAATTAAAATACATTTTCCCTCAAGAAATATCTCTTCTTTGTAAGTTAAATTTTGCATGATTTTGGTGCAAGCTGGTCTTTGTTTTACATTTACAAGCAAACACGGGAGAAGAGGGAATGAAGGTAGAGCTAGATACGCTCATAAATACATTTAGTTAATGTAAAAGTGCGTTTTTTTATCTTTCCTGAAAGTATTAAAAAAACTAGTACCCTAAGTAGCTAACCTTGTGTCAACAAGATACATGAATACTGAGTTGCACACAGAACCTGAGATGTATAAAATATGTAAGTGCCATACAATCTACAAATTTCTGCACAAATATATTCTCTTCCAAGAAATGATTTTGGAGAAATTTTGTTCTCCACTGATTTTGTTAGATATTATGAAGACATATGATAAGGGTTAAAAGATGTTAAGACATAGAGTTTCAGAAATACTTTTTTTGACTCATCAATCAGTGAAGATATTGACTGCCCACTGTTTAAGAAAGTTAATCCTGAGGATATATAAATGATTAAACCTTGAAAAACAAAGACGCCTATAAAAATGTGCTGTTGCCCCCATGGGTAGCTGTATTTTTCATCGGAGTGAATTGAGCTGTGCAAATTAGAGTGCAATCACAAACCAAGACCAAAATACATCCAAATCATGAGGGGAAGATATCAAGCAGGGAAGATGAGAGAAAAGTAAAAAAGAACCCCTGTCTCTTTGTCCAACTGCTTTCCTATTAGGTTTTCAAAGGAATCTGTGTTGGGCAAGAAACACTTTTATTTTCAGAACCACTGACAGGTTTTCTTATATATATGGGAAACAGTTGGGGGGGGGGTTAAAAAGAAACGGCCTCAAGATAGAATGAGCAATCCAATAGTATCTGAAAAGATACAATGAATCGGAAAGAACTGTCTATTCTTAAAGCATCTACAAATTTGGCTAAATTAAATATATCTAAAGAGAAATCATAATTCTTTCTATTTTGGAAATATTTGTTAAAATCAAAAATAATTGCATTTTATTTTAAACCAAGCTAAACATTAAATTTCTTAGGATCGTATTTTTGATTACCCATTAGGGGTCATTATGTTACTTTCTAAATTTACCCTATATGTGTTAATCATACAGACATACACAGGTTTTGAATACAGATGACAACACATATGCACCAAGAAAGTATCGAAATACTTATTACTCAAATAATAAAACTTTCTACAGAGAAGATGGTTGACTCCAAAGGAGGTCCAAAAATGGTTTGAAAAAGCAGTAAATAAAGGTTGGCTTTGGTTTCTCCATCACGTAGGGTATACGACTGTGGGCAAAGTTCACTGTGTGATAACAGATTCTGTGGTCTGAAGCTTCCATGAGTGCCAAAAGAGGGAGTGCTCAGACTTCCTTACCAACCTGCCCAGATCAGTTTTATGGCCCGAATGTAATCTATGTTTATAAATATTTCAAGTATGCTTGAGAAGCTGTGTTTTCTGTTGTTGGGTGGAAAATTCTGTAAAGTTAATTTGATCAAGTTAGTCCATATTCCTGAAAAGGTCAACTCTGTCCTTCCTGATTATCTACTTGGTTAATTTATTAATTTGTAACGGAGAGGTTTCAAATTCTCCAACTATTTGTTGATTCTATTTTATATTCCCTTTGTGTATTATTTAGCTTTTTATTTTTCTTAAAACTATGTTAATGGTTGTCCTACAATTTACAATACCTGTGTTTACATAATGTATGCTCACTGGCCCATTTCACTATAACACTTTCTTTGTAACTGTCAGGACCTCAGCTGAGTTGAGCTGATAAGAACCAAGCTGCCAGATGTCGGAGAAGCCAATTAAAACAATAGGCTAACAAAGGAAAGAGTTCAGTCTTTAATCATTTGCTTCAATGGGAAATAGGCAAGAGGCTAAAACCAAGGGAGCCCAACTCCCACCTTTCCTTTCCCAGGTGAACCTGCTGGGATATGGAGACAGGCTCACTGCGAGATGGACCCTGAGTCTGGGGGCTGGAGGCGTGGACAGGAGCGGAAAGCACTCAGGACTGAGTGAGGAAGTCCCATGGAGAATGTGAAGAGCCTGACTACCGGCGAGCCTCAGACATTCTGCAACTCTCTTCAGAGGCTGAAAAGCAGGAGTTGTTCACCAAGTCCAGGGTGGGGAAGGAAGTTTTGGCCTGTAAGACATGACAGGCAAAGTCTTTATAACTGCCTATAATCGAGTCTGAAAATACACACATTGCTTTTTTATCCCAAAGCCAGTCTGGTGGCTCAGATGGTAAAGAATCTGCCTGCAATGCAAGAGACCTGTGTTCAATCCCTGGGTTGGGAAGATCCCCTGGAGGAGGGCATGGCAACCCACTGCAGTATTCTTGCCTGGAGAATCCCATGGACAGAGGAGCCTGGCCGGCTGCAGTACATGAGATTGCAACGAGTCAGACGCAACTGAGCAACTAAGCACAGCAAAATTTCAATTACCCTTAAGCGTTTATCCTCACTTCCTCTGTCCCATAGCTTGTGGTATTACTGTCATTTATATCAATTGCCATAGATTCTACATTCTTGATATGTTGTTATTAGATTGCTTTAAACAAGCAGCTGTCTTTTATATCAGTAGAGAATAAGAAAGACTTGATTTTGTTTTCATTTATACCTTTGGCAACCTTCGTTTTTATGTAGATCCAAGTTTCTGACTTACCTTTTGCTTTTGTTTCTTTTTTTTTTTTTTGCCTGAAGAACTTCCTTTCACATTTCTTGCAGAACAAGTCTGCTAGAAATACTTTCATTTTTTTTCCAAGTCTTTATTTCTTCTTCACTTTTGAAGGATAATTTCACAGGATATAGATTGGATATAGATTTCTAGGTGTTTGTATTTTTTTTTTAACACGAAGTGTTTCAACCCACATCCCTTTTTGATTTTTGATGAAAAGCCTGCTGAAATTCTTATTCTGATTTAACTTTAAATGAGTACCATAAATGAGAAAAGAGACTCTAGGGGAGAGGGCAAGGGTGGGATGATATGGGAGAATGGCATTGAAACATGTAAATTATCATATGTGAAATGAATTGCCAGCCCAGGTTTGATTCATGATACAGGGTGCTCAGGGCTGGTGCACTGGGATGACCCAGAGGGACGGAATTGGGAGGGAGGAGGGAGGGGGGTTCTGGAAAGGGAACACATATATACCCACGGCGGATTCATGTCAATGTATGGCAAAACCAACAAGATAATGTAAAGGAAACAATAAATTAATTAATTTAAAAAAAGAATCTAAAAAACATAAATACATATATACATGTATAACAGAATCATTTCACTATACACCTGAAACTAACAATTCATTGTTAATCAATTATGCTTCAATATAAAATGAAAAGTTAAAGAAAATGAATATTCTATTTTTGTTTATCTTCTTTCAATAATTTCTCCTCTTTCCCCCCTGTAGTTTGAATATGGTATACCCACTTGTAGCTTTTTTTCTTGATTTTGGCTTTTATTAAATCTTTCTTGTTGCTCTCTTAGATTATTGAATTTAGGGCTTAGTGCCTGTCATTAATTAGCAATTCTTTACTTACTAATTTCTAACTGGACATATGAATTAAAATATTTCTTCCGGGAGGGACTAAGATGGCGGAGGAATAGGATGTGGAGTCCACACTCTCCCCAACAAATACACCAAAGGAACATTTAAATACCGAACAAACTCCATAAATCAACATCTGAATGCTGGCAGAGGTCTTCAGGCATCTGGAAAGACAGCCCATTGCCGACGAAAGAAGGTAGGACCAAAGGGAAAAAAAAAAAGTAAAAAGAGGCAAAGAGGCAGGGACTGAGATTCATCCCCGAAGGGGAGCCTCGAAAGAGATAAAGGTTTACGAACGTCAGGAAACATTCTCACTGGCGGAACTGAGAGATCTGAGGCGAATCTCAAAGAGCATAAAAGTCAGGACTTAGAAGCCAATAAATGGTTAAGCCCCTTGGAGAACGGAGCGGCGGCCGGTCGCCCCTTCCCCCACGAGCCAGCGGACTGCTCAGGGAGGGGCGGGCCACGTGCTTAGGGGGAGGACTGAGATTGAACGCCTGGGGAAGACTGAGGGTCCTAACCGAGGGTGCTAACCGGAGATAGACCGCTGGGTAGCCTTCCCGAGGAAGACCCCTGCCAGGCTCACGAACAGAACAAAGGGGAGCGGGGACTCGGACCGCGGCGCGAGACAGCCGGGTGGAACAGGGAGGCTGCGGGCTACGGAGAGCGCCCCTGCGAGGCTTCTGCCCCCAAACCGCAGGCAGAATTGGGTGCTAGCCAAGACCTCTGGGGACTCTGGACAGTCGCCACCAGAATTCGGCGCTTCTCATATCTGAGAAAACGCCCCCAGCCGCACATTGAAAATACTGAGCAGCTGGGCCGGGGGAGGGGAGAAGCCGCAGCCCCCCAACTGCATCACCAGAGTGCGCCGCCAGAGTCGGCCGCTGCACATCTGAGAAGACACGCCCAGCTGCAAGCAGAAAGAGCCGAGCGGCTGGGCCAGGGGAGAGGAGAAGCCACAGCCTCCAACTGCCTCATCAGAGTGCGCCGCCAGCCGAGAGCCTGAGCAGAGGGGGCAGGAAAAGCGCAGGAACCGCTAGCGGGGCAAACCCCAGAGCGCTGAATAGACACTGAAGGGGCCAGCAGAGGTCGCCAGATCAAGCAGGACAGACCTCTTAAGATTCCAACCAGGAAACTCTGACAAAACACTCATCCAACCCCTCCCATAGTGAGGAAACCCCACAATAAAGGGACAACACACCAAGATAAACAAGATGAAAAGGCAGAGAAATACCCAGCAAGTAAAGGACCAGGATAAATATCCCCTAGACCAAACAAAAGACGAAGAGATAGCTTGTCTACTTGACAAAGAATTCCGAATAATGATAGTGAAAATGATCCAAAACCTGGAAAATAAGCTGGAGTTGCAGTTCAATAACCTGCAGGCAAGGATTGAGAAGATGCAGGTAAGCTTTAACAAGGACTTAGAAGAAATGAAAAAGAGTCAAAATACAATAAATAATGCAATAAATGAGATCAAAAACACCCTGGAGGGAACCAACAGTAGAATAACAGAAATAGAAGACAGGATAAGTGAAATAGAAGATAGAATGGCAGAAATAAATGAAACAGAAAGGAAAAATGAAAAAAGAATTAAAAGAAATGAGAACAATCTCAGAGACCTCTGGGATAGTATTAAACGCACCAATATTCAAATCATAGGAATCCCAGAAGAAGAAGACAAAAAGAAAGATCATCAAAAAATTCTTGAAGAAATTATGGTGGAAAATTTCCCTAAATTGGGAAAGCAAATAACATCTCAGGTCCAAGAAACACAGAAGGTCCCAAATAGAATCAACCCCAAGCGGAATACCCCAAGACACATATTAATCAAATTAACAAATATCAAATACAAAGACCAAATATTAAAAGCAGCAAGGGAGAAGCAAAAAATAACCCACAAGGGGAATCCCATAAAGATAACAGCTGATCTCTCAATAGAAACGCTTCAGGCCAGAAGGGAATGGCAGAGCATTCTTAAAGTCATGGAAGAACACAAGCTACAACCCCGATTACTGTACCCAGCAAGGATCTCATTCAATATTGAAAGAGAATTCAAAATTTTTTCAGATAAGCAGAAATTGAGAGAATTTAGCAATACAAAACCAGCCCTCCAACGAATGCTAAAGGATCTTTCCTAGATAGGAAACACGGATGGGATATATAATCTCGAATCCAAAACAATAAAATAGAAGAAATGGCAACAGGATCATATTTATCAATAATTACCTTAAATGTAAACGGGCTGAATGCCCCAACCAAAAGACAAAGACTGGCCGATTGAATACAGAATCAAGATCCCTATATATGTTGCCTACAAGAGACCCACCTCAAATCTAAGGACACATATAGACTGAAAGTTAAAGGCTGGAAAAAGATATTCCATGCAAATAAAGACCAAAAGAAAGCACGAGTGGCAATACTCATATCAGATAAAGTAGACTTTAAAATAAAGGCAGTGAAAAGAGATAAAGATGGACATTACATAATGATCAAAGGATCAATCCAAGAAGAAGAAATAACAATTATAAATATTTATGCACCCAACATAGGAGTACCACAATATGTAAGACAAATGCTAACAAGTATGAAAGGGGAAATTAATAACAACACAATAATAGTGGGAGACTTTAATACACCACTCACACCAATGGATAAATCAACTAAACAGAAAAGTAACAAGGAAATTCAAACTTTAAATGATACAATAGATCAACTAGACCTAATTGATATCTATAGGTCACTCCACCCCAAAACAAGGAATTTCACTTTTTTCTCAAGCGCACACGGGACCTTCTCCAGGATAGATCACATCCTGGGCCATAAATCTAGCCTTGGTAAATTCAAAAACATTGAAATCATCCCAAGCATCTTTTCTGATCACAATGCAGTGAGATTAGATATCAATTACAGGAGAAAACCATTCAAAACCTCCAACATATGGAGGCTCAACAACACACTGCTGAATAACCAACAAATCACAGAAGAAATCAAAAATGAAATTCAGTTATGCATGGAAACGAATGAAAATGAAAACACAACAGCCCAAAACCTATGGGACACTGTGAAAGCAGTGCTAAGGGGAAGGTTCATAGCAATTCAAGCTCACCTTAGGAAACAAGAAAAAAATCAAATAAATAACCTTACTTTACACCTAAAGCAACTAGAAATGGAAGAAATGCAGAAGCCCAGGTCTAGTAGAAGGAAAGAAATCTTAAAGATCAGGGCAGAAATAAACGCAAAGCAAACAAAAGAGACCATAGCAAAAATCAACCAATCCAAAAGCTGGTTCTTTGAGAAGATAAATAAAATTGACAAACCATTAGTCAGACTCATCAAGAAACAAAG
>ML661908.1:247515-328470 GCA_007570785.1 Antilocapra americana | reverse complement strand
TCCTGCCATATGACCCAGCAATCCCACTGTTGGGCATATATACCGAGGAAACCAGAATTGAAAGAGACACGTGTACCCCAATGTTCATCCCTGCATTGTTTACAATAGCCAGGACATGGAACCAACCTAGATGCCCGTCAGCTGATGAATGGATAAGAAAGCTGTGGTACATATACACAATGGAATATTACTCAGCATTAAGGAAAAATTCATTTGAATCAGTTCTACTCAGATGGACGAAACTGGAGCCCATTATCCAGAGTGAAGTAAGCCAGAAGCAAAAACAACAATACAGTATATTAACGCATATATATGGAATTTAGGAAGACGGTAACGAGAACCCAGCATGCGAGACAGCAAAAGGAACACAGATGTATAGAATAGACTCAGGGCCTCTATGGATGAGGGAAAGGGTGGGATGATATGGGAGAATGGCATTGAAACATGTTAATTATCATATGTCTAAGCAATAGCCGGCCCAGGATTGATGCTTGGGACTGGTGCAAGGAGATTTCCCAGGGGGAGGGAGGAGGGAGGGGGGCTATGGAGGGGGAGCATATGTGAACCCATGGTGATATTATGTCATTGTTTGGCAAAACTAATAAAAAAAAAATGTTAAATAAAAAAAAAAGGAAAAAAAATAAATAAAATAAAATATTTCTTCCACACTCTCTCTCTTCTTTTCTGGTATTCTAATTGTATGTTTCACCTTTCTAATGATTATGATTTTCCCACTGTTCTTGAATGTTCTGTTCATTATCTTTCCCTATTTAATTTCATTTTAATTCATATTTCTCTTTGTATTTCAGTTTGTAAAATTTCTATTACTCTATCTTCAAGTTCACTAACTCTTTCCTCAGCTATGTAGAATATGTGAATGAACCTGTCCAAGGCAATTTCCAGTTCTGTTACTGTATTTTTAATTTCTAAAATTTCCTTTGACTCTTTCTTAGTGTTTTTATTTGCTACATTATCAACATAACCTGTAATGTTGTTAACTTTTTCCTTTTGAACACTTACCTTAGTAATTTTAATTATCACATCTGAGAATTCCTACATGCCTCATATCTGAGTCTGGCTGGAATTAGTTGCTTTACTTTCTCAGAATATTTTTCCTTGCCTTTTATCATACTTTGAATTTTTCTTCTTTCATTGAAGCTGACATGTTATGTAAAGTAATGGGGATTTAAAAAAATCAGTGTGAGGATTTATGTTAATCTGGCTAAGAACAGGGCTATGTTAGTGTCTGTTTTACGTGCATGTCCCACAGATATCAAATTCCTTTAGAGTCCTTATGTTTGTCTCCTTACACTTTAAGGCTTCCCTTTGTACAGATCCTTAGAGAGAGTTTGTGTCTGACATTTCTTTTAGCTACAATTCTTAGTTATAATGCTGGAAGCTCATGGTATTGTCATAGGAAGTAGGAGGGGATGGTCTATAATGCCATGATTTTGTTCCAGTATTTTTATGGACTGTTTCTCAGGTGTGTGGTTTTTCACTAGGATTTCTGTAGCTCTTCCACATGTACAGGTTTTTATCCCCTGATCTCTGTTCCCTTTCACATCTACTTTCTGTAGAAAGTGAAAGTCTTTTCTCCTGTTGAATGTTCCCTCCTTTGGGGAGATAAGGACTGGGACAGAATCCCATTTTCACAGTGCAGTAAGGTTTCAGAATTTCCCTTTGTGGAAGTCCCCCCCAGCCACCCAAGATTAGAACTTTGATAGGGAGAAGAGTCTGGGTGGTTTCCCAAATACCACTTTCCCCCTCACCTTGACCAATGTCACAAAGAAATTTTTCTGACATCCTCTCCATGAGAAACTGCTGAGTATCCTTATATAAAATCCACCATGCCAGTACTTCAAGAATTTGTCATTCTCACACTAGTGTTCACTAAACCTGCAATAATTCTCTAAGATAGACATTTTAGTAACTGCCATCACTATCCTATTGATTCTAGCAGCTTTTGCTGTAGGTAATAAAATTCAGGATCAGTATCTCTCTGAATATGATTATCTTTCAAAGTTTTAGTAATAGTCATTTGTTGAGCATCATTGATATACTTATCTGATGAGTCTCAGAAAAGCCTCAGATTTTCAATTTGTATACCTTTTTCTTGTCATAAGGACAGCAACAACTTTCAAGCACTTTACCTGTCAGATTTGATGCTGTCCATCCTGAAGAATAGCTTTTCATTCAGAAATTCAAGCAGGTCCAACCAATGGTGACAAAACAAGAATCTTATGTCAAACTCACATCACTCCAAACATAGCAGTGCTTCTAGTCAATTTAATTACAAGTCTTTGAGAATGGTTGACTTTGAGATCATTTTGCCCTGGAAAATATATTCTAATAATGGTTATTTTTAATCATTTTTAATTTAAAATGTATTTTAGCTACAATATGGTAGTTGAACATAGAAAATTGACTTGGGAAATTAACCATTGTAACATGGATTAAAATTTTTAAGAAAACAGAAACTAACTTAAATGTGCACTTATTACTTTGATACTCTGTTTACCTCTATTTATCATACATATAAGTTTTTGCTTCCATAGAGATGGAGCATGGAGGTACACTGTTTAGGAATAAGTGTTGTGCTTGTTTGAGGCTTCTTTATTTCAAAGAAATCGATAAAATTTACCATGGGAAAGGAAAAATTAAGGAAAAGAGAATAACAATCAATTGTATTATAGTGATATGAGTAGCTAAATCAAAGGGAATAAGTAATTATATATTCATATTCAGAAAAAGGCAAAATATTTTAGCAATAGTCTCCCATTGTTCAAAAGCAGAGTTTGGTTTTCATCAATAATTCACAGTAGAATAAATAGCTACACATTCAAAATGAATTTTAGAGTTTTATAATCTGCCTTATGTTGAAGATTGTATGAAAGAAAATCCTTAAAATACAAAGAATCGCTTTCACCAAAATAGTTTTGGTGAGTTATACACATAACAGGCCAAGGGTGAATTTACTATTTGAGTCACATAATCATCACTCTCAAATTACATGGAGGAGCATGTGTGACAAATTGCAAGGATAAACTGTGTATTTTTTCTTTGTGTTCAGGGATGGAGAGTTTAGTAATATATCCTTCTTATTGCCTCTGTCTTCTCACCGATTTAAATGCCATCAAAGGAAACTGGTTTACTTAGTTTCAGCAGCCTCTAATCCTGCAAGGATTCTAGTTACCATAAGAGATTACCCTAAAGTTGATTGATTTCTTTCCCAGTGACTGAAATTTCTGAAAATGAACCCCAGTTAGGCTTGAATCATGTCTCCCAGAAAAGATTGGGTTCCATCCTTGCCTTTTCAAGACTTTCAAATAAATAGAATCAGATAGTATAACATTCTCATTTTTCCATCTTGCAAATTTCTGAGACCTATCTATTTACTTTTCCAGGAGAGAAAAAAGTAGGGTGTTGTACAAACAGTTGATACTGAATGATAGTTAAAGCTACCCACTACACTTATCTGGGAAGTTCAAACTCAATAAGACAGTGATGGGAAAATTCCCAAGCTAGTTCTTTTAATGGGTTTAATTGAAACATTTTAACTATATGTTAATGTAATTATGGTTTCTACATCATTGTAGTCCAGATTTTATGCCCCAGTGACTTTTAATTTCAGAGACTGTAGAGAAATAAGGTTTTTAAGTTGTTGATGATATCAAACACTACAATTTAGTTTCAACTCATTTGTAAAACTATAAGGTTGGATTGAATGCTATTATTATCTCCCAATCCATTTCTTTTGTTACATTAAAGTAATTATATTATATCTTGTTGAAGAATGAAGATGTGCCTCTATCTCTAGCACCAAAATAAACCTTTATTAACAGTCTACTATATTCTTGTAGCTTACATGTGATTTAAGGAGGAGAAAAGCCCACAGATAACAAAGCAAAGTTGTCATAGATGAAATAGTCCCATCTTTGGGCCATTATGGAGACTGCTGATACTAGCTAACTTATAAAAATATACATTTTTTTTTTAAAGTCCAGACTTCTGGAAAGAGTAATCTTAACTTCCAACCATCTTAGAAATACAAACACCGATATTGACTTTCTAGGCAATTAAATTAATCCAGTGAAACTTTCCCAAGTGATTTTACCTGAAAGAGAAATAATAGATGATAACCATAATAAAAGCTTAAAATGTGTTGAGGAATTCAGACAAATGATAATAGAATAGGACATATGACAGAAGACTGAATGTTACTTGTGTTTATTCTGTCCTTAAAATATACAGGTAATTTTAAGCATGCAATATTAGCTTTAGACACACTGAGTTTGAAGTTATGGAAGCAATTTTAGTACAGAATATATAAGCAGAAATAGATATGGAATAGATTGGTATAGAGCTGGTGGTTCAAGATATTTAAAGTAAGTGCAATCACTTTATCATCATCATAGAATATTAAATATATATTTATTGGTCACTCCTCTATGTTTATTCAGGAGTCCTTTCTATTCTGTGAAGATATCAGAACTGAGATTTAGCGATTTTGTGCTAACTATTCCCTCTACTTGGGCTGTTATTTCTCAATACATTTTTTTTGTGTGTGTGGAGGTGGGCAAATCCTTCCATTTTTGGCTCATGGGTCATGAAATACACAGTGACCACCTTCATAAAGTGTATATGACATTTGCAGGATGGTAGAATAGGCAGCTCCATAAATTCTGTTCCTAGCCAGACAACCATAATTTGTTTTTAAAAATCATTTTAAAAGGCAAAATTTAGTCTCTGAAAATTATCTAAAGAGTTATATGTCTAAGATAAGGATTAAAATAAATGGATAAATAAATTGAGAAATATTTATTCTGGAAAATCTCCTACATCGTGGTAAAAAGAGTGAAAGTTCATACAATTTGACTCAAGACCCACATACTCTCTGTTCCTACATTTCTGTTCTAGAACTTTCAGAGCACAAGAAGACAAGGCTCCATCTTCATTCAGCATTGATCTGTTTCCAGGAAGAGAGAATGAAAGAGGTGAGTCTTCATTCCTCCACCAAGCTTTCATCAGTAGGGCAGAATGCAAGGATTTTTCAAGGAATGAAAGTGTTAGTTGCTCAGTCATGTCTGACTGTTAGCAACCTCATGGACTGTAGCCCATGTTCTTCTATCCATGGAATTCTCCAGGCAGTAATACCCGAGTGGGTTGCCATTCCCTTCTCCAGGAGAGCTTCCCAATCCTGGGATCAAACCAGGGTCTCCTGCACTGCAAGTGGATGCTTTATCATCTGAGTCACCAGGAAAACCCTTCTCAAGGAGAGCAGATTAAAAATATTTCATCCTGATCTCTCATGCTTCAGCTTTGGATGGAATAGAGGGTCCATGATGTATGGAGCAAATCAAGAATCCTAGATACTATCACTGTATCCAAGGCATCAAAAACAGTATCACTTCAAGAACAGTAGTCTCTGCATCTAGGCCTGGAGACTAGTAAAGAGATCTTTTCCATGGGGAGAAGCCAACCATAAAAATAAATATGTCTATATCTCTCTCTTCAGGAACAAACTGCTTTAGGAACCGAGTTTGGGGGGAATTCAAGAATGTGAGTATTGTTGAAAACAATAGCTATATTGGTGATAAACAACTGAGGCGAAGCTGGTAGTTGCATGAGAACCAAAATTGAAACCAGAGAACATTGAGAAATTTAACAAAGAGAACCAAGGAAAGGAAATTACTAGATGATGAGGTTGGATCAAGTTTTAAATATTGACCTCAAATACTACCCCTGGGAAAGAGCATGGATTTAACTGTATCAATAAATATATAATATATATGATGCAGTATATGTTATACATAATAATATGTATTATATTATGTATAATACATTTTAAACTGATTCACTATTAAGGGCATTTAGAAAATAAACAGCAACAGAAACATATGACAAGCAGTCTCCAGGGCTTGCCTGGTGGCTCAGATGGTAAAGCATCTGCCTGCAATGCGGGAGACCCAGGTTCAATTCCTGGGTTGGGAAGGTCCCCTAGAGAAGGAAATGACAATCCACTCCAGTACTCTTGCCTGGAAAATTCCATGGATGCAAGAGCCTGGTAGTCCATGGGGTCACAAAGAGTCAGACATGACTGAGCGACTTTACCCATTCACTTCACTCAAACAATTAGTAGAAGTAAATGACTGGAGGTAATGGCAACAAGTAGTCACCTTAATAGAGCAATTGATGAAAGAGGCATTCCAAGAGAATTTGGAGAAAAGCAGAAAAAGCCATTGTTATTCTAGAGTAGCTATGCACACACCCACAGCTGAACCTTTTGAGAAGCAACACTGGAGACTACACTATGGAGATAATATATATCATTAATACAATCAACCAAATCACCAAAGAAAATAAACATGTAAACCACAAGAATAAACCAAAGAGCCTGTGAGTTATTTCCAGGCTTACTTCTAAACATTAACTACAATGTTCATTTTCAACCAAAAATTCATGAGAAATTCAAAGGTACAGGAGAGTATGACCCATAAACAGAGACAAAAGCATGCAACAGAAACTGCCTTTAACAAAGCATATAACACATGCTTTGTTCTAGCAGACAAGATACTGGCATTACTATCATAAATATATTCAAAGAACTAAAAGAACCTATGTGTACAAGTGTATAGAGGAGTATAATGACAGTGTCTTGTCAAGTAGAAAATGTCAGTAAAGAGAAAGAAATATGAAAGAGAACCAAATGGAAATTCTGAAATTTAAAGAGTGTATTGTGTCAACAGGAGAAAGAAACTGCAAATGTGAAGATATATCAATAGAGATTTTGCTAAGTGAATAAAACAGGGCAATATAAGAATTACTCAGAAAGCCTCAGAGAAATCTTACCAGAAGCAGAGGAGAGAAATAGAAGAGCAGAAAAAAAAAGAATAAATAATAACAGAAAATTTCCAAAATTATATGAAAACATCAATCCACACATAAAGGAATCTCAACTAACTCTAAGCAGGATAAATGAAAGAGATTCTAGTCTAGACTAATCATAGTAAAAATGTTGAAAGACAAAGAAAAAAAATCCTGAAACAAGATTATTTCTCACACAAAAAGGAGGCCAGAGGCATATTAAAAGTACTGAAAGGAAAAACAAAACAAACAAAACACTTATATAACCTTATATAATGTAAATCTCTGATTCAATAATGATGGCAAAGATTTGCCCAAATAAACAGAAACTGAGAAAATTTAACACTAGAAAAATTGTACTGGCAAAAAAAATGAAGTTTTCAGAATGAAAAAGTGAAATCCACATTAAAAATAGAAGACAAGTATATATAATCATGAAGATACATATAAAACAGTATACTTAAGTATTTCCACTCTTTCACATTTTAAGGGACTGCGAGTGTGTATTCATCTCACACACTAGCAAAGTAATGCTCAAAATTCTCCAAGCCAGTCTTCAACAGTATGTGTACCATAAACTTCCAGATGTTCAAGCTGGATTTAGAAAAGGCAGAGGAACCAGAGATCAAATTGCCAACATCGGCTGGATCATCGAAAAAGGGAGAGTTCCAGAAAGACATTTACTTTTGCTTTATTGACTGTGCCAAAGCCTTTGACTGTGTGGATCACAGCAAAATATGGAAAATTCTTCAAGCGATGGGAATACCAGACTACCTGACCTGCCTCCTAAGAAATTTGTATGCAGGTCAAGAAGCAGCAGTTAGAACTGAACATGGAACAACAGACTGGTTCCAAATTGGGAAAGGAGTACATCAAAGCTGTATAGTGTCACCCTGCATATTTAACTTATATGTAGAGTACATTATGAGAAATGCTGGGCTGGATGAAGCAAAAGCTGGAATCAAGATTGCTGGGAGAAATATCAACAAACTCAAATATGCAGATGGCACCACCTTTATGGCAGAAAGCAAAGAACTAAAGAACCTCTTGATTAAAGTAAAAGAGGAGACTGAAAAAGTTGACTTAAAACTCAACATTCAGAAAACTAAGATCATGGCTTCTGGTCCCATCACTTCATGGCAAATAGATGGGGAGACAATGGAAACAGTGACAGACTTTATTTTGGGGGGCTCCAAAATCACTGCAGATGATGACTGCAGGCATGAAATTAAAAGACACTTGCTCCTTGGAAGAAAAGCTATGACCAACCTAGACAGCATATTAAAAAGCAGAGACATTACTTTGCCAACAAAGGTCCATCTAATCAAAGCTTTGGTTTTTCTAGTAGTCATGTACAGATGTGAGAACTGGACTATAAAGAAAGCTGAGTGCCAAATAACTGATGCTTTTGAACTGTGGTGTTGCAGAAAACTCTTGAGAGTCCCTTGCACAGCAAGCAGATTCAACCAGTTCAACCTAAAGGAAATCAGTCCTGAATATTCATTGGAAGGACTGGTGCTGAAGCTGAAACTCCAATGCTTTGGCCACCTGATGTGGAGAGCTGACTCATTTCAAAAGACCCTGATGCTGGGTAAGACTGGAAGCGGGAGAAGGGGACAACAGAGGATGAGACAGTTGGATGGCATCACCAAATCAATGGACATGAGTTTGAGTAAGCTCCGGAAGTTGGTGATGGACAGGGATGACTGGCATTCTGCAGTCCATGGGGTCGCAAAGAGTCAGACACGACTGAGCGACTGAATTGATTGAACTGGTAGTATGGTATGTAACTATGGTACATATCTCTAAAAGCTACTTTAAAATACAAACAAAATTTAAAAATTCAAGTCAACTCTTAACCCCATCATTTTTACTTATTTTTACTCTTTATTTTTTACTTAAAATAAAAATTATCCTAGAATGGGGGAGAAAAGATACTTTGTTGGAACAGCAGTTATAACTTAAATGAGATTTGGGAATCTGGCTTCCTGATGGAGAGTTTTGCATCATAATAAGATAAGCAGATCCCCTGGTTTTTAGAGTAGGCAATGAATGTATTATATAGATGTGATAAAGTATTGTGTTTAAATTATGAATTTCACTTCTAGAACAACCCATTCTATGTCTGCACCATTAAGGGAGGGAGAAGAGAGGGAGAAAGAGAAAGATGGGAGGGGAGAGAGGGAAATTCATATGCTAATATTTGTGTTACCTGGGATAAAAGGTATGGGACTATTCATTGTAAGGTTCTTACATCTGTTTTGCAAGTTTGAATTCATTTCAAGTGAAAGTAATAGTAGGAAATAATAAAATGAATGAACACATTAATGAGTAATTTTAATACATGAAATATATATATATATATATATATGGGAGAGAAAATACTAGAGGGAATGTCCATGCTTACGAGAAAAGTTGGAAAATGTGAAGAAATAAGAAATTAAACAGAGAATATTTATCAAATCAAAGACTGCAAAAATTTTTCCAGTATATGAGTTAATCAAAGTCACCAAATTCCACTATGATTTCAAAGAAAACATTTGCAGGTAATATCATGATAATGTTCATCTGTGTTTCTATTTTTTAAGCTGAGCCCTTAAGGTGTTTTACACTCACAGATCTAGGGAAAGAGATAAATGAAAGGAAATTTTCTAATACCTCATCAGAGCAGAAATTTATCTGACAAGGGCTCACAAAAAGCAGTACGACTGTGTGATATCTTTTATTTAAAAAAGAATATGACATGAATATTCGTAAAAAAATTGGTTATGAGACATAATTTATCCTTTTTTGCCATGTCATTTATTTAATTAGATTAGTTTCTGTGATCAGAAATATAAGAAATAGGAGCTCCTTCACATCTTTTAAGAGGCATAGAAGCAAAGATACAGTCCTTCTCCCTTTTCTTTCTCTGATGAACTCTTAGTCATTTCTTAATATACCTAAGTATGTCTTTTTCTAGGAACTTGCTGGTACAGTCTGAGGTTTCCATGTTCTGCCCTGCTGTACATCCCTATGTATATCCATAGTGTACCACATACTGCACTGTGCTGACAGTATTCCCATACTTCTAACTGCAAGATTTTCAAAGACAGGTAATAGACATAAGGTCAGAGTTTAAAATATGACAGGTGCACAGCAGATATTGAAAGCTTGAGATATGAATAGATGAAGAAAAGTGAATAATTCTTGTGTAATACTCCATTGTTAGTCTTTAAAACAGTGAAAAATATTAATTGATGATAAATTGAAATATCAGCAGGTAATGTCCCCAAAAAAGGAGGCATTATCAACAGCTCATTACTCCTCTCGTTAAATAGCTCTTTAGTTCTGTGAATGAGAGCATACTTGCTCTTACCTCGATTTGTGGTTTTGTTTCTTGGTTTCTGTTGCTCAAATGCTGACTTTTTTTTTTAATGTAAGACAGAGTAAGGCTAGTGGTGTTAAAAAACTAATAATAATTAACTGGAGTACATTTTAAATATCCTATTGACTTTACTCAGTGATTCATGAATTGGACGGCAGTCAACCTAGAAAAACATTCCTAGAAACTATATGAAATGAGAGAATTTTACAGATAGAGGAAGGAACAAAGAAGCTACACTAAGAAAACAAATTGGTTTGTTATGGCAAGGTTAGTTTTCTTTAGGAGAGGGCTGGAGTCTATCAGGCAAATGACACAACCCTTCCTGATCAGGTAATTGATTGGTTTAAGATGCTATTTCTAGGAGACCTGAAACTGCAATTAGGTTAAGTTTCAATTTGGTAATATGGGACTTGGAATAAGAAACTTCATTTTGGACCTGTCATTTTGTTTTCAACAATAGGGAGTGTTGAAAATTAACTAACTTATGCTTTGTTCACCAACTAAGGAATGCAATTTTCTAGAAAATGATAAAATAAATATTTGATAGATATTAAACTATTATGTCAAAGAAAAATGGTGCAGTTCTTTGAAAACATTTTTTTAACTATTCCAAAAAATTTTGGAGGAAGGAATACCCCCCAACTCATACTATGAGACCACCACCAGCTTGATAACAAAGCTAGACAAAACATACCACATAAAAAAGAAAACTGCAAACCAGTATCACTAATGAACAGAAACAAAATAATTCATTGTAAATTTAATCTCCATTAAGATTTAGAATAAGTAATCATTGTTTTAAAATTCAATTGAATCTTGTTTAAACAACAAACATCTAATAGCAGTCTATTCATACTTAATAATATTTTCTATCCATATAAAGATCACTGCTCCTAAGTTTCCTAGAGTTGAGGGGAATTTAGTATTACTCTTGAGTATTATACTTTTAACTGATAAGGTGATTTTTCTACAGAGAAAGAAGCTTTATTCATATAGCTATGTGTAAAATATTTATTTATAACTATTTGTATTGCCTATTGTTAGAAATGTTTGCCTTCAGTCTTTCCCAGCATCAGGGTCTTTTCCAATGAGTTCACCTTTTGAATCAGGTGCTCAAGTATTGCAGCTTCAAATTGAGCATCAGTCCTTCAAATGAATATTCAGGACTGAATTCCTTTAGGATTGAATGATTTGATCTCCTTTCTGTCCAGGGAACTTCAAGAGTCTTCTCCAACACAACTGTTCAAAAGCATTAATTCTCCAGGTCTCAGCTTTCTTTATGGTCCTACTCTCACATCCATACATGACAAATGGAAAAACAATAGCTTTGAATAAATAGATCTTTGTTGGCAAAATAATGTCTCTGTTTTTTAATATGCTGTTTAGGTTGGTCTTAGCTCTTCTTCCGAGGAGCAAGTGTCTTTTAATTTCATGGCTGCAGTTACCATCTATAGTGATTTTTGAGCCCAAGAAAATAAAGCCTGTCTCTGTTTGCATAGTTTCCCCATCTATTTGCCACAAGTGATGGGAGCACAGATGCCATGGTATTAGTTTTTTGAATGTTGAGTTTTCAGCCATCTTTTTCACTCTCTATTTTTGCTTTCATCAAGAGGCTCTTATCATCTGCAGTTTTGCAGATTTTGATATTCTCCTGGTAATCTTGATCCGATCAACGTACTGGTTCAAAATTCGGAAAGAAATATGTAAAGGCTATGTATTATCATCCTGCTTATTTAGCTTTTATGCAGAGTACATCATGTGAAATGCCAGACTAGATGAATCACAAGTTGGAATCAAGACTGTGGGAGAATGTCAACAACTGCAAAAATGCAGATGATTCCACTCTAATGACAGAAAGTAAAGAGAAACTTAAGAGCCTCTTGATGAGGTTCTTAAATTTCAACATTCAAAAGCTAAGACCATGACATCTGGTTCCATCACTTCATAGCAAATAGATAGGGGGAAATGTGGAAACGTTAGCATACTTTATTTTCTTGGGCTCTAAAATCACTGAGGATGGTGACTTCAGCCACAAAATTAAATGATGATTGTTCCTTGTAAGAAAAACCATGACAAAGCTTCACAGCATAAAGAGACATCACTTTACTGACAAAGGTCCATATAGTTAAAGTTCTGCTTTTATAAGTAGTCATGTACAGATGTGAGAGTTGGATCACAATGAAGCCTCAAAGAATTAATGCTTTCAAAATTTGGTGCTGGAGTAGACTCTTGAGTTCCTTGGACTGCAAGGACATCAATCCAGTCAATCCTAAATGAAATCAATCCTGAAAATTCTTTAGAAGGACTGATATTGAAGTTGAAGTCCCAGTACTTCGGCCATCTGATGCATAGAGTGGACTTGTTGAAAAAGACCCTGATGCTGGGCAAGACTGAGGACAGGAGGAGAAGTGGGTGACAGGATGAGATGCTTGGATATCATCACCAACTCAATGGACGTGTGTTTGAACAAATTCTGGAAGACGGTGAAGGACAGGGTAGCTTGGCTTGCTGCAGTCTATGAGGTCACAGAAAGTTGGACACCACTTAGTGACAATAACAGCAAAGATTATATCATAGAAGGTGATTCTAAAGTGTAAATGGTATATTTTATGTGCACAAATATCCACACATATACTCAAGGGAGAATAAATTTGTGGTTATTTACCTCTCATTTTCATCAGAACATATTGAACTCAAAATAAGCTTTACAGAGTGCTATTTGCTTTTCCAGTGTTACATGATCGCTGTCCAGGTTGTACTAATGATAAAGAACCTGCCTGTCAATGCAGGAGATACAAGAAACATGGATTCTACCCCTAGGTCAGGAAGGTCCCCTAGAGAAGGAAATGGCAACCCACTCTAGAATTCTTGTCTGGAGAATCTCACGGACAATGGTCCCTGGTAGGCTCTGGTCTATGGGGTCACAAAAAGTTGGATACAACTGAAGTAACTCAGCAGCAGTCCTACATCAGTCCTTAAGAAATACAAAAATCATAAAAAAGAAAAATAATATTGTACAGTGTTAATGTTATATAATTTTGTTAATCATGTCTTCCAAGAGTTCTAATTGCACTTCTATTATTTAAAAGTCTAATTGAACCTATATTGTTATGGTTAATTATGGTTTGAGAGAAAATTGACTCTGTGGTGATGAATAGTCTGTATTTTTATAGGGTTATGGATTAAAAAATTATACCATTTGCCAAAACTAAAAAAACTGAAAACAAGATTTCAGCAGTTCCCTGTATGCAATTTAAGCCTTAATTTTTAACTGGACAAAACAAATAAATAAATAAAATCAAAGAGGACATGTTACAAATTTGCTACTTCTAGACTAAAAAAAGCATACATCAAAGTCAGCCATGAAAAGTACCAGATATCTAAAGTACGAAGACAGGAGTAATAGATTTCTTGTACAGAGTAAATCTCAATTCTCCTACTTTGTGCCATATTTCAAAAATCAAGGTTTTGTTTAGCAACAATGTGCAAGCACTGATTCTGTAACATTTTATTCATACACAAATAATTGTGTACCTGATGATGAAAATGTATTTTCTATTAAACCAAACTTCTTTCAATAGTAACAACAGAATTATTTGTTCTTTAAATTAAAATGCACAAACTCTGGCTGATATATTAAAAAAACATTTAATTAGACCCTGGTTGTATATGATATCAGAACTCAAAAATGATATTTGTATAAATAGTAAAAGATAAAGCAATTTCTAAATGTTTTTACTTTCAACTCTTCTATATTTAAATCCACTAGTGAAAACTCCTTTATGAAAGATATAGTATAACAACATGAAATTATAATTAGAATATGAGATACAGTAAAAATGTTTTAAATTTTATAAGATTCTTGCATTAGGTGTCAAAACAATACCAGCAAAAATCTTAAATAATGAACAATTTAGATCAAACATGATAAATTGCCTCCTAAAAGAGAATGATAAAAGAAATAGAAAATAAATTACCTCTGAAAATAAAATGCTGAGCATTTAAACAGAAAAAACTGTCAATATCACATAACTTAATGCTGTCTGTGTAATTTCATATATCATTCTAATAGATGGCGTATGATATTTGACATGACAAGAATTAAACAGATTACAATCTAGAAACTAAAATTGTAATAAAGTTTGAGGGAAACTGCTTTGCTGAGCCAAAGTATTTTAGCTTCCAAGAATTCCAACAAACAAACCTATTCTAGAATTTAATATTTTAATTAAGGAAATAAAAATAAATTAGAATTAAGTAAAGATTTGCTAATTGGGTCACATTTGTGGAAAGTTCAATATAAGTCAGGCTCCCCTCATAGTTCAGTTGGTAAAGAATCCACTTGCAATGCAGGAGACCCCGGTTTGATTCCAGGGTTAGGAAGATTCACTGGTGAAGGGATAAGCTACACATTCCAGTATTCTTGGGCTTCCCTTGTGGCTCAGCTGGTAAAGAATCTGCCTACAATGTGGGATACCTGGGTTTGATCCCTGGGTTGGGAAGATCCCCTGGGGAAGGGAAAAGCTACCCCCTCCAGTATTCAAAGAGTAAGACTTGACTGAGCCACTTTCAGTTTAAATTAATGAGTAATTTGGGTCTTGAAGACGTTATATTTTTATAAAATTTAAAAACACTATTTCAAAATATTTATTAACAAATCAACAGATGGTCAATAAATGGTTAATTGCTAAACTTCTCAGAGAACCTGAGTAAGCAGATGTTCCAAATAAATACAAAGGCACATGAGTACCTGGGGAGTAACAACATGGGACATGAATCAAATACGTGTTTGTATTTTTACTTTCTTACTTCATTTTATTTTAGGATGTTGTATCTTACCTCAGAGACCATATTTTTTGATGACGTAAAATGGAAATAGTAATGTTTACTTAATGTAACTGATCAAAACAATCAAATGGGAAGAATGGAGTTTTAGGCAAGTGCTTGGGTACTCAGTTCAGTTAAGTCGCTCAGTCTTGTCTGACTCTTTGTGACCCCGTGAATCGCAGCACGCCAGGCCTCTCTGTCCAGCACCAACTCCCGAGTTTACTCAAACACGTGTCCATTGAGACAGTGATGCCATGCCATCCAACCATCTCATCCTCTGTCATCCCCTTCTCCTCCTGCCTTCAATCCTTCCCAGCATCAGAGTCTCTTCAAATGAGTCAGCTCTTCTCATCAAGTGGTCAAAGTTTCAGCTTCAACATCAGTCCTTCCAATGAACACCCAGGACTGATCTCCTTTAGGATGGACTGGTTGGATCTCCTTGCAGTCCAAGGGACTCCCAAGAGTCTGCTCCAACACCACAGTTCAAAAGCATCAATTGTTTGGCACTCAGCTTTCTTTACAGTCCAACTCTCACATCCATACATGACTACTGGAAAAACCATAGCCTTGACTAGATGGACCTTTGTTGGCAAAGTAATGTCTCTGCTTTTTAATATGCTATCTAGGTTGATCATAACTTTCCTTCCAAGGAGTACACATCTTTTAATTTCATGGCTGTAATGACCATCTGTAGTGATTTTGGAGCCCAGAAAAACAAAGTCACCCACTGTTTCCAGTGTTTCACCATCTATTTGCAATGAAGTTTCGGTACTAGTGGTAAATTAATAAATGCTTTTTCCTTCACACTTAGGATTTTTTGCATATGTGTAAGGATCTTTGCAAAATTTTGATATACTCAATTTTTTTTCTTCATCATTGTATTAATGGTGTTTAGTTAAGCATAAATTAATACAAAAATAAAACATAGACAAAACAGATTACAAGATGTGGAAAAATTCAGTCAACATAAGAGATATTTATGTAGCATTTCCATATTGGAATTCTATTCCTATATTATACATTTATGAGTTAGTTATTTGATCAGAAAATGGTATTAAAAATCCAAAAGATAAAGTCACATTTAATATCAATATTTACATTTAAATAACACAGTAAGGCTAAAATTATTTAAATCATGGGTAAAATAACAGAATATCTAATATTAAGCATTACCAAATGATCTCAAGTTACTGCATAATTGCAATTTTGAAGACTCTGGTCGTTTATTTCACAATATTTTAATGTTTCCTTGAAATTTACCTCTGACTTATGGTTACAGTAAACTCTGCTTATCAAAATACTTTTGATATAGTAAACAATATTTTGAAGCTAATATTTTACACAGATTCACTTACATGGAAAACTAGTTTGTTATGAAATGTACATTTGCTTCAGTTGATTAGAGAACAGAATATAGATTATACACTTTCCTACCACTTTTACCTTCATTTGTAACTCAGTCCCTCAATCATGACCAACTCTTTGTAACCCACCCCATGGATTACAGCATGCAGGGCTTCCCTGTCCTTCACTATCTCTGGGGGTTTGCTCACAGCCATGTATATTGAGTCGATGATGTCATCCAAACACCTCATCCTCTGTCACCCTCTTATCCTCATCTTTAATTTATATTTGCCAAAAACATAGTAAACAAGTGGACTCCACTTTAAACCTAAGTATATAGCTGATGTCTAATGCCATTCTAGGGTGAGGGTTTCTGAATTGGCTCACAGTTGATGTTGAAGTTCTTACCACTAGGAACCCAGTGATCAAGAATGAAGTGCATAGGGATTCAAACCTGCTGATCCTTTTAGAGTTTCAGTGACTTATGATGAGCAGAATTCAATGCTGCTTCCCATTATATTTTAAGTTCTTGAGGTTTAATGCTATTATTAGTTGCTTCTGTTTTTGCAAACCAGATGGATACAATTATTAGAATAATTTTGAAACCAATTGAAGTCTTAGGAAGAAGGTTAAACTAGTTCCTGCTTTTGTAGAATACAGTACTTGGAACCAAGCAAGACACAGCACTATTTCTATGGTGAATAATTATGGGGCATATTAAAATGTCATAGAAAAATTGAAATTTTAACATATAAATATGGCAAATTCACCCTCTTAACTACTATATAAATACACTACTTGATAGCAAAATAACCATTTCCGCTAGAAGTAAAATAAATGCTAAAAGGTATATTTTAAAAATGTTTATTGATCCGCTGCCTTTGTTTTATGAGCAACTAAGTCAAGTATCATATAAGACAGTTTCCTCCAGTTCAGTAAATAACATAACTAAAATCATGAGGCAAGAGATTTAATAGAAATGTATTCAATATATATATAGGAGCAAAGAGGAGAAACTTCTGCATAATACATTACGTTAGCTTAAGTGAAGTCAAACTGCAAACTATACTAGAAGGAATCAAGGTCTGGCATAGCGTACATATTAAGAGAAATGTCCTTTAAATCTTTTTTTTATGATATTTTAGTCTATTCTGTTAAATTCAAGGAAATTTGACTTAACGTTTTTAGATATATTGCACATACAAAGGTCACCATTCCAATTTTCAAAAGTGATATATAATGTATTTTATTTTTTATAATTGATCTGAACTCACAAAAAGTGTTTTCCTATTTTTCTTGCAATGTAGAAAACATTTTAAAAAATACTAATAATGCATAATTTAAAAAATTATGCAGGTCCAGTGATATTATAGAAATGGTGAACAAGGTTGCTCTTGGACTTGGCTCTGCCACATTTAGATTGGCACAAAATGATAGAAGCAATTTTTGGAATTCTGTAATCAAATACAAAATCTATAGCAATTTATTTAGAGGAGTGCTCAATAAACAATCATTAAGTATTAGCAAAAATGCCTTGTGACGTATGTGCATAAAATGCAGACATCCCAAATAAATGAAGCACACACTGTAAGAATTGAAAGAAAAAGTAGTTCTATAGCAATAGCTGAAAACTTCAACATATGACCTTTAATAAAGGTTAGAGCATCTAGACTGAAGATTAATAAAGAATTGAGGGCTTACATAATATTATAGATAAACTATTTTTATTTTTTATTTTATTTTTTATTATTTTTTCTTTACATTATCGTGTTGGTTTTGCCATACATTGACATGAATCCGCCATGGATATACATGTGTTCCCCTTCTAGAACCCCCCTCCTACCTCCCTCCTGATTCCTATACCTAATAAACATAAATAAATTCTTCTAGAAAACAACAGCAAAATTCACATCCTTATCAATGTACATAGAATGTTCTCCAGAATAGACCAAATTTTAAGCCACAAAACAAGTCTCAATAAATTTAAAAAGATTAAAATCATGCAAAATATTTTCTAGGATGACAATGGAATAAATTTAGGAACCCACAGAAGAAAAACCAGAAAGTAAACAGATAATGTATAAATTAGACAACACATCGTTAAACAATGAAGTTGTAAAAGAAGAAATGACATAGGAAATTAGAATGTTGTTCTTCAGTCATTCAGTTGTCTCTGACTCTTTGTGACCCCATGACCTGCAACACACCAGTCTTCATTGCCTCTCACCATCTCCCGTGGTTTGTCCAATTTCTTGTCCATTGCATCGGTGATACCATCCAACTATCACATCCTCTAATGCTCTCTTCTTCAGCAAATGTTGGCAATTTGATTTCTGGTTTCACTGCCTTTTCTAAATCAAGCTTGGACAATTGGAAATTCTTGGTTTGTGTATTGCTGAAGCCTAGCATGCAAGGTTTTAAGTACCACCGTATTAGCATGGGAGATGAGTGCTGATAGTTTGAACATTCTTTAGTACTGCCCTTCTTGGGAATTGGGATGAGGACTGACCTTTTCCAGTCCTGTGGTCACTGCTAGGTCTTCAGATTTGCAAACATATTGAGTGCAGCACTTTGATAGCATCATATTTTAGGGTTTTGAATAATTCTATTGGAATTCCATTGCATCCATTAGCTATATTTACAGCAGTGCTTCCTAAGGCCAACATGACTTCGTACTCCCGAATATCTGGCTCTCGGTGACTGATCACACCATCATGGTTATCTGGTTAATTAAGATTTTTTGTACAGTTCTTCCATGCATCCTTTGCATCTAATCTCTTCTTATTCTACTAGCTTTCTATCATTTCTGTCCTTTATTGTGCCCATCTTTGTGTGAAGTTTTCACTTGATATTAGAATACTTAAAGACAAATGAAAGCACAGCACATTAAAACTTAACAGATGTGGTAGAGGCAATATTCTATAGGAAATTTAGAGCTGTCAGTGCTTACATTGGGCTTCCCTGATAGCTCAGTTTGTAAAGGATCCATGAGTAATGCAGGAGAGCCCAGTTAGATTCCTGGGTGGAGAGGATCCCCTGGAGAAGGGACAGGCTACTCACACCAGTATTCTTGGGCTTTCCTTGTGACTCAGCTGGTAAAGAATCTGCCTGCAATGCAGGAGACCTGGGTTCAATTCCTGGGTTGGGAAGATCCCCTGGAGAAGGGAAAGGCTACCCCCTCCAGTATTCTGGCCTGGAGAATTCCATGGACTGTATTATACATGGGGTCACAAAGAGTCGGTCATCACTGAGTGACTTTCATTTCACTTTATGCTTACATTAAAAAAGAAAAACAGTAAATCAATAATCTAATTTTATATCTAATGCAACTAGAAAAAGAAGAACCAACTAAATTAAAGAAAAGAGATGGAAGAAAATTATAAAGATTATAAATAAATTACACAGACAAAACAAGAAAACAACTAAAGAATCAATTGTACTGAAAATTGGTTCTTATTGACAAATCTTTAGCTAAGATGAAGTAAAGACAAAGATTGGAAGACTGTAAACAGAAACTAAAGTGGGGATTTACTATTGAACTTACAGAAATAAAGAGAATTATAAGAGAATTATGTAACCATTTGTATGTTGACAAAGTAAACAACTCAGATAAACCGGAATATATTTCTTGAAATATAGAAGGCTCTGGAAGAAATAGAAAATCTCAGAATCTCATAACAACTAAACACGTTAAATATGCAATTGAATACATCAAACCAAAGCAAAGAACAGAGATCTTCACTGGAAAAAGCTACCAAAACTTTAAAGATAAATTTACAAGACTCTTTCTCAAATTCATTTAAGAATGAAAAGGAGGAATTACTTTCTATCTTGTTCTTTAAAATCGGTATTACCCTGATATCAAGACAGATAAATCACAGGAAAAGAAAATTACATAAAATGAAGCAACGGACAAACAATTAATCTCAAAAATATACAAGCAACTCCTGCAGTTCCATTCTAGGAAAATAAAAGACCCAATCAAAAAGTGGGCCAAAGAACTTAACAGACATTTCTCCAAAGAAGACATAAAAATGGCTAACAAACACATGAAAAGATGCTCAACATCACTCATTATCAGAGAAATGCAAATCAAAACCACAATGAGGTACCACTTTACACCAGTCAGAATGGCTGCAGTCCAAAAATCTACAAGCAATAAATGCTGGAGAGGATGTGGAGAAAAGGGAACTCCCTTACACTGTTGGTGGGAATGCAAACTAGTACAGCCACTATGGAAAACAGTGTGGAGATTCCTTAAAAAACTGCAAATAGACCTGCCATATGACCCAGCAATCCCACTAGCTGGGCATACACACCGAGGAAACCAGAATTGGAAGAGACACGTGTACTCCAATGTTCATTGACACATTGTTTACAATAGCCAGGACATGGAAGCAACCTAGATGCCCATCAACTGACAAATGGATAAGAAAGCTGTGGTACATATACACAATGGAATATTACTCAACATTAAAAAAAAATTCATTTGAATCAGTTCTACTCAAGTGGACAGAACTGGAGCTTATTATCCAGAGTGAAGTAAGCCAGAAAGAAAAACAACAATACAGTATACTAAGGCATATATATGGAATTTAGAAAGATGGCAGCGAGAACCCTGCATGCGAGACAGCAAAAGGAATGCAGACGTATAGGACAGACTCGTGGACTCTGTGGAAGAGGGCAAGGGTGGGATGATATGGGAGAATGGCATTGAAACATGTTGATTATTATGTGTGAAATCAATCGCCAGCCCAGGATTGATGCTTGGGGCTGGTGCACAGAGATTCCCCAGGGGGAGGGAGTCGGGAAGGGAGGGGGGGTTCCTGGAGGGGGAGCATATGTAAACCCATGGCGATTTCATGTCACTGTATGGCAAAACCAATAAAAACAAAAAAAAAAAAGAAAATTACATAAAATCCTTTATGAATGTAGTTGTAAAAATCCTCACTCAACAAAATATGCCAAAATAAGTTCAATAGCATATTAAAAGGGTTATGCAGCATGACCATGTATAATTTATCCCAGGAATGCAAGGGTAGTTCAACACAAGAATATAATCCATATAACATTCAACATTGATAGAGTTAAGGTAAAATGCATATGATTACCTAAATTGAGGCAGAAATGTATTTGATAAAATTCAGCACCGTTTTATGATAAAAATTCATAAAACTGGGAGTAGAGACATTAATAAAAAAGAAACACATAGATAACATCATGTTCAAATCTGAAAGAATTAAAAAAAAAATAAAAACGTTTCCCCTAAAATCAGGAATAAGATTATACTACTCACTTCCACCTCTGCTGTTTAAACTTGTGTTTACTTCTTCATCCAGAACAGTACAGTAGGAATAGGAAGTAAATATTACCTAAATAGGAAATAAATAAGGAAAACTGTACCTACTTACAAATGACCTGATTCTACATATACAGAATATACTAAAGAATTCACAGGAAAGAAACTAGAGCTAATAAAACAAATTAAAGTAGCAAAGTACAAGATCAACATGAAAATTTGAATATACCCACACTAAAATGTTGAAAAGGATATTAAGTAAAAATTACATTCACAATAACATCTAAAGATTAGCAATACAAAGATTAAATTTAATGAAAGATATTCAAGGCCTGTATAAGGTAAACTAAAAAACATCATTGAAAGAAATTTAAGAATTTAATCAGTTAAATGGTGAAGTTGTAGTCCACAGAGAGATAATTTTAGCACACACTAACTGATGATGCTGAAGTTGAAGCTCCAATACTTCGGCCACCTGGTGCAGTCAGCTGACTCATTGGAAAAGACCTTGATGGTGGGAAAGATTGAAGGCATAATTAGAGGGTATCAGAGGATGAGATGGTTTGATGGCATCACCAGTTCAATTTGACGTGAATTTAGGCAAGCTCCAGGAGATGATGAGGGACAAGAAGGCCTAGAATGCTGCAGTCTATGGGGTCACAAAGAGTTGGACATGACTTGGTGACTGAACAACAGCAACATAGATGAGAATACTGTTATAGGGGCCTGGGAATCTCCCTGAGAGTTTCCACTTCCTCAGTGGCAAAAAATATGAGACTAGATACATTGAGAAAGACAAAAATAGTTTTCCCTTATGTGGGTCACTCTTCCTTCGAGGCACCATAGCTCAGTACCAAGAGATACTTCATAATCTCTGATTTCTTCACAGGGTAAAGTGACAGCAAAGCCCAGCTATCTCAGCCTTGTGGAATTTGGCCCAAAGAGTCCTTTTTCATCCCAAGCAGAATATTTACTGCAACACAAATCAGGCTACTCAGTCTGAAGAGAGATAAGATTAGGGAAAGGAGGTGGTGGTCATCCACAACTGGTGCATGCAACTCAATAACTATCTTCAGATCCTGCTAGTTGGCCCAGGAATTCCAAGAACTTTTCACAAAACCCTGAAACACACTTCAACTGTAGGAGCATCCACTATCTGAAGACCTCCCCCAACTCTTGACAAAAAGAAATCTGAAAGGTAGACAGATCTTTTTGTTATAGGTTGAGTTGTGTCTCCTCCAAAATTAATAAGTGAGGGGTCCAAATTTCCCCTGATGGGCTTCCTTTACCTTAAATGGTAAAGCGTCTGCCTGCAGTGCAGGAGAGCTGGGTTCGATCCCTGGGTTGAGAAGATCCCTTGGAAAAGGAAATGGCAACCCACTCCAGTACTCTTGCCTGGAAATTTCCCTGGATGGTGGGGACTGGTAGGCTACAGTTTATGGGGTGGCAAAGCGTCAGAAATGACTGAGCGACTTCACTTTTACTTTACAACCAAATTTCCCATTCCTCAGATAGTGGATTTTCTTGGAAATATTATCATTGCAAATGCAGTTGGTTAAGTTGAGTAGGATGAGTCCCTGTTCCAATATGACTAGTGCCATAATAAAAAGGAATTTGGATACAGATACATACATTGCAGAAACAACACATCAACATGAAACATACTTCTCCAAGACAAAAATTGCCAAAGATGTCCAGCAAACAATCAGAAGCTAAGGGAGAGGCACTGGAGTGATTCTTCTTCACAGCCATTAAAAGGGAAAAATACTGATGACATCTTGATCTTCCAATTCTAACTTCTGAAACAATGATTCAACCAATATGAGTTGGCTTACCCATGCTTGCAATCTAATGCAACGTTCAACCAACTAGATATAAGAGTTTCCTGGTCACATCACTTCGTGGCAAATAGACGAAAATGGAAACAGTGAGAGACTTTCTCTTCTTGGGCTCCAAAATCATTGCAGATGGTGACTGCAGTCATGAAATTAAAAGATGCTTGCTCCTTGGAAGGAAAGCTATGACAAACCTAGACAGCATATTAAAAAGCAGAGACACTACTTTGCCAGCAAAGGTCCATCTAGTCAAAGCTATGATTTTTCCAGTAGTCATGTATGGGTGTGAGAGTTGGACCATAAAAAAGACTGTTTAGTTCAGTTCAATTGCTCAGTCGTGTCTGACTCTTTGTGATCTCATGGACTGAATCATGCCAATCTACCCTGTCCCTCACCAACTTCCAGAGCTTACTCATATTCATGTCAATTGAGTCAGTGATGCCATCCAACCATTTCATCCTCTGTTGTCCCCTTCTCTTCCCACTTTCCATCTTTCTCAGCATCAGAGTTTTTTCAAATGAGTCAGCTCTTCACGTCAGGTGGCCAAAGTATTGGAGCTTCAGCCTCAGCATCAGTCCTTCCAATGAATATTCAGGACTGATTTACTTTAGAATGGATTGTTTGCATCTCCTTACAACCCTAAGGATTCTGGCTCTAGGTGAGTGATCATAGCATCATAGTTATCTAGATCATGAAGATCTTTTTTGTATGGTTCTTCTGTGTATTCTTGCCACTTCTTTTTAATATCTTCTGCTTCTATTAGGTCCATACGATTTCTGTCCTTTATTGTGCCGATCTATGAAACGTTCCCTTGGTATCTCTAATTTTCTTGAAGAGAATTCTAGTATTTCCCATTCCATTGTTTTCATCTATATCTTTGCACTGATCACTGAGTAAGGCTTTCTTATCTCTCCTTGCCATTCTTTCGAACTCTGCGTTCAAATGGGTATATATACCCTTTTCTCCTTTGCCTTTAACTTCTCTTCTTTTCACAACTATTTGTAAGACCTCCTCAGACAACCACTTTGCTTTTTTCATTTCTTTTTCTTGAGGATTGTCTTGATCACTCCCTCCTGTATGATGCCATGAACCTCTGTCCATAGTTCTTTAGGCACTCTATCAGATCTAATCCTTTGAATCTATCACTTTCACTGTATGATCATAAGGGATTTGATTTAGGTCATCTCTGAATGGTTTAGTTGTTTTCCCCTACTTTCTTTGATTTCAGTCTGAATTTGGCAGTAAGGAGTTCATGGTCTAGCCACAGTCACCTCATGGTCTTGTGTTTTCTGACTGAATAGTTTCTCCATCTTTGGCTGCAAAGAATATAATAAATATGATTTTGGTACTGATCGTCTGGTGACGTCCATGTGAAAAGTCTTCTGTTGTGTGTTGGAAGAAGATGTTTCCTATGACCAGGGCATTATCTTGGCAAAACAATGGTAGACTTTGACCTGCTTCATTTTGTACTTCAAGGCCACATTTGTCTGTTACTCCAGGTATCTCTTGACTTCCTATCTATGCATTACAGTCCCTTATTATGAGAAGGACATCTTTTGGGGGTGCTAGTTCTAGATCTTGTAGGTTTTCATAGAACCATTCAACTTCAGATTCTTCAGCATTACTGTTCGTGGCATAGACTTGGATTACTGTGATATTGAATGGTTTGCCTTGGAAACAAACATATTATTCTGTCATTTTTCAAATTGCATTAAAGTACTGCATTTCAGACTCTTTTGTTGACTGTGATGGCTACTCCATTTATGCTAAGGGATTCTTGCCCACAGTAGTAGATATAGTGGTTATCTGAGTTAAATTCACCCATTCCAGTCCATTTTATTTCACTGATCCCTAAAATGTCGATGTTCACTCTTGCCATATCCTGTTTGAACACTTCGAATTTACTTTGATCCAGGGACCTAACACTCCAGGTTCCTATATAATATTGCTCTTTACAACATTGAATTTTACTTCTATCACGAGTCACATCTAACAGTTGGGCATTGTTTTTGCTTTAGCTCAATTTCTTCATTCTTTTGCAGTTATTTCTCCACTGATCTCCAGCAGAATATTGGGCACCTACCAACCTGAGGAGTGCATCTTTCAGTGTCATATCTTTTTTGCCTTTTCACACTCTTCATGTCAAACCATGTAAGTATTATTGCCTTGAGAACCCTATGAACAGTATGAAAAGAAGGCTGAGCATCAAAGAATTGATGCTTTTGAACTGTGACGTTAGAGAAAACTATTGGCAGTCCCTTGCATTGCAACAAAATTAAACAAGTCAATCCTAGAGGAAATCAATCCTGAATATTCATTGGAAGGACTGATACTGAAGCTCCAATAGTTTGACCACCTGATGTGAAGAAGTGATTCATTAGTAAAGACCCTGATGCTGGAAAAGATTGAAGGCATGAAGAGAAGGTGATGACAGAGGGCAAGATTATTTGATGGCATCACCAACTCAATGGACATGAATTTGAGCAAGTTCTGGGAGATGGTGAAGGACAGGAAGTCTTGCATGCTGCAGTCCATGAGGCCCCAATGAGTCAGACATGACTGAGCAACTGATCATTAACAACAAGATGTAACAGACATACATGAAGTGCACGGATGCATGCATGCTAAGTCACTTCCGTTGTGTCTGCCTCTTCATGACCGTATGAAATATAGCCCTCCAGGCTTCTGTCCTTAGTATTCTCCAGGCAAGAATACTGGAGTGGGTTACCATGTCCTCCTCAAGGGAATCTTTCTGATCCAGGGATAGAACCCTAGTCTCTTACATCTCTTGCATTGACAGGCAGGTACTTTACCACTAGCACCATCTGGAAAGCCCATGCATAGCATACGTCCAACTAGTTGCAACAGAATACATATTCTTCTACTGTTCCACTCAATCACTCAGTCATGTCTGACTCTTTGCGACCCCACAGACTATAGCATACCAGTACTCCCTGTCCATCACCAACTCCCAGAGTTTACCAAAACTCATGTCCATTGAGTTGGTGATGCCATCCAACCATCTCATCCTCTGTCATCCCCTTCTCCTCCCACTTTCAATCTTTCCCAGCATCAAGGTCTTTTCCAATGAGTCAGCTCTTTACATCAGTTGGCCAAAGTATTGGAGTTTCAGCTTCAACATCGGTCCTTCCAGTGAATACTCAGGATTGATCTCACTTAGGGTGCACTTGTTGGATCTCTTTGCAGTCCAAGGGACTCTCAAATGTCTTCTCCAACACCACAGTTCATAAGTGTTAATTCTTCAGTCCTCAGCTTTCTTTATAATCCAACTCTCACATCTATACATGACTACTGGGAAAACCATAGCCTTGACTAGAAGGACAAAGTAATGTCTCTGCTTTTTAATACGCTGTTTAGATTAGTCATGGTTTTCTTCCAAGGAGCAAGTGTCTGCAGTGACTTTGGAGTCCAAAAAAATAAAGTCTGCCACTGTTTTCACTATTTCTCCATCTATTTGCCATGAGGTGATGGGACCAGATGCTATGATCTTAGTTTTCTGAGTGACACCCAAAAAACATTCTCCAGGACAGATATTATGTTAGGCCACAAAAGAATAATATATTTTGAAAGACAGAGGCTAATAATCAATTACGGAAATTTTTTCAAAAAGTTATAAAATGTGAAAATTAAGAAATATACTCTTAAAAACAACACAATAACACAAAAAGGAGAAAAAAAATAAAACAAACACAACCATCTCAGTTAATGCAGTAAATCATTTTGACAAAGTAAAGCATGTTTTTATGACAAATAAAATCCAGAAATCTAAGATCATGATTAAATGAATTTATGAGAAGCTCTCCACAACTCTTTAAATTGTGTATTAAACAACATTACGAATGTGTAAAATGATATTGAGTGTTCACTCTGAAATGATTACTTTTATGTTATATGAATTTCACCTCAATGTAAAAACGATGAGATGAAAAATATCATATGACAACACTTAGATCTGGAATCTAAAAAAAAAATAAAAATGATACAAATGAACTTATTTACCAAACAGAAATAGACTCAGTGACATAGGAAACAAATCTATATAATGGGGAAAGAAGAGAGAGAGGGATAAATAAGGAGTGTGAAATTAACAGATGCACACTGCATGCATATTAAGTTGTTTCAGTCATGTCTGACTCTTTGTGACCCTATGGACCATAGCCCACCAAGCCCCTGTGTTCACAGGATTCTCTAGGAAGAATACTGGAGTGGGTTGCCATGCTTTTCTCCAGGGGATCTTCCTGACCCAGGGATTGAACGTGCATCTCTTGTATCTCCTTCATTGGCAGGCAGATTCTTTACCACTAACATAATCTGTGAAGCCCAACAGATGCACACTACTCTATATAAAATAAAAAAGAAAAGGCTATTGTATATCACAGGAACTATATTCAGTATCTTATAATAATCTATAAAGGAAAAAGATATGGAAATGACTCTATATGTATAACTGAAGACTTTGCTATACACCTGAAATTCACTATACTTCAATTTTAAAAAATGAGATGAAAATTTATTTTTGTTCATCTATATGATACAATTGGTATACAGTTCATAAATGTTGCAGGAGTAAAATATTAATGAAACTTACAAATACAGTGTAGATGATATGAGGAAATGTAGGGGACTACTGATAACAGCTCCTTTTCATTTATGCTGTTATCGTACATCTTGCCTGTTGACTTTTATTTGATCTTCATTTTGATAAATACATTTTCTGGGTAAGAGTTATTTAGAGCACTCATTCTCTCACATATTACAGTTATTCTCTGCTCTATGGTCTATCATTTTTGCTGATATGTAAAAGGAAAGTCATGTTTCCTCTTGGATGATATATTTGAATTATATTATTTTATTTTGCTGATAATCAGATAGTGAATGCATTTAGCTGAAAATTAGGGGTAATAATATATCATATTAATTTCACAGATTTTGGAATTTACTAGAGGAAACAACCCTTATGTACAAACTAGTAAACACAGATGAGATGATAAGAAATTCTCACAAAAAAGTGCATTAAAATCATTATTTTATAAAGATAGTCACCAATAGGTGAACATTCCTCTACCTTTTGTATTTGTTTTTATTTGCCTTACTGCTTTCCCTAATGATTATTCTTCTGTATTATAAGATAATACATCTTATTATAAGATAATACATCTGTATTATGGATGATAGCAAATTTGGAAAAGAAAAAAAACTTGAAGATATTTCAGTGATACAATCTTTATGATACTAAGATTGTAAAAATGTCTTCCCTGTACTTAGATTTTATAGGAGACATAGATTATTTGCAGAATCTTGGTAGATAACAAATAATTAGTCAAAATATTCCAAGGCTCTCTGATCTAAATTGCCCATTGCCTTCTTTATGTTACATATAGGAGACAATATTTGCAATTATATTCCTAGTTAATTATCATAAAAATTTACATAAATTAAAAAAAATTCTTCTGGGGAATGTGTAAAGTGACAAATATAATAATTTAGATATATTAAATAAAATAATTTCAGTGAAGATTTTTGTTTTGTATAAATTTATGCAGTGTACATTTTTGAAGTAAGAAAATATGATTTTTAATTATGAGAGAATTGGGGAAATTATATATAATTTGCTCCTAAATACTTACAACAATTATTTTAATATATTTTATTAGTTAATTGCTTTAATAATGGTAATAAACAATGCAAGGCAGATTATAACTTGTCCAGAAAATGGAAGAAATATATAAATCCAAGGTATACCTACACTTCACATTTAAGTGGAAATAGGAAATTCAAATGCATTTTTTTTCTCTTTATATGTTAAAAATATTTAAAGTTTCAGGTGATATTTTAGGAATAAATCTTATAAGACACTAAAAAATCATAGAATTAAAATGTTCATTCCTTCTTACTTAGCAAATTATTTCAGGGAACAAAAGCCGACTTTGATGAATGACAGCTTATGTAAAGTGCAAATGTCACAAGGTAATTGATTGGTTTCACAAGAATGAATATTTTACCCACCTGGTGAATAGTTTTTCACTATCAGTATTTTGTTTGTAGGGCTTAGAAGATAATGTTTTTGAACAAGCTATATCTCTCCAACCTCAACATCGTTAGAATAATGTACTCAACAGCAATAAATCTCATATACTGTACGAGTGAACAATAAGTGCATTCATACATATTCAAATACATGCACATAATTATACTTAGCACCATTACAGTATTCACAATGATTTTCTTTTTTTCTGCCCAAGACTGACTCATCTAACTCACTCCTATCTTTCACAATGTTCCAGTTGTTCCTGTTGTCATTTTCTGCACTAATATTCATCTGCTCCATCTTCGTTGATTTTTCCCCTAGGGCTTATGTTAATAACATGTTCAGAGCCTTTATAAAATTCCGATTTAATGAGATAGATGGAAAAACAATAAGCAACTTTTACCACTTTATCTTCTTCAAAGTTTTATACATATTTTCTTTATTTCTTTACCTCCTAGACTCATCTGAATCTAGAAATAAAGTTTCCTTATATGGTTATTGTCATTGTTTATGAAGATTAGAATTCAGATGCATGACTGAACACACATAAAACTGAAATTTTCTGAAGTAAATCTACCCTACCTAGGACTCTATCTGTATACCTGTCCACATATTTCTGGTGACATAGAATTTAGGTTTTCCTTGGGTTGGAAAGGTTAGTAGAAAGAGAAAGACATCTTTTCTAAAGTATTAGATAAAGGTCTAAGAAACACCACTGATGGTGAAAATGAAAATGTTCAATCATTTTCAAGTTGTTTATGAACAAGAAAACACTTTTTTTCCAATGTATCACAAAACATTACTTTTGTAAAACATAATAAAATCCAATAATAGAAAATAAAACTATAATCAAAGAATAAAAATTTCTGTATTATTGTCAGCAGACATAAAATTTTCCTCTCAAATTGATATAAAAACTTTAAAATTCTACTGTCAGTTCAGTACTAATGTCTTAAACGATGACTAAACAGTTGTCCCAACAGCATGGTTCCAAGAACCACTGCTCTATTATAGACAGTTCAGAATATGTGTCTATCGATATGCATGTATGTATGTGCGCCCGCTCACACACACAAACACACTCACCTGTGGTTGTGGATTGTAATGCAGGATATTCAAGGGGACTAACAAGTATTGACGTCTAGCTTCCATGAGTTGGAAACACCAATATCTTGATTTCAATAATTTATAAAACAAAAAGGTGGAAGACCAAAAAGAAAGAGAAGGCCGACTACAAAGCAAATTAAACCTTAGAGACATCTATACAAAACTCAGCTCCATAACTCAAGAACTCACATTCTCTGTACAAGAATTTGCTCTTTTTTTTACAGCTTTACCGAAATGTATTATTTCTTGTCTTTTGCTAGTAACCATACTATCAAGTGTGAGGTAATATCTCATTGTGCTCTTCTCTTTCAAATGGAATTATATAAAATCTTATGTATGAAACCTCTGAAAATTGCAATGCACTGTAGAATTTTTAAATCTTTCACTGAAGTTTTGATTTGCATTTCCCTGATGCTTATGGATATTGGACACTTTTCATAGACTTGTGGATCACTTGCAAGTTTTCTTTGGAGAAATGTCTTTTTAGATCCTTTGTTCATTTTATTCAAATTATTTATATTTTTGCTATTGAACTGAGTGACATTCAATATGTATTTGATATTCAGGTGTTAACAGATAGATGTTTTGCAAATATTTCCTCAGCCACTTATCTGATCACCACTTCATTTTGTTGATTGTTTCCTTTGCCATGCAAATATTTTAATTTCATATTTTACTCATTTATTTCACTTTTTTGCCTGTGTTTTTGCTGTCATGACCTAACAACTTTAAATATATTACCAAGAGAATTGAAAGCATATTACCACACAAAATCTGAGAATAATTGTTAATATCAACATTATTCATAAAAAGCAAAATATATCAACAACTCAAAATTCCATCAATGGATGAATGGAGGAAATAAAATGTAATATTTCTAAACAATTGAATATTATTCAATCATAAAATAGCAAAATACTATTACATGGTCCAACATGGTTGATCTTTGAAAACACTATCCTATTCTATGTGAAGAAAGTCAACAAAGAGTGCAAATTGAATACACATACAAATAGATGCCCAGAGTAATCAAATACATAGAAGAAATACATTAGGGGTTGCCAAGTGGAAGGAGTAGGAGAGTGGGTAATAGGGAGTGACTGGTATGGGGTTTCTCCTTGAGATGATAAAAATGTTCTGATTATAGACAGTGTTGATGTTCACACATCTTTATGAATATATTAAAAAGCACAGAATTGCACGTTTTTAAAACTGAAAGACAATGAAGCATGTGGGTCCTGAGATAAACCAAGCTGTACTGGGAAGATCAATGCAAAGAGAGAAGACAGTCTGTTCTAGAGCAAGGTGGGAAAAAAGAAATCAAGACTAGAGAAAAAGTGCATGTGCTTTTCCCAGAACAAATGGGATGAAATTTAAATGCTTTGCAAAGAAAGTACAATATAGGTTTTGAGAACCTCTAAGACTAGGAGATAGTAATTATGTTAGAGAGTTGATTAACCTTGATTTTTGCATGTTAATAAGATGCTTTAAAAAGATTTGAGAAAAGTATAAATATATATGTACTAGATTATCAGAGTTAATGAGGATCTAGCATATCTACATAGAATGAAGTTTAAATCACAGCTTTCTACATTAGGTCCTCAAAAGGCAAGAGGGGGGTGGTAATAATTTTATTATGACTGTAAGTGAAATTAGAAGTGGGCTTTATCCATTTGCTACATTGGTTTTAATTATAGGGATCAACTATATCTCCGAATGTGTTCAGAGAGTAAGTTAAAATTGTTAAAATTCTAATCACAATAAAAAAGGAGTCAGTGAAAATTACATACAAATAAAAAAAAAACACTCAAGATTGTGCTCTTTGAATTATATTGCAATTTAAAAAATGAGAAAAGTATATGAAAAGAAAATAAAAATCACTGATGGAAAAAGACATTAGAAAGAAAATATAATTTTTTGCAACAAAGAAAAGACAGAGAAAAGTTGTTTAATATACAGAACAATTAACATCAAAATAAATGAACTTAAAAGACACTTTGGGAGCAATGACAGAAAATTTAATATAACCACTGATTACTTGATGTAGAAAAACTGTGGTAAATTTATTTTACCGTGATAATAAGATTACAATTATATAAATGTCCTTAATTTATAGCTTTATATTGAAGTATTTATAGGAAAAAAGTCATAATATCTTTGATTGGTTTTAAAATGATTCTGTTCAGTTCAGTTCAGTCGCTCAGTCATGTCCAACTCTTTGCAACCCCATGAAACAAAGCCCGCCATGTCTCCCTGTCCATCACCAACTCTCGGAATCCACCAACACCCATGTTCATTGAGTCAGTGATGCAATCCAACCATCTCATTCTCAGTCTTCCCCTTCTCCTGCCTTCAATATTTCCCAGCATCAGGGTCTTTTCAATGAGTCAGCTCTTCCCATCAGGTGGCTAAAGTATTAGAGTTGCAGCTTCAACATCAATCCTTCCAGTAAATATTCAGGACTAATTTACTTTAGAATGGACTGGCTGGATCTCCTTAAAGTTCAAGGGACTCTCAAAAGTCTTCACCAACACCACAGTTCAAAAGCATCAATTCTTTGGTGCTCAGCTTTCTTTATAGTCCAACTCTCACATCACACATGACCACTGGAAAAACCGTAGCCTTGGACTAGACGGACCTTTGTTGGCAATGACTCTTCTATTGAATATGCTGTCTAGGTTGGTCATAACTTTTCTTCCAAGAAGTAAGTGTCTTTGAATTTCATGGACACAGTCACCATCTGCAGTGATTTTGGAGCCCAAGAAAATAAAGTCTGCCTCTGTTTCTACTGTTTCCCCATCTATTTCTCATGAAGTGATGGGACTTGATGCCATGATCTTAGTTTTCTGAACGTTGAGCTTTAAGCCAACTTTTTCACTCTCCTCTTTCACTTTCATCAAGAGGCTTTTTAGTTCACATTAAATTTCTGCCATAGAGGTGGTGTCATCTGCATATCTGAGGTTATTGATATTTCTCCCAGCAATCTTGATTCTAGCTTGTGCTTCATCCAACCCAGAATGTCTCATGATGTACCTGCATATAAGTTAAATAAGCAGGGTGACAATATACAGCCTTGATGTACTCCTTTCCTATTTGCAACCAGTCTGTTGTTCCATGTACAGTTCTAACTGTTGCTTCCTGACCTTTATACAGGTTTCTCAAGAGGCAGATCAGGTGGTCTGGTATTCCCATCTCTTTCAGAACTTTTCAGTTTATTGTGATCCACACAGTCAAAGGCTGTGGCATAGTCAATAAAGCAGAAATAGCTAATTTTCTGGAACTCTCCTCCTTTTTCAATGATCCAGTGTATGTTGACAGTTTGATCTCTGGTTCCTCTGCCTTTTATAAAACCAACTTCAACATCTGGAAGTTCATGGTTCACATATTGGTGAAGCCTGGCTTGGAGAATTTTAATCATGTCTTTACTAGTGTGTGAGATGACTGCAATTGTGCAGTAGTTTGAGCATTTTTGGCTTTGCTTTTCTTTGTGATTGGAATGAAAACTGACATTTTCCAGTCCTATGGCCATTGCTGAGTTTTCCAAATTTGCTGGCATATTGAATGCAGCACTTTCACAGCATCATCTTTTAAGATTTGAAATAGCTAAACTGGAATTTTATCACTTCCACTAGCTTTGTTAGTAGTGGTGCTTCCTAAGGCCCATTTAATGTCACATTCTAGGATATCTGGCTCTAAGTGAGTGATCACACCCTCCTGATTATCCGAGTTGTGAAGATGTTTTTAACACAGTTCTGTGTATTCTTGCCACATCTTCTTAAGATCTTCTGCTTCTGTTAGGTCCCTATCATTTCTGTCCTTTATTGAGCCCATCATTGAATGAAATGTTCCCTTGGTATCTCTAATTTTCTCGAAGAGATCTCTAGTCTTTCCCATTCTGTTGTTTTCCTCCATTTCTTTGCATTGATCACTGAGGAAGGCGTTGTTATCTCTCCTTGCTATTCTTTGGAACTCTGAATTCAAATGAGAATATCTTTTCTTTTCCCCTTTGCTTTTCACTTCCATTCTTTTCACAGCTATTTGTAAGGCTTCCTCAGAAAGCCATTCTGCTTTTTTCCATTTATTTTTCTTGCACATGGTCTTGATTCTTGTCTCTTGTACAATGTCACAAACCTCTGTCCATAGTTCATCAGGCACTCTGTCTATCAGATTTAGTCCCTTAATTCTATTTCTCACTTCCACTGTATAGTCATAAGGGATTCTATTTAGTTCATACCTCAATGGTCTAGTGGTTTTCTCCACTAGAGAAATTTCAGTCTGAAAATTGCCAAATTCATCCTGAATTTGGCAATAAGGATTTCATGGTCTGAGCCAGTCACCTCCTGGTCTTGCTTTTTTTTTTTTCCTGACCATGTAGAGCTTCTTCATCTTTGATTGCAAAGAATATATCATTCTGATGTCCATGTCGACCATCTGGTGAGGCCCATGTATAGAGTCTTCTCTTGTGTCATTGGAAGAGGGTGTTTGCTATGACCAGTGTGTTCTCTTGGCAGAACTCTATTAGCCTTTGTCCTGCTTTATTCTGTACCCCAAAGCCAAATTTGCCTGCTACTCTGGGTGTTTCTTGATGTCTTACTTTTTCACTCCAGTACCTATAATGAAAAGGACATCTTTTTTTGGTGTTAATCCTCGAAGGTTTTGTAGTTCTTCATAGAATTGTTCAACTTCAGCTTCTTCAGTGTTACTCGTTGAGGCATAAACTTGGATTACCATGATATTGAATGGTTTATCTTGGAAATGAACAGAGATCATTCTGTCATTTTTGAAATTGCATCCAAGTACTGCATTTTGGACTCTTTTGTTGACCATGATGGCTACTCCACTTCTTCTAAGGGATTCCTGCCCACAATAGTAGATATAATGGTCATCTGAGTTAAATTCACCCCTTCCAGTACATCTTAGTTCACTGATTCCTAGAAAATCGATGTTAACTCTTGTCATCTCCTGGTTGACCACTTCAAATTTACCTTGATTCATGGACCTAACATTCCAGGTTCTTATGCAATGTTGCTCTTTATAGCATCGAACCTTGTTTATATCACCAGTCCCACCCACAACTGGGTGTTGTTTTTGCTTTGGCTCCATCCTTTCATTCTTTCTGGAGTTATTTCTCCACCGATCTCCAGTAGCATATTGGGCATCTACCGACCTGGGGAATTCATCTTTCAGCGTCCTATTTTTCTGCCTTTTCATAGTGTTCATGGGGTTCTCAAGGCAAGAATACTGAAATGGTTTGCCATTCCCTTCTCCAGTGGACCACATTCTGTCAGACCTCTCCACCATGACCCATCAGTCTCAGGTGGTCCCAGATGTCATGGCTTAGTTTCATTGAGTTAGACAGCGCTATGGTCCCTATGATCAGATTGGCTAGTTGTCTGTGATTGTGGTTTCAGTCTGTCTGCCCACTGATGCCCACTGTCAGTGCCTACCATCTTACTTGGGTTTCTCTTACCTTCAACGTGTGGTATCTCTTCATGGCTGCTCCAGCAAAGCACAGCCACTGCTCCTTACCTTGCATGTGGGGTAGCTCCTCTCGGCCACTGCCCCTGATTTCAGATTATACTAAAAATCTACAGTCACCAAAACATTATGATACTGGCACAAAAACAGAAATATAGACCAGTGGAACAAGATAGAAAGTCCAGAAATAAACCCATGCGCCCGTGGGTACCTTATTTTTGACAGTGGAGGCAAGAATATACAATGGGGCAAAGACAGCCCTTTCAATAAATACTGCTGGGAAAAACTGGACAGCTACATGTATAACAATGAAATTAGAACACTTCTTAACACCATACACAATGATAAACTCAAAATGGATGAAAGACCTGAATGTAGGACCAACAACTATAGAACTCTTAGAGGAAAACATAGGCAGAACACTCAAAGACATAAATCAAAACAAGATCCTCTATGATCCACGTCCTAGTGTAACAGAAATAAAAGCAAAAGTAAACAAATGCGACCTGATTAAACTTAAAAGTTTTTGCACAGCAAAGGAAACTATAAGCAAGGTGAAATGATAACCCTTGGGATGGGAGGAAATAATAGCAAATGAAACAAGTGACAAAGGACTAATTTACAAAATATACAAGCAGCTCATACAGCTCAATTCCAGAAAAACAAACAGTTCAGTCAAAAAGTATGAAAAAGACCAAAACAGACATTTCTCCAAAGAAGACACACAGATGGCTAACAAACACATGAAAAGATGCTCAACATCACCCATTATTAGTGAAATGCAATTGAAAACTACAATGAGATATTACCTCACACCAGTCAGAATGGCCATCATCAAAGAGTCTACCAACAATAAATACTGGAGAGGGTGTGGAGAAAAGGGAAAGCTCCTGCACTGTTGGTGGGAATGTGAATTGATACAGCCACTATGGAAGATGGTATGGAGATTCCTTAAAAAACTTGGAATAAAACCACCATTTGACCCAGTAATCCCACTCTTTAGCATATCCCCTGATGAAGCCAAAATTGAAAAAGAGACATGCATCCCATTGTTCATTACAGCACTGTTTACAATAGCTGGAACATGAAGGCAACCTACATATCCATTGACAGATGAATGGATAAAGAAGCTGTGGTACAAATGATAGCTTATGATGAATGATGTTGGATTTGTGATATCTGAAGAAGATTTAGTTTTGGGACCCAGGACCTTGCTTGATCATGCAAGAGCTGTTGTGTAGCAGAGTTTTATTAAAATAAGAAAAGAGACAGAGAGAGCTTCTGACACAGACTTCAGAAAAGGACAGAGAATGCCCCTCTGCTAGTTTTTGCAAGCTGCTTTATGCTTGTTAGAAAGCTCTTAATCAGATAAGAGAGACACCTCAAGCCTGACTAAGCTTCACCAGACCCTCTCCCACAATAAGCATTTTTGAGATAGCATGACAAGAGGTATGCCATTTTCCAACCATAAAACAACTGATATAAATACTGGTTTGTTGAGCTATTATCAACCCGAGGGTTGAGAAAATAAATAAATAAATAAATAAATAAAAGTTAGTCTTAGGTGAAACAATTTTGAGGAAAAGCAAATTCCAAAGCAAAGACCTAGTTTCATTAATAGCGTAAGAAAAACATTTCCATAGAGAGAGCTCCTGTTAATTTTGTATGGAGAAGGAAAAATAATCTGACACTTGTAATTTGTTTCCTCCTGATGCTGAAGGGAGAGATAAAAAAAATGGCTGACACTTGCAGCCTATTTCTTCCCTTTGGAGACCCCTGGTCTTCCAGCCTGTTACCCTCTCACATGTACACAATGGAGTATTACTCAGTCATAAAAGAAAAACACATTTGAGTCAGTTCCAATGAGGTGGATGAACCTAGAACCTATTATACAGAGTGAAGTAAGTCAGAAAGAGAAAAATAAATATTGTATTCTAACGCATATATAAGAAATCTAGACAAATGGTACTGAAGAATTTATTTACAGGGCAACAATGGAGAAACAGATATAGACAATAGACTTACGGACATGGGGAGAGGGGAGGAGAGAGTGAGATGTATGGAAAGAGTAACATGGAAACTAACATTACCATTTGTAAAGTAGATAGCCAATGGGAATTTGCTGTATGGGTCAGTAAACCCAAACAGGGGCTGTGTATCAGCCTAGAGGGGTGAGATGGGGAGGGGAATATGGAAGGGAGGTTCAGAAGGGAGTGGATGTGTGTATACCTATGGCCGATTCATGTTGAGGTTTGACAGAAAACAACAAAATTATGTAAAGCAACTATCCTTCAATAAAAAATAAATACATTTAAATAAAAAGAAATATAGATACTAAAGATCCCAGAGAGATTAACTGCAACTGGCTTCCCATGTGGCACTAGAGGTAAAGAACCCTCCTGCCAATGCTGGAGGCATAAGAGACATAGGTTTGATCCCTGGGCTGTTCTTTCCAGGTAGAAATATGCCAGAATAGAATTTTCTGGGCTATGATGTAATTAAACACACACACACACACACACACACACACACACACACACACACATATATATAAAGTGGGCTTCCTGGTTTGGGAAGATACCCTGGAGTATGGCATGGCAACCCACTCCAGTATTCTTGTCTGGAGAATCCTATGGACAGAGGAGCCTGGTTGGCTATAGTCCATAGGGTCACAAAGAGTCGGGCATGACTGAAGTGACTTAGCAAGCACACATTTGTTTATATTCAAAGATTTTTCAGACCACCAATCATGGAGGCATCACAAATGTGTCTCGAGCATATATCCTCATCTTCTATCTGGAGATATTTGTTCAAGTAAGGATTCTGCCCATTAAGTTTCCAAGGTGATTCTCTTAGAAGGGGAAGGATAATAGATGGCTCTTTATATAATACTCCAGATTCAGTTTTTTGAGTGGTTCTGTTCTAAAACACAGACCTCTTATATATGTGTATGTTCTTTAGTTCTTTTCCTGCCCACTTCAGGGTAAAAAGTGAGTACAGAAATAAAAAATAAATTATTTGCTTGTAAGCAAAAATTCACTTCAGTTGCTCAGTTGTGTCCGGCTCTTTGCGACCCCATGGACTGCCACACATCAGGCCTCCCTGTCCATCACCAACTCCAGGAGTTTACTCAAACTCATGTCCATTGAGTCGGTGATGCCATTCAACCATCTCATCAAAATAGTCTGTTCTACTGCAGAAACCTTGCTTGTGAATTCAGGACATTAATTAATATGGATATTAAAAATCTAATGGACCTGTTAACTAGATATTAGCTAAAAGGTCATATCATGCTCCAAAGATGACTGAGGTATTTAGCTCAGATGCCAACAAAGGCTAATATTCTATTACTGGGTAAAAAGATAAGCATAATATTAAGGCAAAACTGGCAACTTTGATCACAGTAGAGAATAGATACCTACGACTGTTAGAAACATGATATTTCACTATGACAAAACAATCAATTTCAGCTTTACTCCTGCAATTATATCAATTTACTACATATAATTGATTCAAACTATACTTATTCACATTGTCATCTATTTTTTTATACTTTGTATATGTGTGTGAGCTCTTTTGATGTGTTTTCCTTCCACTTTCTGGCCTGTCACTGTCCAAATTAATAATCTTGTTTCAGGAAATGAACCACATTTAGTCAAGATATTTTTGGGTTTTTGTTGTTGCTGTTTTTGTGTTGTTAAACAGAGTTTGCTAAGATTTTATTAAGAATTTTGGCATCTATATTTATAAACTATATTTAATTTTAGCTTGTTTTCTCATAATATCTTCATGTGGTTTTAGTATCAGAGCAATGTTCACTTCATTGAATGAATTGTCCCTGTAATGGTTGATTATATATGTCAACTTGACCACAATAAGGGATGCCCAGTCCAGTCAACAATATTTCTGGATATGCCTGTGTGAATGTTTCTGAAAAGGATTTCAGTATTTGATTTAGTAGACTGAGTGAAGAGATTCACCCTCAGCAATATAGGCTGACATCATTTGATCCCTTGGGACATGAATGGAGCAAGAAACTTAAAACTGGCTATTTCTCTTTGAGCTGAGTTATCTATCTTCTCTTGCCTTCAGACATCACAGCTCCTGAGTTTTGGGCTTTTAAATTCCAGTGCTTAACATTAGTGACCCAATTCCCAGGCCTTTGGCCTCAGACTGAATTATACCAAAATCTTTTCTAGTTCTCCAATTGTTATTCAGCCTAAAATGTAGCCACATTTTAATAATTGTTGTGCATGTGAACATGATCAGATTTATATTTTAAGAAAATAATTCTTTGACATGATTATTATCATTTTTCACACCCATTTAACATTTCAGCTTATACTATATTTAGTTTCAGAGATTATTGATTGCCTAACATCTCATCTTCCTTAGAGAAGGAGAATTTTAGCTAGGAAATGTATCCCAGACCTCAAGACTATATTGTCAACCTCCTTTATACGTGACTATGTGACAAAGTTATGATTTATTAATTTCAAACAAAAGTATTTTAAGACCTTGGAAAGGCTTTCAAATGGGGCTGACTCAGACAGAATGAGTCCTTTTTTGTCCTTCTGTCTCACTTTTTTCTTCAGTTATGTAATTCAGATATTATGGCTTAGAATCCACCTGGGCTTAAACCATGAAGGTGCCTTTGGGATTGGAAGTCTTTCACCATATATTTCCATTTTTTTTTAAATTTGTTTTTAGCTGTATCTTTTTAAATCTCTTCAAAATCTATGATTTTTTCTTCCAGTTATTTTGCTGTATAATTGATACATAACACTGTGTAAGTTTAAGGTATTCATCATAATGATTTGATTTACAAACATCATGAAATTATTACAATAATGGTTAGTGAACAGCAATCATCATATATGGACACAGAATAAAATAAATAGAAAACATTTCCTTGTGATGAGAAATCTTACAATTTTGTCTCAACAAATTGATATATATATAAGAATTAATCATATTAACCATGTTGTACCTTCTTTATCTTGTAACTGGAGATTTGTACTTTTGACTTTGTTATTGTTATTTTAGTCCCTAATTTGTGTTCAACTCTTTGCAAATCCACCAGGCTCCTCTGTCCAGTGGATTTCCCAGGCAAGAATACTGGAGTGAGTTGCCATTTTCTTCTCCAAGGGTTTGTCCCAGACCCAGGAATCAGCTACTTTCATTCAATTTCCTCTCCTCTACCCCACTACCTTTGGAACTTCAAATCTAATCTCTTTTTCTGTTTGTTTGTTCTATTTTTTCTCCCTTTTGAAGTATAACTGACCTACAACACTATGTTTAGTTCTTAGAGCACAACCTAGTGAGTTAATAGTTCTCTACATTTCAAATGATGACCACATAAGTCTAATTACAATCTGTCACCATACAAAGATATATAATTGTTATCTCTATTTCCACATTATTCATTTCATACCCATGAGTCATTTATTTTGTAATTGGAAGCTTATACCTCTTATTTCTCTCTCACCTGTTCCTCTCATCCTCCTACCCACTCCCCTTTGGCAGCTACCTGTTTGTTTTCTATATTTATGACTGGTTCCGGTTTGTAGAATAGTGTATATATATATATATATATACACACACACACATATATATATATTATTACATATATATATGTATATATATATTCTATACATATAATATATATATATATTCTATTAAATTTTTATACATATAGCAAAAAAAAATAGTGAATGAAAGAAATAGATTTTCCTTCTACGTATATGAAGGTCCTGAAGTTGTCAAGCAAGTATGATGTTTTCATGGTGTCATTCATCACCCAAACTTCAATTATTCTGTTACTGACTACTGAAATGCAGGCTGTCTGGCAGAGTTTATGGAGAAAATAAAGAAAATATAAAAGTTCTGAATTGTTGTAAATGAGAAAATATTTGTTATTGCGTACCCTTATCATACTATTTTATCAATATATGAGACATTATAAAAACACTTAGAACAATGCCAGACAAATAGTAAGCACCATGAAAGCAACTGCTAAACAAAAATGTTGAGAATTTATCTAAGAAATCTATAGCTGCTGTCTTTATAATTGCCATAAATGCCGAGACTGTCTTTCATTTACGTATTCTAACTGATTTTGGCATGGTTAGTCCAATAAATAATAAAAGAAAGACAAACATACAGTCTACACAGACATAAAATTTAATAACTGAATTGCAATGCAAAGTGTAAAAGAACAAATAAGAAAACTACATCAAGAAAGAAAAATTGGTAAGTTTAAATAACACCTTCTTTCAAAGGTACTGACACCTTGACTTTCAGGAGAAGAGCCTTTCTCAGGGAAATGTCTTTGACGCCATAAATATTGTAAGCTTAAGCCTTGAAAGGATGTTCACAGTTGCAGCTTTTTGGACGAATAAAAAACTCTGTGTGCAATCTTTCATTAGCTTATTTTCTATCACAAGTTCAAGCATCCATAAAAACCATGTTAAAACTCTTTGAATTAATTTACTTGTAATTTCTTTCAAAAATCTGTTATTCACATTGATAAAAAGATTTGTTGAAAACCTTCAATGTTTTCATTAAAAACATTGAAATAATAATATAAATGTTGTTTATAAAGGTATTCATGGTATTTATAAAGATGTTAATTTTTTTTAAACTTAAAATATTTCCTAAATGTCATTTATCATTAATTTTTGTTTATGGTTTGTTAGTCAGTTTCAGTCCAAGTGACAGTGTTCATATACAAGCCATTTTCAATTAATTTCTTCATAAGTTTTTTGAGACATGGTGTCAACTGATTTATTAAAGCCAACATATATTACATCAAATGAATTAATAGTAGTTCCTAATTATATAAAATAAGTAAACTATTTTTCTTCTACATTGGATTTTATTACACAGTATAGCATTGTTATCTTTTCCTTTTCCAAGATTTTTATTTCCCTAAATATTCAGTTGTTGAAAATAATTTGTGTTGATCATTAACAAAATGTTGCCACTCTCTGTTAACAAAATCCAAATTTTGTTCAAATAATCAAAATTTATTGATTTTAGGATATTTGTAACCTCGACCCTAACTCAAGAGTGAAATTGCAATTGTTATAGTCTAATCATGAAATTCAATTCCACTTGGTGGTGGAAAAAAAAAAATATCTAAAAGCACATGGGATAATTTGGGCAATATTTCTAAGGGGAAGTATATTGATAATATTCTTAGGAATTTTCCTTTTTATATATATATATATATATATATATATATAGGATTTTCTACTCTCCTGACCAGAGAGATGAGTATACGTGTGGTTTAAGGTATGTATGTGGTTGTAGTAGTTTTTCTTGAGACTGAGAGAAAAGTTACATAGAAAAAACATACTGAAAAGTGCAATTTGAAAAAAGAAAAAAATTGGAACTCTGAAAATAATGTTGAGCCCTTATTACTCATAATAGAACATTCTGATTTCTAGAATGTTAACACTGCTCAAACTAATTTTACTTGGATTTATGTTATTAAAGCTGTGTGCATGCTCAGTCGCTCAGTTGTCTCCAACCCTGTCAGTCTCCTCTATCCATGGAATTTTCTGGACAAGAATACTGAAGTAGGTTGTCATCTCCTCCTTCAGGGGATCTTCCTGACCCAGGAGTCAAGCCTGTGTTCCCTGCATTGAAAGGTGGATTCCTTACCATTGTGTAAAGTGGGAAACTCCTTATGAGGCTGAGTGTATTTTAAATATACTGTGGTAAAATATTTTTTTACAATAAATTTGTCCACAGAAATGTTATTCTACAGGACAAAAAATTCTCAGGAAAAGACAAAATCCACAAACTAACTTATCTACAATGACATAGCAGTATTTATTATGTTCCTCAGTTTCAAAAGTCTATAAGTTTAACCATTTTGTAAAACTTTTGTAATATAAAGATCTAATAAAACATCATAAACTTTTTGTTTTCTCTTTTTAATTGAAAAAGTTGACTTACAGCATTATATTAGTTTTAGGTTTACAATGTAGTAATTTGCTATTTTTACAGATTATACTCAATATAAAGTTATAAAATATTGGCTGTACTCTGTATGTTGTAAGTTGCTTTCTTGTAACTTGTTTATTTTATACCTGGTAATTAGTACTTCTTAACTCTTCTCACCTATTGTGCTCTTCCCTGCAACATTCTCATCTGGCAATCACCGATCTGTTTTTGGTATCTGTGAGTCTATTTGTATTTCTTTGTTTAATTCCTTGGATTTTGCGTATAAGTGAAAGCATACAGGTTTTGTCTTTCTCTGTCTGATTTATTTCACAGTTCATAACACCCTCTAGAGTTGTCCGTGTTGTCACAAAGGACAAAGCTTCATTCATTTCTTACCGCTGGGTAATATACTATCTATACATATTTATATACATTTGTCTACTAGAGATCCAGGTTTGATTCCTGGGTTGGGAATATCCCTTGGAGATGGGAATAGCTACCCACTCCAGTATTCTTCCCTAAAGAATTACACAGACAGGGGAACCTGGAGGGTCACAGAGCACAAGTTTGCAGAGTTGAGCATGACTGAGTGGCTAGCACTTTGACTTTCACATTTATACACGTATATTTATATACATGATGTTGAGCATCTTATCATGCATCCGTTAACCATCTGCATGTCTCTTTTGAAAAACAAAAAAGTTTATATTCCTTCTTTTTCATCCATTCATTTGTTGATATGTAAATCATCTTGGATATGTAAATAATGCTTTAGGATGCATATATTTTTTTTTAAATTAGTGTTCTCATTTTCTTCAGATAAATACCCTGGAGGGGAATTACAGAATTATACAGTACTTCTATTTTTAATTACTTTTAGGAAGCTCCATACTATTTTTTATAGTGGCTGCATCAGTTTAAACTTCCACCATCAGTGCATGAGTTCATTTATTCTCCTCATCTTCAGAAACATATTATTTATTATCTTTTTGAAAATAGTCATTTTAACCAGTGTGAGATGTACTTCATTATAGTTTGATTTGCATTTCCCTGATAATTAGTGACGTTGAGCATCGTATCATGTGCCTATTAACTCTCTCTATGCCTTCTTTGGAAAAATACCTTTTCAGATTTTCTGACCATCTTTTTATTCAGATTGTGTGTTTTTTTTTTTAAGGCTGAGTTGTATGAGTTCTTTATATATTTTGAATATCAAGTTTTTAATCAAACTTATTATTTGCAAATACCTCTTATCCAGTAGGTAGTCTTTTTTTTTCATTATTTATGATAGGAATAACTGTAATAAGTAAAAATAATATGCTATGCATTAAAGTTTAATATGCATGCCTATACTTGTGCTAAATTCTCATAAGCCATATGCTATATGTATATATATATATATATATTAATTAATTTGTTTTTAAAGTAACTGATTCAAAATTTAAAATTTAGTTTCTTAGCATTATTGCACGTTTATAGTGATCAATAGCCAAATGTTGCTAGTGATTTCCACATTGCACAACATATCATAGAGTATTTCCATCCTTCCAGAAAATTCTAATGAAAAGCACTCATCTAATCAAGGACCAGCAGAAATGATTCATAGACTACCACCTATTTTTATAAATAAAATTCTGCAGACCATCTCTATACTCATTTAAAAATATATAGTTTATGGAAGCAGTCACACTATATTGACAGAATTAAGTATCTTCAACAAAAACTATATGGCTTGTAAAGCCTAAAATATTGATAATTAGAATATTTAAGAAACTCTTCATCCATGGTCTAAACAATAGTCTAAACAGAATAAAACAGACTAAATATAATAATCACGTGTGAGGATTTTTGTAGAGGAAAGAGTGTGGCAAAATCCTTCTTATTGTTGTGAAAAAAATTTAAATATATGTACTTGAATTATAAAATTCATTTTTATTCATCAATATTCAATCTTGCTTATACAAATTAAAATTTTATATTCAGAAGCATATAAAATTAAAAAAAATGAACTTCAACTTAAAACGTTAAAAACATTATCAGATTTGAGCAGTTTGACACTGCTTACAGAAAGCTCATTTGTTATGTATTTGGAGAGTTTTTATTTCTTTCAAAGGGGTTGTTTCTATCATATGTTCAAAAGATCATTTTTCATAATGCCATTATTACCAATAATATCAACTTAAATTGAATCATTTCTTGCACTAGCTAAGTTTTCATATGTGTAGAATGCAAATTGATTTGGATGTATAGTTTTATCTTTGTGAGAAAACCTCAAATCTCTTCTGTATCCAGAATAATCAAAAGTGTCACATAATCAGAAAACCTGATTAGAAGTGAAATTGACTTATACATGAAGCATTTCAAGAATTTCTAGAATTACTAGAAATATGCTTCTTCCCCCTGAACTCTCACTATTTTGACATCATTTTGCTTAAAAACAGATTTTAAAATATGTTTAGAAGCCAGTGTTTGTATGCACACTGGGGTTGCAAAGAATCAGAATGTTGTAAAAGTATGGAAAGAAATATCATTTTTTTATCATCATTTTAGAAAATATGGTTCACAGCTTAAGAATACCAGCCTTTCAGTTAAACTTCTGTGTTTTGATTTTTTGTTTCCATTCCGCTCCCATTCTTAGTGGACAAACTAGAGCAGTATGTTAAGGTATAAGCTGAGATATGGTAACAAACATACAAAAAATTGCAGTGACTTTAGCAAGATACATCTTTCTCAGTTACATAAAATTCTACAGTTAAAAGCAATACTGAACAGACCACATGAATGACAAGTCAGCTCAATTAAGGCTTTCACAATATAAAGCCTCTCTCTCTCTCTCTCTCTTTCTTTTAATCTGGTGAGACATTGCTCCATTTTTTATGCTCAAAATTAGATTAATAAAGTCTGCTTTTCAACCTTCAGACTTGGAAAGAACAATGAGATGGGAAATGATTTCCTTTTCAGCAAGTTTAGAACATCACAGATTATTAAAATACATTGGTTAGGACATAATTAAACGGATATAACTATCTTCAAAGAATTGAAGACTTTGTACCTAAGTATCTAGTTAGGAAAAATAGTATTGGGGAATCATTGCTTCATGTTTCACAATTTTCTTATCTTTAAATTTTATCTTTTTATGGATTTATTGTGACAAGTAATCATGTAAACCTACACACATCTTTGGAAAAGCACCTGACACACAGTAAGCCTTCAATAATTTTTGTGCCTTTTTTCTATTTGCATAATTCCTTTCTTTTGTGAATTGCTTCAATATACTGATTATAAATAGGAATAAAAATGTTTTATGTATTAAAATTGTATGCATCAGTTGTTGTATTGAAAAACCAATCAATGATAAAAATTAAAAAATATTAATGATTTAGGCTGAAACCCCTCATTTGAAGAGTGTTGTAAAATTTTTAATTCAGTGGATTTTAAAATTGGTTTTCCGATATGCCACATATGTGCTTTTTGTTAAATATTATATTGTGAATGAATATGATAAATAGGTTAGAAGAATCATTAAACTATTAAATAAAAGAGATAAATGCTAAGACTCTAGGTAAAGATAAAAAATACATAATTTAAATATAATTTTGAAAATATGCAAAAATGAAATGAAAATAGAATGTGAATTTCTAAGACAAAGGATAAATGACAATAAAGTCTAGCATCCTGTTACCAGAAGCTTTATTTAATATATTCATGAAATTTAAATGTAGCATTTATTTTTCTTACTTCAGCACCCATGGTAAAGCAGCTAAATTACTCAGGCATCTCCAGGTTCTCATGGTAAAGAGCCAAGGGGGAAAAAAAAAATAACAACATTTGTTTCTGGCAGATGGAAGGGGAAAACAGTCTTTTTAAAATATATTCCAATACCTTTTTCCATAACAAAGTCCCAATCAGCAATAATAAAAACTTAACCAGACCATACTTAACGAGGGTGAAAGAAAAATTACCCTGTCCAGTACACACTACATTTCTATTTTAACTAAAGCAATAAATAAATGATGAGAAACATTTGTGGAAATTGGAGCCCAGGAATATACATCCTGAGATTTAATCATAAGGTTATAGAATGCTACACTTCTGACACAAGTTACTACCATACCTATAGAGCTTCAGCATAACTGAACTGCAGCCAAAAGATCGACAAGATGAAGACTCAGTCTAAAGAAGAGAGGTAGTTAGGGAATCAAAAGAAACAGGGGAGAAAAATATCAGAACACAAGAGAAGTTTAAGCTTTGCCACAGTTACAAGAAACATGAAATACAGCTCAACCCCTAGCCAGATTAAAACGAGACTTCAATCTCTGTCAAAATGCCAGCAAGTTCTTCAGTGGGTTTAGACAAAAAGAGTCTCAAATGTATATGGAAGGACAAAATATTCCCAAATAATGAATACTATATTGAGGAAAAAGAGCAAAGTTGGAGGAGTGACAATACCCAACTTCAGAGTTTATAAAAAGCTACCATATTGAAGAGAGCTTAGAACAAGCAAAATAATATACTAACAGGTCAGTGGAATGAAATAGAGTGCCCAGCAATGCACTGCCCAATATCTGGTTAAAAAACAAAAACAAAAACCACAAACACACACAAAGATTCAACAGAAATGGATATTCTTTTAAATAGTAGTACTATTTTCTTTTCCTTGGGAGTCTACATGCAAGAAATCAACCAACTGATCAATAATTTAAGCAAAGGTGTTACAGTGATCATAAAAATAACTTGAAACAATAGATTATAAGTTTCCTTTTAAATTCAATATTGAAAAACTAATAGAAAAGAAAAGAAAATATCAGGTTACCTTGAGGTTGGCACTAACATTTTAGCTACATAACCAAAATGATAATCCATGATATAAAGCATCAGTAAATTATTTTTTATTAAAACTTAAAACTTCTGCTCTGTGAAAGATACTGTTAAAGGAATAAAAAGACAACTAGACAATGAGAGAAACATTTGTAAGTGGGGCTGACATAGATCATATCTCTATGTAGGATCCAGCTTCTCAGTCAAGGGAATCAAAAGCAAAATAAATATTAATAAATGTTATTTAATCAAGCAAAAGCTTTTGCACAGTGAGGAACTCATCTCTCCCAGCCAAAAAACCCCATACACCTATTGAAAGAGAGAAGATATCAATGTATGTAGATATGTCTGATAAAGTGTTAATAATCAAAATAAGAAAAGAACATATATAATCCTACATAAAAAAAAACCTATATGTGTAGAGGATCGAAATAGGAATTATAAGGGGGAAAAAAATAACCAAATGCACATGAGAAAACGGTCAACGTCACTAATCATCAGGGGAATACAAATTAAAACCTCAATGAGATATCACTCCTGTCAGACAAGGACAGGAAAGTAGAGGAAAAAAAAAATAAACCCTAGTAAACTATTGGTGGGAGTGTAAATTGGTGTAGTCACTATGGAAAACAGGATAGAGCTTCATCAAAAAAAGTAAAAATAGAAGTAACAGATGTGTTTGAGCTCTCTCTCTTTTTCTTGGTGCTGTGCTAATTTTCAGTTTTGTTCAACTCTTTGTGACCCCATGGATTGTAGCCACCAGATGCCTCTGTCCATGGGATTCTCTAGGCAAGATTACTGCAGTGGGTTGCCATGCCCTCCTCCAGGGGACCTTTCTGACCCAGGTATTGAACCTCAGCTCTTACATCACCTGCATTAACAGACAGGCTCTTTACCACTAGCCCACTTGGGAAGCCCAGAACTATCACATAGTTCTGCAAACTCACTGCTGTATATATATCAGAAAACAAAACAAAAACACTTAATCATAAAGACATATGCACCCCATATTCATGATGATATTAATTTCAATGCCAAGATATGAGAGCAAGTTGTGTCAGTAAACATATGAATGAATAAAACTGAAGTGGTATAGATATTCAGATAATGTCTAGACATGTACATGTATACATGTATATAAATGTATATTATATAAAAATACTACTCATTTTGTTATTCATTTATATAATATTCATATTAATAAGAACAAAATTTTGCCATTTGTAACGAAATGTATAGACCTGGAGGATATTATGCTTAGTAAAAAAGCCTTCCTAAGTGATCAATGCAGAGAAATAGAGGGGAAAAAATTGAATAGGAAAGACTAGAGATCTCTTTAAGAAATTTAGAGATACCAAGGGAATATTTCATGCAAAGATGGGCATAATAAAGGAGAGAAATGGTATGGACCTAACAGAAGCAGAAGATATGTCAGGCAGAAGAGGTAGCAAGAATGCACAGAAAAACTACACAAAAAAGATCTTCATGACCTAGATAACCATGATGGTGTGATCACTCATCTAGAGCCAGACATCTTGGAGTGTGAATTCAAATGGGCCTTAGGAAGCATCTCTACGAACAAAGCTACCGGAGGTGATATAATTCCAGTTAAGCTATTTCAAATCTTATAACATGATGCTGTGAAAGTGCTGCACTCAATTTGCCAGCAAATTTGTAAAACTCAGCAATGGCAACAGAACTGGAAAAGGTCAGATTTCATTCCAATCTCAAAGAAAGGCAATGCCAAAGAACGTTCAAACTACCACACGATTGCACTCATCTCACACACTAGCAAAGTAATGCTCAAAATTCTCCAAGCCAGGCTTCAATAGTACGTAAACTGTGAAATTCCAGATGTTCAAGCTGGATTTAGAAAAGGCAGAGGAACCAGAGATCAAATTGCCAACATCTGTGGGATCACCGAAAAAGGAAGAGAGTTCCAGAAAAAAATCTATTTCTGCTTTATTGACTATGCCAAAACCTTTGACTGTGAGGATCACAACAAACTGGAAAATTCTTCAAGAGATGGGAATACCAGACCATCTGACCTGTCTTCTGAGAAATCTGTATGCAGGTCAAGAAGCAACAGTTAGAGCTGGACATGGGACAACAGACTAGTTCCAAATTGGGAAAGAAGTATGCCAAGGCTGTATATAGTCACCCTGCTTATTTAACTTATATGCATAGTACATCATGTGAAATGTTGGTCTGGATGAAGCACAAGCTGGAATCAAGATTGCCAGGAAAAGTATCAATAACCTCAGATATGCAGATAGTGAAGAAGAACTGAGGAGCCTCTTGAGGAGACTGAAAAGGTTGGCTTAAATCTCAACATTCAGAAAACGAAGACCATGGCATCTTTTCCCATCACATCATGGCAAATAGATGGAGAAACAATGGAAACAGTGAGACTTTATTTCTGGGGACTCAAAATCACTGCAGATGGTGACTGCAGCTATGAAATTAAAAGACACTTGCTCCTTGGAAGAAAAGTTATGACCAACCTAGATAGCATATTAAAAAGTAGAGACATTATTTTGCCAACAAAGGTCCACCTAGTCAAAGGTATGGTTTTTCCAGTAGTCATGTATGGATGTGAGAATTGGACTATAAAGAAAGCTGAGTGCTGAAGAATTGATGCTTTTGAACTGTGGTGTTGGAGAAGACTCTTGAGAGTCCCTTGGACTGCAAGGAGATCCAACCAGTCCATCCTAAAGGAAATCAATCAGTCCTGAATATTCATTGGAAGGACTAATGCTGAAGCTGAAACTCCCAGTACTTTGCCCACCTGATGTGAAGAACTGATTAATTTGAAAAGACTCTGATTCTGGAAAAGATTGAAGTCAGGAGGAAAAGTGGATGATAGAGGATGAGATGGTTGGATGGCCTCACCGACTCAATGGACATGAGTTTGAACAAGTTCCAGGAGTTGGTGATGGACAGGGAAGTCTGGTGTGCTGCAGTCCATGTATGATTTCACTTATGTGTGGAATATGAAGAATAAAACAAGCAAACAAAAGTAGCAAAACAAAACTAACCTCAGAGATACAGAGAGAAAATTAGTAGTACCAGAGGGGTGAGGGGTGTGGAAATTTGCAAGATAAGTGGAGATGATAAAGAGATACAATCTATTAGGCATAAAATAACTTACAAATTTGTATTATATAGCACAGGGAATATGGACAGTACTTTATAATAGTGTTATATAATCTATAATCTATAAAAGTATTGAATCATTTTGTTCTATATCTGTAATGAATATAACATAGTAAGTCAGTCTTGCCTAATTTAAAAATGTAGTCAAATATTTTACACCATGCAACCAAAAAATGAATACTTTGGATCAAATCATAAACTGAAATGTAAAACCTCAAACCATAAGATGTTCAAATGAACACACAAGAGTTAGCCAAACTTATCAAAAATGTTGCCCATAAAAAAGAGTTATCCCTTACTGAAAATGACTGTTACAAATTTTGTGTAAAGTATTCCATGAATATTTTATGGCAATTTACTCCTGCCATTTAATTCTTGCCTATAAAATCCCTGTAGCCTGGAAGTCTACAGTCCATGGGGAGGGACAAAGCTGAGCAACTAATACACACACATTCATTATCTTACTTTAAGCAAGTATGTAAATATATGTCAAACTTAAAACTGTACACTTTTCTCAAGTCATTGTACGTCAAAATCAACTCCTAAAAAATAGATTGACATGTAAACTAAAGAAATTTTCTTAGCAGTATGAAAGTAATCAGTTAAACTATATTTTCATCACCAAATATGTCATTATAATTGTAAAAATCTTCAGAGCATTTTTAACAAATTTGTATATTCATAGATACATATGCTAAAAAGTGTGAAGTCAAAAAGGTCAATAACTTTAAAATAGTGCCACAACTGAAATAAAAATTAATTTGAATTTTAAATTCCTTGAATAAAATTACCCACGATCATTAAAATATGTTCATCAGGAAAGAAACTGATTATGATTATGTTAGAGAAAACATATGAGTTAAATGGTACCTAATTTGGATCTCACATCATAGCTAGGTAAATTAGTTACACAAGTAAAACTTGGAAAAGGTAATGTGGTAATGAAATTACAGGTGGACTTTCTACTGCTTTACATTATTAATGTTCATGTCATATTGGTACCTTCTATCAATACAAAAAATAAAGAAGAATAGTATGCTTAAACCAAACAAAGCTCTTATTGTCTTCTCTTTGATTCAGATATATCAAAAAGTATAATAAATAGAATAACCAATCATATAAACACTTTCTCTTAAAAGAGACTGAAGAGTAGAACATTATGAAGCAAAATAATTTAAATAATGTTTAACAAAAATTTAAGCTCTCTACCAGACACTTTGCTAATGGTTAGGGTGTCAAGAAAAATACATATAAATCCTGACTTTGAGGATCTCATTTTCTAGTGTTTCTCTGAAAGTTATATTTTTAAGACATAGATTTATACAATTTGGACAATACGAAAGTATAAACAACTTTAGGAGAACTTCTCAGTTGCAAATCATATATTTTTTTTCATTTTATTTTTAAAATTTCACTGAAGTATAGTTGATTTACAGTGTTACATTAGTTCCAGGTGTACAGCAAAGTGAATCATTTATACATGCACATTTATCCAATGTTTTTTAGATTATTTTGCCATACAGGTCATTACAGAGCATTGAGTGAGTTCCCTTTGCTAGACAGTAGCACAATATGTCCTTGTTATTTATTATATATACAGCAGTATGTATGTTCGGAGAAGACAATGGCACCCCACTCCAGTACTCTTGCCTGCAGAATCCCATGGACGGAGGAGCCTGGCGGGCTGCAGTCCCTGGGGTCGCGAAGAGTCGGACACGACTGAGCGACTTAGTAGCAGCAGCCGCAGCAGCAGTACGTACGTTTCAATCCCAATCTCCAAATTTTATCCTTCCCTCCCGTTTCCCACCTGGTAATCTTAAATTTGTTTTGTTTTTCTTTAACATCTGTGAATCTATTTCTGTTTTGTAACTAAGTTCATTTTTTTTTTTTTTTTTTAGATTCCACATATAAATGGGGTTCCCAGGTGGGCCAGTGGTAAAGAATCTGCCTGCCAATGCAGGAGACGTATGAGAAGTGGGTTTGATCCCTGGGTCAGGAAGATCTCCTGGAGGAGGAAATGTCAACCCACTCCAGTATTCTTGCCTGGAGAATCCCATGTTCAGAGGAGTCTGGAAGGCTGTGGTGCATCATAGGGTCACAAACAGACATGACTGAAGCGACTTAGCATGCAGACACACACATATAAATGATAACATGTATCTGTCTTTCTCCATCTGACTGACTTCACTCAGTATGACAGTCTCTAGAACCATTCATGTTGCTGCAAATGGCATTATTCCTTTCTTTTTTATGATTGAATAGTATTCCATTGCATATACACACAGACCTGCAAAGGAAATGTGAAGTGTTCCAAAAGATCTCTCAATAAAATGTCCTGAAACAAATACCCAGGTAAGAATTAATCATGTTAATTTTGACTTTTCTTTCCCTTTTTTTACTTTATAATAATAGAGAGCAGTCACTTCAGAACAATTTAAATTATAGACACAGTTTTACATTCTAATAAAATAAATAATTTGGGGTCCTAAGAGAGGTAAAAATAATAAACCAAAAAATACAACTTTTGTCATTAAAACTGCTGTTTTGTTATATGAATGTATGGTTAGGTTGCAGTTTCCAACATGTGTCTTTTTAAGTTTTCTCAAAGTCTGAATTACAATACGTAGCTTGCATAATGCTGAAATTGAATATTGTTACTTTTCCCAATTTTGATGCAAAAATTAACTATATTTGAACTGTAATGTATTTATATTTTTCAGTATAAAAATCCAAAAGGAAATCAGTGAAGTGTTGCTTCCCATTTGTATCCCAGAGCTATTCTTTACTGAAAACAACTGTTACAAATTCTGTATAAAGTATTCCATGAATATTTTATTTATTTACATACAAATCTCTGCTATTTTAAATGTGCACTTTTTCTTATTTTTAATTAGTAAGACTTATTTTTAAATAGTTTTAGATTTAGAGAAAATTAAACAGAGAGTGTCCATTTGCTGTATACTAATACTTCAGCACATTTTTCCCTGAAAAAATCATCTGAATTTGATATGATTTATGTGTTACAATAAAGACACAAATATTTATAGGTTGCTGCTAATTAAATTCCATAGTTTATATTAGGGTTTGCTCCTTGTGTTTTGCTTTCTACTGGTTTTGACAAATATATAATGTCATGTATCTACCTTTATAGGCTTCCCTGACAGCTCAGTCAGTAAAGAATCTGCCTGCAATGTTGGAGACCTGTGTTCAATTCTTGGGTCGGGAAGATCCCTTGGAGAAAGAAATGGCAACCCACTCCAGTATTCTAGCTTGGAAAATCCCAAAGACAGAGGAAACTGGCAGGCTACAGTCCTTAGCATCGCAAGAATTGGACACAACTTAGCACTATCTTTATCCACCATTACATGTCATGCAGAAAAGCTTCACTGCTTGAAAAATCTCATGTTTCACATAATAAACTCCCTACCTTGATACTCTGTCATCTACAGATATTTTCACTCCCACTGTAGGTTTGCCTTTTTCAGAATATTATATAGTTGGACTCATAGAGCATGTAGTCTTCTCAGACTGACCTCTTCCATTTAGCAATATACCTTTAGGATCTTTCCATGCTTTGTTTTTCATGACACAATATATACTTTTTGTTGCTGTAAAACATACCTTGCCTGAATTAAACATATTTTTTTCCATTCACCTATGAAAGACATTTTTGTTGCCTTCAGTTACAGGCAGTTATGAAGAAAACTGCAATAAACATCAGTGTATAGACAAAAGTTTTCAATTCAATTGGATGACTATCTAGGAGTGCTGTTTCTAGATCATATGGTAAGACTCTGTTTAGCTTTCTTAAAAGAACAACAAAAAAAGCTTCCAGCTATCTTCTAAAATGGCTCTGCAATCTTAATTGCAGCTAGCAGTGCTTAATTGTTCATTTTGCTCTACATCCTTTCTTCCACTTGGTATTTTCAGGATTAAATTTTAACTGTCTTAATAGGTATCACATTGTTTCTATGTAGAATTACTATGGCATAGGATATTTATCATTTTCTCATAGGCTTATTTGTAATCTATATATCCACCTTGATAAATGTTTGTTCAGATGATTTGCTATTTTCTAACTGTATTGTTTGCTTCGAGTTTTAAGGACTGTAAATTTTGGACACATTCTTTTTATATACATGACTTTATTTAGTTTTGACTGCTGGGTCTCCACTGCTGTGCATGCTTTTCTCTAGTTGTAGAGAGCAGCTGCTATTCTCTAGCTGCGTTGCTCAGGATTCTCATTGCAGTGGCTTCTCTTGTTGCAGAGAATGGGCTCAGGGGCAAGGAGGCTGCAAAAGCTGCGGCATGGAGGCTCGGTAGCTGTGGCTTCCAGGCTCCAGAGCACAGGCTCAGTAGTTGTGGTGCAAGGCCTTAGTTGCTTCTCTGCATGTGGTATCTTCCCAGATCAGGGATCCAACCTGTGTCTTCCGCATTGGCAGGCAGATTCTTTACCACTGAGCCAGCAGGAACATAGCCAGCCCTGGAAACATATTCTTTATAAGATATATGTTTTATAAATAGTTTTTCCAGTTTGTGGCATATTGTTTTATTCTTTTAGCAGGACTTGTCATAGAATGGAGGTTTTAATTTTAATGAAGACTAACATCTATTTTTAAATGCATTATGCTTTTGGCATATTGTATTTAGAACTCATTCTCAAATCCAAGATCACCCATTTTTGCCTATATTACTTTCAAGAACTCTCATAGTTTTGCTTTTTCATTCAGGTATATGGTCCATTATAAATTAATGTTTGTAAAAGATTTAAGGTTTATGTCTAGATTATTTTATTTTAAGTAGAGTTCCAGTTTTTCCAGCGTCATTTGCAGAAAGGACTATTCTTGCTCCATTGAACTGCCTCTGTCCCTTTATTGCTCTCTTTCCTGTTTGATTGATCTATTTGTCTATTTTTTGCTAATACCAAATTGCATTTATTATAGAAGCTTTATGGTCAGGATATATCAGTCCTATAATTTTGTTATTTTTAAGAACTGTTTTATCTAATCTAGGTCTTTTGCTTTTCAGCATAAACTTTAGATGCAATTTGTCAATATCCTCAAAATACTTTTCCTAAATGTTAATTGGAATTGTGTAAAATAATAGATTAATTTAGAAGTCTGGGTTCTTGTGTTCAGTCATGTCCAACTCTGAAACCCCATGGACTGTAGCCTGCCAAACTCCTCTGTCCACGGAATTTCCAGGCAAGATACTGGAGGGGATTGCCATTTCCTACTACAGGGGATCTTCCTGATCAAGGGATTAAACCTGAAAATCTTATGTCTCCTGCACTGACAGTTGGATTCTTTACCACTAAGGCCACCTAGTAACTGAACTCTTAACATATCAATACTTCTCATCCATGAACAAACTTTTTTTCCTTCTATTTATAGCTATTTTTATCAGAGTTTTATAAATTTTCAAAAATATTTCTGTTGCATATTTTTATAAATTTATACTGAAGTGTATATTTTCTCTTGCTTTACCTATATTTTGAGGATAAATTAAATGAAACATGTTTCTTATTTCAAATTTCAATTGCTCCTTGCTAGTATATAGGACATAATTGCTTTCTTATTTCACAATCAAAATTAATGATAATTTATTTAAAAATAAGGAAGCTTACCCTGATAAAATTTAAAAGATCCTCACAAACTTAGCCACATTAGTCTAGTATATACTGGCTGCAAGTAGATGTGCAATTTGTCTTTTCTGAGTCTTTTCATTTACTACTGCTCCTTTGCTGAGGCCCTCCCAAATTTGCACCTGGAGTATTATGAATGCCTCAGGACTGTAACAAATTAACTCAATAAAAATCTGAGCACATGAACTACATCCAAAATTAAAAGACATTATATATAGCATGGTAATTAACCCACATTCTTCTGAAGTCACTAGCTCTGCCACTCACTAGTTGCTGCTGCTGCTGCTAAGTCACTTCAGTCGTGTCCAACTCTATGCAACCCCATAGATGGCAGCCCACCAGGCTTCTCCGTCCCTGGGATTCTCCAGGCAAGAATACTGGAGTGGGTTGCCATTTCCTTCTCCAATGCATGCATGCATGCTAAGTCACTTCAGTCATGTCTGACTCTTCGTGACCCCATGGACAGCAGCCCACCAGGCTCCTCTGTTCACAGGATTCTCCAGGCAAGAATACTGGAGTGGATTGATATTTCCTTCTCCAACTCAGTAGCTATTTGCTTCTAATAAGTAATATACCACCAAATGCTAGCTTCCTCATCTATAATACTGTGAGGATAACAGGACTTATTCCATAAACTCATCATGGTTACATGTAGCACAACATATAGTATACAGTGGTCACTATCATTATTAAGCACAGTAAAAGGACTGAAATATGACAATTACAAAGCCCCAGATCTTAAGCAGCTATCATAGCTGAACACAACTCAGTGTAAATCCAATTATGAAATACTGTAAAATACCTATAGGAATAACAAGAAAGATAATACTGATTTTAAATAAAAGGAGAAAGTAAGTGAAAACTTGACTGATGAATAAAACTTATTGATGAATAAGGCATTTCTACATACTCACAAAAATATGCACTTTTCATAAGATAGAATATTTAGGGAATAACCTTACAGAGATGCTCAAAATACCTGCCTCATTTTTGTCACAAAGAGGTTTAAATAGTATTATTTTTTCAGTATAAGGCTATTTATAAATTAATAGAATATATGAAGTTGACTTATTTCAGTTTAGTTTTTTGGAAAGTTTAACAAAGAAGCATGCTGACTGAATAAATCTTACTATTACAGTTCAGTTGCAAAATCCTGTCCACCTCTTTGCAACCCCATGAACTGTAGCACACCAGGTTTTCTTGTTCTTCAGTATCTCCAGGAGCTTGCTCAAACTCATGTCCTTTGAGTCGGTGATGCCATCCAATCATCTTATCCTCTATGGCATCCTTCTCCTCATTCCTTTAATCTTTCCCACCATCAAAGTCTTTTCCAGTGAGTCAGTTCTTTACATCAGGCAGCCAAAGAAATGGAGCCTCAGTATCAATTCTTTTAATGAGTATTCAGGGTTGAATTCCTTTAGGATTAACTGATTTGTCCTCCCTGCTGTCCAACGGACTCTCAAGGAGTCTTCTCCAGCACAACAATTCAAAAATATCAATTCTTTTGGTCTCAACCTTCATGGTCCAACTCTTACATCCGTATATGACACTGAAAAAACAAAGCTTTTACTATTTGAATCTTCATTGGTACAGTGATGTCTGACTTTTTTTTAAAATGGATATTTATTCTACTTTATTGCTTTCTATAGGCAAAATTCAAACAAAAGGAATTGGATTTTGCTAATAGCAATGAACAGCATTGGCATTTTTTGACAACAGTCAGTATAATAATAAACCCCATTCATAGAGAGAGAACTTAGAGCTTTTCATAGCACTTTTACTTAACATCCCCCTCCTTTTTTTTTAATTTTATTTATTTTTTTAATTTTTTAAATTTTCTTTACTTTATTGTGTTGGTTTTGCCATACAATGGCATGAAACTGCCATGGGTTTACATATGCTCCCCCTCCAGAACCCCCCTCTCTCCTCCCTCCCGATTCCCTCCCCCTGGGACATCTCGGTGCACCAGCCCCGAGCATCAACCCTGGGCTGGCGATTGATTTCACACACATTAATGTGCTGTCTAGGTTTGTCATAGTTTTTCTTTCAAGGAGCAAGCATCTTGTAATTTTGTAGTTATAGTCATGGTCCATTAATTTTGGAGTCCAAGAAAATAAAATCTATCACTGTTTGCACTTTTTCCCCGTCTATTTGTCATTCAATATCTGCTGGATCATTGAAAAAGCAAGAGAGTTTCTGAAAACAACCTATTTCTGCTTTATTGACTATGCCAATGTTTTGACTTTGTGGATCACAATAAACTGTGGAAAATTCTTAGAGAGATGGGAATACCATACCATCTGACCTGTTTCTTGAGAAATCTGTATGCAGGTCAGGAAGTAACAGTTAGAACTGGACATGGAACAACAGACTGGTTCCAAATAGGAAAAGGAGTATGTCAAGGCTGTATATTGTCACCCTGCTTATTTAACTTCTATGCAGAGCACATCATGAGAAACACTGGGCTGGAGGAAGCACAAGCTGGAATCAAGATGGCTGGGAGAAATATCAATAACCTCACATATGCAGATGACACCACCCTTATGGCAGAAAGTGAAGAGGAACTAAAAAACCTCTTGATGAAAGTGAAGGAGGAGAGTGAAAAAGTTGGCTTAAAGCTCAGCATTCAGAAAACTAAGATCATGGCATCTGGTCCCATCACTTCATGGGGAATAGATGGGGAAACAGTGAAAACAGAGGCTGACTTTATTTTTCTGGGCTCTAAAATCACTGTAGATGGTTACTGCAGCTTGAAATTAAAAGACGCTTGCTCCTTGGAAGGAAGGTTATGATCAATCTAGATAGCGAATTGAAAAGCAGAGACATTACTTTGCCAACAAACATTCATCTAGTCAAGGCTATGGTTTTTCCAGTAGTCATGTATGGATGTGAGAGTTGGACAGTGAAGAAAGCTGAGCACCAAAGAATTGATGCTTCTTAAGTGTAGTGTTGGAGAAGACTCTTGAGAGTCCCTTGGACTGTAAGAAGATCCAACCAGTCCATCTTAAGGGAGATCAGTCCTGGGTGTTCATTGGAAGGACTGATGTTGAAACTGAAACTCCAATACTTTGGCCACCTCATTTGAAGAGTTGACTCATTGGAAAAGACCCTAATGCTGGGAAGGATTGGGAGCAGGAGAATAAGGGGAAGACAAAGGATGAGATGGCTGGACAGCATCACCCACTCGATGGACATGGGATTGTGCAGACTCCAGGAGTTGGTGATGGACAGGGAAGTCTGGCAATCTGCCATTCATGGTGTTGCAAAGAGTTGGGCATTACTCAGTGACTGAACTGAACTGATTTGCCATATTCTAACTACTGTGATCACTTATTAATTGCAGGATTTTTTTAGTTATTTGGGATTTTCTGCATAGATTATCATATTATCTGAAAATAATAGCAGTTTACATTCTCCCTTTTCAAAATGTAACCTTCCCCCCTCCACGTTTTTTATTAGTCATGGCACCCCACTCCAGTACTCTTTTGTGGAAAATCCCATGGACAGTGGAGCCTGGTGGGCCGCAGTCCATTGGGTTACTGAGAGTCGGACACGACTGAGCAACTTCATTTTCACTTTTCACTTTCATGCATTGGAGAAGGAAATAGCAACCCACTCCAGTGTTCTTGTCTGGAGAATCCCAGGGACAGGGAAGCCTGGTGGGCTGCCGTCTCTGGGGTCACACAGAGCTGGACACGACTGAAGCAACGTAGCAGCAGCAGCACTAGAATTTCCAGTAGTGCACTGAATAGAAGTATGAGAAAGACCATCCTTGCCTTATTCTTAAACTTAGGCCAAAAGCATCCAGTTTCTTAACATCTTAAATATGTAGCAATTGCAGGGATTTTGTATATGTACTTTACCAAGTTTAGGAACATCATCTCTACTCCTAGTTTTCTAAGTATTTTTTATCAAGAGTGGGTCATAAATATTGACAAATATTTTTTCTGCATCAGTTATTATAATAATTTGATTTTCTTCTTTGGTCTGTGATTGGAAGACCCTGATTGATTTCTGAATATTGACCAATTTTGGATTCCTGAAATTGATCTCAAGTGGCATTGATATATAATTATATTAATATAGTGTGGTTTTAATTTGCTAAATTTTTCTTGATGAATTTTATATCTGTGTTCTTTAGAGTTCTTGCTGTGCAGATTTTCTTTCTGTAATGGCTTATTTGGTTTTGGTTTGGGGTTATGTTAATTTCATAGAACGTGTGAAGAATTCCAGCTGCTTCAGTCTTCTGGAAAAAAGATTGTAGAGAATTGATGCTATTTATTTTTTAAAAGTTTGGTAGAAACTACCAGTGAAACCATCCAGAAATGATGCTTCAATTTTTGGAAATTTATTACTACTAATTGAATTTTTAATGAATAAGAGCATATTTACACTATTTACTTTTTGTGCAAGTTTTGGTATTTTGATCTTTTAGGAATTGATTTATTTCATCTTTTATTAAATTTGTGGATACATTTGCAGAAATTTCCCCCCTGTTGTTGTTGTTCAGTCATTAAGTATTTTCTGACTCTTTGAGGTCCCATGAATTGCAGCTTGACAGGCTTCCCTGTCCTTCACTGTCTCCTGGAGTTTCCATTGAGTCGGTGATGCCATCAAGCAATCTCATCCTCTGTCATCCCTTTCTTCTCTTGCCCTCAAACTTTCCCAGGATCAGAGTCTTTTCCAGTGAGTCGGCTCTTTACATCAGGTAGCCAAACTATTGCAGCTGCAGTTTCAGCATCAGAAGTGAATTGAAGTGGAAGTTATACAATTGGATCCGACTCTTTGCAACTCCATGGACTATACAGTCCATAAAATTCTCCAGGCCAGAATATTGGAGTGGGTAGCCTTTCCCTTCTAAGGGAATCTTCCCAACACTGGGATTGAACCCCAGATCTCCCACCTTGCAGGCAGATTCTTTACCAGCTGAGCCACAAGGGAAGCCCATTACTAGTAAATATTCAGGGTTGATTTTCTTTAGGACTGGGTGCTGTGATCTCTCTACTCTCCATGGGATTCTCAAGAGTCTTCTCCAACACTGTCCATGGGGTTATTACTGGTAACCTTTCTTTCATTTTTAGTAATATGCATCATTCCTTTTTTTTTCTTGATTAGCCTATCCATATTATTTATCTATGATCTTGATATTTTGAGACGTCTACATGCAGGACAAGAAGCAAGAGTTAGAGCTGGATATGGAACAATGGACTGTAGCAAAACTGGGAAATGAGTACTTCAAGACTGTATATTGTCACCCTGTTTATTTAACTTCAGTGTTGAGTATATCATGATAAATACTGGGCTGAATGAAGCACAAATTAGAATCAAGACTGAGGGAAGAAGTATCAATACCTTCAAATACATAGATGATACCAAACTATGGGAGAAAGTAAAGGGCCTCTTGAAGAGGGTAAAAGAGGAGAATGAAAAAGCTGACTTAAAACTCCACATTCAAAAAACTAAAGATCATAGCATCCAATCCCATCAGTTCATAGAAAATACAAGAGGAAAAACTGGAAATTCTGACAGATTTTGTTTTCTTGGGCTCCAAAATCACTGCAGATGATGACTGCAGTCATGAAATTAAAAGACACTTGCTCCTTGGAAGGAAAGAAATGGCACAATTTTGCTGTTGTTATTGTTCAGTCACTCAGTCATATCTGACTCTTTGTGACCCCATGGACTGCAGCATGCCAGGCTTCCCAGTCCTTCATAATCTCCCAGACTTTGCTCAAACTGAACTCCATTGAGTTGGTGATGCCATCCAACTATCTCGGCCTATGTTATTCCCTTCTCCTTCTGCCTTCAATCTTTCCCAGTATCAGAGTCTTTTCCAATGAGTCAGCTCTTGGATCAAGTGACCAAAATGTTGGAGCTTCAGCTTCAGCATCAGTCCTCCCAGTGAATATTCAGAGATGATTTCCTTTAGAATTGACTGGTTTGATTTCCTTGGAGTCCAAGAGACTATCAAAAGTCTTCTCCAACACCACAGTTCAAAAGTATCAATTCTTTGACACTCAGCCTTCTTTATGGTCCAATTTACACATCTGTACATGAGTACTGGAAAAAAACATAGCTTTGACTATACAGACCTTTGTATGACCAACCTGGACACCATATGAAAGCAGATATTATTTTGCTGACGAAGGTCTGTCTTGTCAAAGCTATGGTTTTTCCAGTAGCCATGTATGGATGTGAGAGTAGGACCATAAGAAGACTGAGTGCTGAAGAACTGATGCTTTCAAAGTGTGATTTTGGAGGTGACTCATGAGAGTCCCTTGAGGAGCATGGAGATCAAACCAGATAATCCTAAAGGAAATCAGTCCTGAATATCCGCTGGAAGAACTGATGCTGAAGTTGAGCTCCAATACTTAGGCCGCATCATATGAAGTGTGTACTCATTGGAAAAGACCCTGATGCTTGGAAAAATTGAAGGCAAGAAGAAAATGGGGCACAGAGAATGAAATATTTAAATAACATCATGAACTTAATGACGGTGAGTTTGAGCAAACTCCAGGAGATAGTGAAGGAAAGGGAAACCTGGCGTGACACGGTACATAGGGTCACAGAGAGTTGGACACAACTTTATGACTGAAGTACAACAACACATTCATCTACTGAAAAGACAAACTCTTGCATCATTTACTTTCTGTATTTCATAATTTTAATTTTGATCTTGTATTATTTATTTTTTATCCTTACTTTGTGCTTATATCACTGTCTTCTCTCTAGTTTCCCAATGTGAGGGCTTGTATTGTTGATACAATATTTTTATTTATTCTACAGCATGGATAGAATCAATTCTACAGGCTAAAATTTATCACCAAACATGTTTTTATTACATCCCACAAATTTGACAACGTGTATGCTTATTTTCATTGAGTTCAAATATTTTAAAATCTCTTTTGACAGTTCCATTTTGATCTATGTATATTTAGAGGTCGCTGTTTAATCTCAAACTACTTTCAGATACATCTACTTCTTTCTGTTATTGATAAAGAACAGACTGTCCTATCTTTATGTTATGCTCCTCTTGATCATGATAATGTTAACTGCATTTCCAAACATTGTTCTTTGTTTTTTGTTTTAGAAATAAATGAGCCATTCCAGCTTTTGCTGTGTTAGCATGATATATCTTCCTACATCCCTTTCATTTTAAGCTGTATCTCTGTAATCAGAGTGAGCTTTTTGTGATAAATAGAGTTGTGCTGTTGGTTGTTTTAAAATCTAGGCAGGCGAACTTTGCCTTTTTAATTGATATATTTAGAACTTTCATATTTACATTAATCATTAATATATTTGTATTAGAATCTACTATGTGTATACCTGTTTCTTTTTCCCTTGGTCTTTGCTTTATTTTATTTTTATTTTTCTGTCTTCTCTGATTTGAATTAATAAACCAATGAAAGCATTTTATAAAATTTCATCTTTTCTCATAGCTTTATCATTTATACATATTTTAATTTTTCATCTTTCCCTGTAGTTTGTGATATACATATATAAATAACATAGCTTAACTTTCAAATAACACTTCATTTCTTCATAGTTAGCACAAGTACTTTATAATAGGTTGCTCCCAATTCCTCTTGTCATCATTTATAATATTGCTGTCATTTGTTTCACTTATCTATATACTATGATCAACCAATATATGTTGCTTTTATGACTTGAAATAGTTATCTATGTTATTGAGATGAAGGAAAAAGATCTTATTTTGTCTTAATTTATTAATTCCTTGACCATCTTCTGTTATTAAAAAAATAATGGAGTATGGTTGGTTTATAATACTGTGTTAGTCTCAGCATTGCAAAGTTATTCAGTTATATGTATTTTTTGCAGACATTTTTCTATTATACTGGATTATAAGACATTGAATATGTCCCTTGTTCTACGCATTAAATCCTTATTGCTTATTTATTTTATGTGTAGTAATTTGTATCTGATGATCTCATATTTCTAATTTATCCATCCTCTCCTCCCTTTGGTAGCCATGCATTTGTTTTCTGTTTGTGAATATTTCTGTTTTGTATATAAGTTCATTTGTATTATTTTTTAGATTTCACATATAAGTGGTAGAATATAACATTTGTGCTTTTCTCTCTGACTTTTGTTTATTACTGGTACATTTTCTAGATCAATGTATGTTGTTGCAAATGGCAATATACCATTCTTTTGGGGGCTGTATAATATTCCCTTGGTATATACATTTTTTCTCTTAAGCCAATTACCTATTGATGGACATTTGAGTTTTTTCCATGCTGTGGCTATTGTAAATTATTGCTATGAACATTGGGAGTGCATATATCTTTTCTAATTAGAGTTTTAATCTTTTCTGAATATGGGCACAGGATTGGGATTGCTGGTTCATATGGTAGCTCTATTTTTAATGCTTTAAGAAATATTCATACTATTTCCCAAAGTGTCTATACCAGTTTACATTACTACCCACAATGTGAGAGGTTTCTGTTTTCTCTATACCCTCTCCAGCACTTATTATTTGTAGACATTTTTGATGATAGCCACTTTGACCAGGGTGAGATGACATCTCATTGTAGTTTTAATTTGCATTTCTCTAATGATGAGTGATATTAAGCATTCTTCACGTGCCTATTACCATCTGTATATTTTCTGTCTGCTTGAAAGACAAGGGGACAAGGTGTATATTTAGATTTTCACTATGAAAATCTGGTATTGTTCATAGAGGCAAAGCCATATAAAGACTGTGTCCCAGGAGATTTTAACTCTCAAGAGAGTTTATGCTTGGTCTCAAGCAATTTGTCAGATTACTAGTTAGTGTTCTTTTGAGTCACAGCATTCACTGGCTTGTTTCAGGTAAATTAATTTCAGCCATGATTCTCTGTATTTGTCTGTCTCCCTGCTTTCCATTTGAGGGCCTTCAGTTCTCTATTGAATATTTAAAAAAAGAAGTTATAGATTTCCTATTTATTAAAATGTTTTCTTATTTTTAAAATAGAAATGACAATTTCCAAACTATTTGCATGTTATAACTAAAAGGAGAAATTATATTTTTAATTCACATTATCAGCAAACTATATTCCCTATTGATTGTTTTTATAATTACTATACCATAGGGATTTTTTTTTTCATTTTACAGCTGCTTGGTGCTTAATGTTTAAAAGTCATCAGTTTCTTTAAGTAATATTTATTTTTTGGGTCAATGGGTTTATAAAGAGAATTTCTCATAACTATGTAGACCTGACATATTTAAAATTTTTATTGTTAAAGATCATTTGGTGGGTTAAAATACCTTAAGAATTTCACTCTATACCCAGAGTAAAAGGTAAACAGATTAGAATTTGTGGAAGAAATTAAAAAAAAATCTAAATCATATAAAGGATACAGTAGCTATGGTATTAATTTCAAAAGGATGAAACCAAGAGAATAACAAGTGAAACTAAAATATATGATAAAGAATTCCCAAGAATAAATAAGTTTCTTTAGGCAGAATATTGAAAAAAAATTGTCATATTGATATACAATCTCTAATAATTTTTGAATTTTAAAAGCTGTTTTAAAAGTCTATAAGCCCCAAATGAGGTCACTTATGCTAGACCACATCAACAAGCTGGGTCTTAGATACCTAACTAATTAAGCTTTAAGCTTCCCTTTGAAATGTAGCCTAAAATAGTCAGAAATTTTCTGATCAGTGTCAATGAGGTAATCTGAGATGAAGTAACCCACTTAATAAGATTTTTTTTTATCCAACCAGAATATGAACAAATTTGAATTAATTCTGTTTTCTGTTGATGACCTCTTTGCCCTGCCTTCTAAAACCTTTCCTGCATGTTAATTGTCATGTGTCTAATCAATCGCCAGCCCAGGATTGATGCTCCGGACTGGTGCAGCGAGATTTCCCGGGGGGGAGGGAGGAGGGAGGGGGGACCCGGAGGGGAAGCATATGTAAACCCATGGTGATATCATGACAATGTATGGCAAAAACAATAATAAAAAAAAATTAATAAAAAAAATAAATAAATAAAAAATAAATAAATAAAACCTTTCCTTTTCTATAGCCCTTTGGAACTTCCCTCTACTTGTTAGATGGAATATTGCCTAATTCATGAACCATTCAATAAAGCCAATTGGATATTTACAGTTTACTCAGTTTAACTCTGTTTTTGTAACAAAACAGAAAGCAAGCAGAGAGAAATATATAAGAACGAAGCAATTTTATTTTCTATATTTAAAATATTTAATTTAAAATATACTTTATGCATATTTATCCTTTTTATATTATTAAGCCAGGGCTCTTCTTGAAAGTTATTCAATATATTCTATATGTTTAACTATATAACTTCAATTCACAAATGTAACTTCAATATTTCAATTAATTTAGGTAACACACTCAGCAATAGATTAATAATCAAAGATATCCTGAAACTGTCAGTGGTGTGTGGATGTAGGTAAGGTATGTTGCAGGTACACTATTTACATCATTATCAGGAAGAAATGAGATTATTAAAGTCATACATGAATTTTCATATTGCTTTACATTTTAGTATGTTGTTATGATTAAAAATATGAACATTTATTAAGCTGCATTAATGAAGCAATGACAACATTTTATTAGCGGGATATACTTAGACATTATTTTTGAAGCAGTGAACTTTAAATAAGCTTTATGGAAAGAAACTTTATAATGTGTGTCAATACTCTTAACAGTGTTCATGTACTGATAACCAACATTTCTGCATTTTTAATCTTTAGAGAGAAAAAAAAGATGCATGACACATTTAAATGAGAGAGCAACTGTTGTGTTAATTTAATAAGAAAACACAGAAACAATTTATAAGTATAACCATATTGAGTTCAGTTAAATATTATTGCTTATTCAGAGGATAGATTTATTTTTGAAACCCTTTCAAAGGTGTGTAAAATGATCAGTATTTAATGTTGAATTTTATAGAGTAGTTAGTGTACAAAACAATAAAACACATATTGCCTATTTTAATACCCAACCACTGAAAAAATTGCAAATAAGAAAAAGATGTGGAATTTAGAGATATATATCAACATCATACAAAGACAAAGGGTAGTGTTAGTCTCTTGATGCACATATGTGTGAATTTCTTTGGGGTACATATTTAGCAGTGAAATACCACTGTCAAAGGGTATGTCTGTGTTCAAGCGAGTATATACTGACAGTTTTCCATCATGGTTGTACCGTGGTTGTACTGTATTCCTACCAGTAAAGTGTGACTGTTCTTATTGCTTTACAACCTTGCCAATACCAGATACTGTCAATGATATTCAGCTCAGAGTTGTAAATCCACTGATGGTCTTTTCCGTTTACATTCCTCTTTTATGTTGTAACATTTCAGAACTGAATTAAAAGTAAACAATATAAAAGCAATATATAATTATATACTAAAGGTTTAACTTCTATAGACCTTTTTCCCAGCTTTTTCATTTCTTAGGCTACCCATTCAGACTCCATCACATAAAACAGTTAAGTAAAAAGTTTAGGATTAATTTAAAATATGTTGTGAAGACAAATTGTTCTATAGATTTAAAATGACACAGGATGAACTCCACTATTCTGTCAAAGGAACTTCCAGATGTGGCAGAGGGAGAGAGGCGCTGACTTCAGAAGCCTCTTGTGTCCCTAATGTGCCTGCATCTGTGATGATAACAGTCCTTTATTAGTAAGAGGGTTCTTTTCCTTAATTGGAATTTCTTGGCCTGCTGTTCAGCACTTGTTCAGAAAAGTTGGCAAGAAAATGTAGTGTCACTTCTGTTTATATCATAAGTACTCTTGTAAATAATTGTATAAAATCTTGCTACTCACATTTCTTAAATAACAAAGAGAGATTATCAGCCCTTGTGAACAGAGCTCATTATCTTTAATCTCTAATAGAAAATATCATAGAGGGTTTTGTTTTCTGTGATGTCCTCTAAAAGAAATGTATCATTGTATGCACACACATATTAATAACTTGCAGTTTTCATGGTTCTCCTACATGAGAATTTTCTGAACAATTAATGTGTAATGGTAATATACCATATACGGGATATGTCTTCTGGCTTTTCAGTCTGTTCCCAGGGATTTGCATGTCCTTACTTAACATGTTCCTTGTTTCTGTTATTATGCAAGAAATCATTCCTGATTAAGTTCAGACAGTTTGCAAGGCAGGGGGTTTGTGTAATTGCGATCATGCTCTGCAGGTTTTTACTTAATTGTCATCTCTTTTGAAACTAGATTAGAGGGTTTTTTTAGAGTGTGCTGCTCACCTGTTTGTTCATTACATTAATTTAAGTTGTCTTCCCTGCTATTTGTTAAAAACCTGCCACCAGGAAAATTTTGTGAGGTTCTTTTTTTTTTTTTTTTTTCTTATCCTACCTGCCTACAGGCATTATATCAGTTTGTCTTATAAGACCATGTATCCATATAATAACTCCTTTTATCCCTAGGTATAACTATGTACACTCTTGTAATCCATGAGGATGAAATTTAAAGTAGTTAAAGTATAAATATCTATGTTTGATATTCTGTATAAGAAATGGTTTATTCCTCTTTGACTCAGGTGTTGAAAATCTAAATGTCATCAGATGACTCATTTTTTGTCTCTCGGAAATGGTCAGAAATAAGGAACTTATTATCTGACTTAGAGTTTAATTCTTTACTTGCTATGGACACGGCAGTAAACACCATACATATTTGTTCACTTGTGTTATCAATTAAATTTTGTATCTATTATTTCTGTACATGGAAGTTTAAGAATAAAGATGTGACATGGTAGAACGTAAAATATTAATGTGATTTATTACAATAGTTTATTGTATAATATTTTTAACCATACCTTCAAAAGACATAATTGAATGAAAAAGTAGTTAACTTATATGCTGACACCAAAATACCTAGTAAATGCTACAGTTTATATTAAAAACCAGTTTTTAGTATGATTTTTATGGTTAATATGGTTGGATGACATCACTGACTCAATGGACATGAGTTTGAATAAGCTCTGGGAGTGGTGATGGACAGGGAAGCCTAGTGTGCTGTAGTCCATGGGGTCACAAGAGTTGGACACGACTGAGTGACTGAACTGACTGATATTAAAAACTGACTCTGTCTGGTTTTATTTCTGGCACACTCTGTGCTAGCTATATATTTTAGCTCCTTTTGAGATATTACTTGAACCATGGCTCTGAATTAAAGCAAAATAATACTGGCTAGCACACTATGAAAACAATTGCAGCCATAGGTAATGTATCAGCTTAGCATGAACAAAGCAAGATAAAGAGAAATGAAATCAATCATTCACGAAGTAAATAATTTTATCATTTTAATAAATTATTATGTTTTCATGTAGGCAGCATTTTGAAATTTAAAGACTAATACTATTGCCTGCCTATCATTGATGAACAATTTTACACATAACTAAAATGAAGCCTTTTGTGTTAAGCCATATACAAATTTAAATGTATAGTATGCTTGCAATTATTATCAATTCTTACTAATAACCTCTTGCAGTTTCTCCTAATGAAGCCCTTTGAGCATTGCAGATCAAGATAATTTCATTTTACAAACTTTATATATACAACAGAACATCTAAAAAGTTATTCTAAAAAATAATTTAAGTGACCCATATGTTAGTTAGAAAGATGTTTATCTGCCGACTACATAACTGGGTGAAAGAAATAGTGTCCCCAAACAAACAAACAAAAAACCTGACAACCTGTTTTCACAAGAAAATACTATAATACTACAAAACTTTGTCTCATCGTTTTAATTTGACTGGAAATGCATATTGTGCTTCTTAGAAAGCAAGAGGCTTGATTTTTCCATTATATTATTATTTCTTTTCAACAAGCAAATTATTTGTTTGAAAATACATGATAATACTGGACAATTTGGTTTTTAATAGGAGAGAAACATTCTTCTACCTGTCTAAAGTGAAAACCATAATGACTTTTCTCCTTGGAAGGAAAGCTATGACTGACCTAGATAGCATATTAAAAGCAGACATTACTTTGTCAATAAATGTACATCTAGTCCAAGCCATGGTTTTTCCAGTAATCATGTATGGATATGAGAGTTAGACTATAAATGAAGCTAAGTGCCAAAGAATTGATGCTTTTGAACTGTGATGTTGGTGCAGACTCTTGAGAGTCCCTTAGACTGCAAGGAGAGCCAACCAGTCCATCCTAAAGGAGATCAGTCCTTGGTGTTCATTGGAAGGACTGATGTTGAAGCTGAAACTCCAATACTTTGGCCACCTAATACGAAGAGCTGACTCATTGGAAAAGACCCTGATGCTGGGAAGGGTTGAGGACAGGAGGAGAAGAGGACAACAGAAGATGAGATGCTTGGATGGCATTACTGACTCTATGGACATGAGTTTGAGTAAACTCCAGGTGTTGGTGATGGACAGGAAGACCTTGTTCATGGGGTCACAAATAGTCAGACATGACTGAGCAAATGAATTGACTGAGAAAGGCTAGAGTGCTCAGATTCCTCATAAGAATTTTAAATGTGCAACAAAGGAGTCCAAACCTGGTAGGGCTATAGAATTTAAGTTCAGAAAATCAGTTTTTCAAATGTCATAAGCATCAAGACAGATAGCAAATTTTGAGGAATCCCAGAGTTAACAAGAGTTGGCAGATATTACACACCTCAAAGCTGAAGGAATCAAGGAACTGGTTTTGTACCAAGGCCCAAGAACCGGGGCTACTCAGTGGGAGCTGAAGGTGAAGAAAAGGCAGTCATTTTTGGATGTGTGTTCATGCATGCTCAGTTGTGTCTGACTCTTTGTGACTTTATGGACTGTGGCATGCCAGGCTCCTTTGTCCATGGGATTTCCCAAGCAAGAATATTGGAGTGTATTGCCATTTCCTCCTCCAGGGAATCTTCCTTTCCCATGGGTTATTGTCGGGAGAAGTATTCTGGGTTCCTTCTTTCTCTAGTTTCCCAACCTCCTGGCAATGCTTTCCATTATCCAGGCTTAAAGGAAACCAGTTGGTAAGGGAACCACAGTTTTGTGATTGGGAAATATGTAGTTGGGTGAAGATATTTAAGAATAGACAGACAGATGACTTTACAGTCAGGCTCTCCTCATTTTGTTACTCAGCATATATTTTAACTGTTTCATCAATATTTCATAAAGGAAAAAGTTTGTGGTTTCACCTAAGATGAATTATTTTTTGCCCTAAAGAATATCATCTCATCTTATCCTCTGTTGGGAAAATATAACTAGAAACAAAATATCCTTCCATCCTAGAAAACCTTCCCACAAAAGTAGAAGAGAAAAAAAATGTTATTATTGAATAATCATTGAAACAGAATAGTTCACATCACAGGCAATTTGCTAGCAGATTGCAAAAACAGGAAGAATTCTCAACATTTTTACAGTTGAAGCAGATACAGCCTGTTACTTACATATTCTCAAGATAAATAATAACTATTCGTCAATTAAGTTGACTCAACTGTATAACTTGTCACTCATAATTCATCTTAAAAATCACTTTAAAATTGGTGTGGTCATTGATCCTGGCAAACTGACTTTATTGACAGAAAAATGAATTCACTTGTTTGTGAGGAGGTGGGTTTGCAATTTGCAACAGACAGCCACCTAAATTAATCTCCTACCTCCACCCTCACAACACTGGGAGGGGCACCATCTTCCTTGATATTTATATTTCATGGAGATGATCCCCAGGCTATTGGCAAAACTATCTCTGGGCCTGAAAGCTGGCCAGGGGGTTACAAGAGCTTAACAAGATTTATAGTCATTTCAGACACAGAGAAACAATTGCAAATTTTCTAGAAACTATGATTTCCCTTATTTCCAAGTTGAGAATGAATTATTGGTTTTTGCTTTTTTCCTATTTGTGTATTAGGCCACACTGGGTCTTTGTTACTGCCCGTGGGCTTTCTCTAGTTGTGGCAAGTGGGGTCTACTCTTCCTTGCGGTGTGCAAGCTTCTCATTGCAGTGGCTTCTCTGGTTGCTATGCACTCGGATTTCAGTAGCCGCAGTGTATGAGCTCAGTAACTGTGACTTTCAGGCTCTAGAGCACAGGCTCAGTAGTTGTGGTGCATGGGCTTAGTTGCTCTAGGCATGTGGGATCTTCCCAGACCAGAAACTGAAATGCGTACCCTGCATTGCAAGGTGGACTCTTAACAAATGGACCCCCCCAAAACATATTATTTTTAATTCATATTTACCCTTATACCCCAAAGTAAGACACAAGATACACTGTCCCAGCAGTCACTATTGTTGTTATTGTTCAGTTGCTCAGTCGTGTTTGACTCTTTGCAACCCCATGGACTGCAACAGACCAAGCCTCTCTGTCTCTCACCATTTCCCGGAGTTGCCCAAGTTCATGTTCATTGCATTGGTGATGCCACTCAACCTTCTCATCCTCTGTTGCCTCCTTCCCCTCCTGCCTTCAATCTTTCCCAACATTAGGGACTTTTCCAATGAGTCTGCTGTTCACATCAGGTGACTGAAGTACTGGAACTTCAGCTTTAGCATCCGTCCTTCAATGAATATTTGGAATTGGTTTCTTTTAGGATTGACTGGTTCAATTTCCTCACTATTCAAGGGACTTTCAGGAGTCTTCTCCATAACCACAGTTTGAAGGGATCAATTCTATGGCACTCTTCCTTCTTTACGGTCCAGCTCTCACAACCATATGTGACCACTAGGAAGGTCATACATAGCCTTGACTATATGGACCTTTGTCAGCAGAGTAATGTCTCTGCTTTTCAACACATTGTACAGGTTTTTCATACCTTCCCTGCTGAGAAGCAATAATCTTCTGATTTCATGGCTTCAGTCACCATCTTCAGTGATTTTAGAGCCCCAAAAGAGGAAATCTGTCACTACTTCCACTTCCCTACCTTCTATTTTCCATGTAGTGATGGGACCAGATGCCGTGATCTTAGTTTTGTTTTGTTTTTTGTTTTAATATGTAGTTTTAAGTCAGTTCTTTCTCTCTCCTCTTTCACCCTCATCAAGAGATTCTTTACTTCCTCTTTGCTTTGTGCCATTAGAGTGGTATTCAAATAACTGAGGCTGTTGATGTTTCTCTCGTCTATCTTGATTCCAGCTTGTAACTCATCCAGCCCAACATTTCTCTTGATGTGCTAAGCATATAGGTTACTACAATATTCTCCAAATCCAGTGTGAACACCTCCCCAGGGCAACATGCAGCTGTTCAATGTCTGATTAGCCATGAATTAAAATCATCAAATTAAGCCCTACCAACATTCTTTATCAACAATATTAGAGGAAGGAATGAGAGTAGTAAAATTTTACACTTTTCATAGATTTACACATAATAAAATATATATGGTTATCACCTGTCCTGTTTTAAGGGGTTGTTAAAAAACCTATAGTTTTCAGTTACCAATATAACTATTCTCTTTTCATTACATATCATCATAGTGCTGTTTGAACCTTATTTTCAATTCAGTTACTTCCAAGAAAATTGTTTTCTAGGGAAATTTGATTTTGCATGTACAACTTTCATTCAGCAAAAGAAACAAAGCCATTCAAGCTTCCTTCAGTATAACCAAACTGTTCACATACATGTAAAATGCAGTGCACAATGAACTTTTGTTTTTCATAATATATACTCTATTCAGTTCAGTCTCCCAGTCATATCTGGCTCTTTGAAACCCTATGGACCACAGCATGCCAGGCTTCCCTGTCCATCACCAACTTCCAGAGTTTACTCAAACTCATGTCTACTGAGTTGGGGATGCTATCCAACCATTTCATCCTCTGTCGTCCCCTTCTCCACCCACCTTCAATCTTTCCCAGCATCAAGGTCTTTTCCAATGAGTCAATTCTTCTCATCAGGTGGCCAAAGTATTGGAGTTTAGGCTTCAACATCAGTCCTTCCAATAATTGCTCAGGGCCGATTTCCCTTAGGATGGACTGGTTGGATCTCCTTGCTGCTCAAGGGACTCTCAAGAGTCTTTTCCAACACCCCTGTTCAAAAGCATTAATTCTTTGGCACTCAGCTTTCTTTATAGTCCAACTCTCACATCTGTACATGACTACCGGAAAACCATAGCTTTGACTAGACAGACTTTTTTTGTCAAAGTAATATCTCTGCTTTTTAATATGCTGTCTAGATTGGTCGTAGCTTTTCTTCAAAAGAGCAAGTGTTTTTTAATTTCATGGCTATTAGTCACCACCCGCAGTGATTTTGGAGCCCAAGAAAATAAAGTCTCTCACTGTTTCCATCATTTCCCCATCTATTTGCATGAAGTAATGGGACCAGATGCCATGATCTTAGTTTTCGGAATGTCGAGTTTTAAGCCAACTTTTTTACTCTTCTCTTTCATTTTCATCAAGAGACTCATTAGTTCTTCACTTTCTGCCATAAAGGTTGTGTCATCTGTGTATCTGAGGTTATTGATATTTCTCCTGGCAATCTTGATTCCAGCTTGTGCTTCATCCAGTCCATCATTTCTCATGATGTACTCTGCATATATGTTAAATAATCAGGGTGACAAAACACAGCCTTGCCATACTCCTTTTCCCATTTGGAACCAGTCTGTTGTTCCATGTGCAATTGTATCTGTTGCTTCTTGACCAGCATACAGATTACTCAGGAGGCAGGTCAGGTGGTCTGGTATTCCCATCTCTTGAAGAATTTTTCAGTTTGTTGTGATCCACACAGTCAAAGGCTTTGGTGTAGGCAATAAAGCAGAAGTAGATGTTTTTATGGAACTCTTTTGCTTTTTTGATGATACATTGGATATTGGCAATATGTACTCTATTATAATAGTGATAATACTAATAATAAAGCTGTTGAGTCTTTGTAAAACTTATTGTGAATGATGCCACCATTCAAAGGGTCGCTGTGATTCCATCTGATTCTAAGCTCTTAAAGAGAGAGCTGGTTTGATCAGATAGCATAAAGAAATAAGAATATATTAATTTATACAAGAATTATAATTTCCCAATCACTATTTAAAAGTATATAAACACCATGTTGTAGCCTTACTTCATTCTGAGATCAGCAAGTTACCCAGTGCTTCATTATGAAACTTTCTTCCTGTGTCTTTCAAACTTAAAAAATAAGCTTGCAGTTTCACTGCCATGACTCATGTTCTGCTCCAGCTGCTAGTCAGACTGTCCCCATTTTCATCCAAATCTCCCTAAATAGTCTGAATCCCATATTTTCTCTTTCTCACCCTCTCATTTACCCACCACTGACAGAGATCTGATTTCTGCCCTTTGTGTTAAGATCTCCAAAAGTTTATTTTTGCTAAAATGTTTTTTTTTCTGAGTGTAGCTACATTTGACAACACCAGTCAGTCTCCTTCTGTAGAAGTTTATCCTTTGCTTTCCACCATTATGCTAGTTTACCTATTAACTAGTTAAGAAGGAAAAAGTATGTCCACCAACTCATTGTATATGAGGAAGCAAAAAGCTTTAACTCTACTCCCCATCCACCCTTCTCTGCCCCCAATGGCTAATTGTCCTTTATGCACGGCTGGTGTTGCTGTGTACTGACTAACAGGATGACATTCTGAAGTTGGGCACTTGCGCTTTAACTGTGGCTCTATCACTTTCTAGTACGTGTTTAAAAATGTTAAGAAAAAAGAAAAAAAAACCTGTGTTCCCTTGCTTTCATCTGTAATGTGGGTAGATATCTGGATAAAGCAAAGATAATTTGTTTAACATTAGCATGCTTCCTAATATAAAATGGCTTTTGATTCATCAGGTTATTGGGAAGTCAGTGCTTGATGTACAGAAAACAGGACTGCTAAAGCCATGTGTACATGGCTTTAAAATATGATAACTTTTGGAACAGATAAATGGTTACTGTTGTAAATGACTGTGGTGAATGCATATTTTGTTTTCTATCCAAACAGAATTCTGCAGTATAAACTACAACTGTGACAGTGGAAATGCTCACTATAAAAAAAAAATAAGTATGATATTTGGAAACTGAGTATCAAGATGGAAAGAAAATAAAACTGGTACCTGAACAAATTGATTACCAGCATTTTAATCTAAAATTCAGTAATGTATATGCTTTTTTATTCTATTTTTTTTCTTCAGTTAAGAAGTTATCCTCAGATCTTTCTCTTAAATTAGCAGTCCTCATGACTTCATGATTCTCACCAGGGCCGTATTGCAGGTTCACAGTTTTGTTTTCACTGGGTACCACTATGTCTCCAATTACAACTGCTGTGAAGTTGTTAAAGTAATATATAAACCACACAATTAAAACAAAGTGAAAGATGAGATAATAAGACTAAAATTAGAAGGGAATTCCAGGAAATAGAGAAGGCCAGCACCCTTTATGAAAAAGCCACATACACACACACATAAATATCCATTACTGTAACTTGAAGGCTTACATCTGTGATCTCTCATTTCTAAACAACAGGATAACCTCTCCTGTATCTCCCTGTGCAACCTCTTTTTACAAATCTTGATAAACTACCAGGTCTTCATTTTGTGAAATACTGTTCCAGGGTACATTGACTACAGTGTAGCTATTAGCACTTGACTATGGGTTTTAGGAATTGTATTTAGAGGCTTCAATACAATACTGATTTCACTCTTTTATATGTTTATGTTTTGAAATATGAATTTGCCTGGGATTCTAGACAGAGACATTTTAAATGTTCACATTTTTGGCACACCATTGCCATTTAGGTATGGATTTTCTGTTTGGCAATTTTATGAGAATTGACTTACTACAGAATTAGTGAAGCCAGTCTCTTTTTTCTCAGAAGGAATATGACTTGGTTATGTAATTCTAATACTCAATGTTTTATATACTTGTTTTATGTTTAATTTTAGTTCTAAGAACTCTATGCTCCATATAGATAATCCTTGATTTCTATCAGTTGATACAAAAAGTGAAAAAAATATATATTTTACTGGTAATAACAATTAATGCTTTTAAAACAGTCATAATACTAGGCCAAACTTCTTTCACTTTTAGCTTTTCTTAATTGAACTAATGATGATTTGATGGAGGTGATTAGAAGTCCATATTTTCTGATGGTATGAGTATCAATTGGGAACAGATTAGCTTTTAAATAAGTGAATAGTTTTATAAATTCTAATGTTTTTTAAACATATAGTGGTTAGTATGTTGGTTTGTTTTAATATTTAAAATTTCTTCTATGTATCTATTCACAGACATCTCTTTAAATGTAATCATGTATTTCCTTCTCATTACTGAGAGTATGTCTCCTGAAAATAAAATTACACATGAGTGATTTTCTTGACATTGTTTTAGAGATGAAACTCTTCTATCAATTTCCACAGGAACACTAGAAGAGTGTACTAGATAATGCCTTTCTTTATTTGGAGATTGAATATTCCTGTTTACTATATATCAACCTAGTGACTGAAATAGAATATCTTTCTGCAAGATGTTCACTGTCATCCAACAAATCATTTATTCACTAAATAAGCCTATGGATTTAATTTACATTAATCTGTGTAGGGATGACCTGCAAATATGGTTCAATGAAAAGTCACTAAATAGAATATCGCTATTTTCATTTTTTGCCTTATGCTCAGATTTTGCAAAACAGTTTCATAGTTAAATAAGTAAAAATCTTCTATGTGTCATCATTTGCCACAATCCCCTTTTCTGGAATATTTGGCCATTTTTTTCTAGGTCAAAAATAGTTTGTAATGTACTCTTTATGAGAGGAATATACTTTACCACATTTTATATATATTTATATGTAAATTGTGGAGTTTCCCAGGTGGACGTAGTGGTAAAGAACATATCTGCCAGTGCAGGAGACCTAAGAGACATGAGTTTGATTCCTGGGCTGGGAAGATTCCCTGGAGAAGGAAATGGCAATCCACTCCATTATTATTGCCTGGAGAATGCCATGGACAGAGGAGCCTGGTGGGCTACAGTCATAGGGCTGAAAAGAGACAGGCAGAACGGGAGTGATTTAGTACACACAGGCACATATATGTAAACCATGCCTGAAATACAACTTTTATAATCCAAAGTGATTGGAAGACAATGTTTAATCACATATCTGCTCCCCTACTTATTTCACATTCAATTTGGCTTCCTTGTGAGCTTTCTCACACTTCATGGCAAATAGATGGGGAAACAATGGAAAATGTGATAGACTTTATTTTCTTGGGCTCCAAAATCACTGCAGACTGTGAGACATCCATGAAATTAAAAGACACTTGCGAGGGGAAAAACTAAGATGGCGGAGGAATAGGACGGGGAGAACACTCTCTCCCCAATAAATATACCAAAAGAACTTTTAAAAGCCGAGCAAACTCCAAAAAACAGGAACTGAATGCTGGCAGAGGACATCGGGCATCTGGAGAGGCGACCCACTGCCGACATGAGGAGGTAGGACAAAAGAAAGAAAAGAAAAAAAAAGTAGAGGGAGAGACAAAGAGCTGGGGACGGGTTCCGTCCCGGAAGGGGAGTCTGGAATAAAGAGGAAAAAAAAAAAAGAAAAAGAGGAGAAAGGTTTCCGAATACCAGGGAGCATTCTCTCTGGCAGATCTGCGGTGGATCTTGGAGAGCAATATAGCTGAGAGCAGAAGCAGATTAATAGTTAAGCCCTGCAAGGTTCGTCTCTGGCTACAAGGAACAGCCGAGAGCGGCAGCACAGCCGAAGCAGACTGCTCCTGCTCAGGGAGGGGCGGGCCGCGGGCTCAGGGAACGGAGCAGCCTGAGGGACCTAACCTTCCAGGAAAAGCTCCCCCTCCCCCCCAGGTCCGTGCACAAAACAAAGGGCGGTGAGAAGTCAACAGAGAGGCTGGGCAGCTGCGGGCTGCGGACCGGCCCAGCCCCCGCCTGAGAGCAGTGGGCATAACCCAGCCCAGGGGAGGCTAACCAAGACTTCTGGGGATTCTGGACAGATCGGTGCAGTATACACCTTAGAAGGAGTGCTCAGCTGCACGTCGAGAAAACAGAGCGGCCGGGCCGGGGGAGAGGAGAAGCCCCACTCCCCAACTGTGCTGGGTGGAAGACAGAGAGCCTGAGCAGAGGGGGCAGGGGAAGCCCTCTCACCAGGAGCAGGGCAAACTCCAAAGCGCTGAATAGACACTTAAAAGACCAGCAGACAGAAGACCCTTAAGCTAGTAGAGCCAACAGCTTTGGAACTGACAGGAGAAGCAAATTAAATCCCTGCTGGTACCACAGACTGCATAGAAAGGAGACTGTAGACTGTGAGAAGGACAAGCCCGACCAAGAAGGCCTGCTTAGCTGCACGC
>ML661908.1:211166-236314 GCA_007570785.1 Antilocapra americana | reverse complement strand
GTATTTTAAGTGTATTTATTTAAAGTATGGAGAAAATAAATAAGTCACTTAATTATTTAATCATTAATCACACTACTCATTTTTAAAATGGCTATTAATCATCTACTGAATCAAGAGTTTCCCAGGGGGAGGGATTCGGGAGGGGGGAGGGAGCGAGGTTCTGGAGGGGGAGCATGTGTAGACCCATGGCGGTTTCATATCATTGTATGGCAAAACCAACACAATAAAGTAAAGGAAATTTAAAAAAAAAAAAGGGTGCAGATTTAATATGTAGGAAAATGCAAAATCATGTATGAAATTTTTGAAAAATCTAAAAAGATACATAGCATTTATTACAGTTTAGTAGTGACCTTGAATTTGACCACTTTTCTACACAGCGAAATATTTGAATGTTCTTGGTGTGCATTGGAGTCCTTACAGCAATCGCCGTATCCTGAGATAGCCAGCCACTGCTCTTAGAACAGTGTACCTTAAGTAATGATATTTGATCCCAATTTGTTAACATCAGAATTACTTAGGACCATCTTAACTGATTTTCTGTTTCTTCTCTTGGCAAGATGGATGCTTAGTAAACATGTCTTGCTTGTGAATGATGTCTGGTAAAATCAAATTTAAGGGTAAACTTAATTAGAGCCACAGATGGTGAAACATAATTGATGATAATATGTTAATATAAGTTGGAAGTGACTGTTTCTAGAACTGTGTCAACAGTAGGAACAAAATAGCACCATTATCATGCACTGTACTTAAGTGCATTGAAGAGTGATGCAGTTAATTTCTAATTTCAGTTCAGACATCCAAAACACAAGAAACTCTGGTTTATGTGAGCTGTTTGTCTTCAATAGGATAGGTTTCTTTGTCTTATGTTGGTTGTTGGAATAAAAGAAGAAACTCATTTTCATTTGGATAATATATAAGCTATTCTTTTTATGAAAACCATCTGTGGCACTGCCTACCACCTGGACAATGAATAAGAGAATACATAACCTTTCCTTTCAGTGATTTAGTATCTGCTGTAATGAAATAACTTTGATTTTGTGATTCTGTGTGCCAGTGGTCACCCTTCATTTGTATATGACAAGATGTGTGTGTAAGTATGGAAATAGTACTATTGGATGAAAAATGACCAAGGGAAATCTTTAAGGAAAAAAAAATTAGAAAAATGTAAAGTTTTATGTGCAGTGGACTTTGACATTTACTGTTAATTATAACATGGAACTTTGACTTTGAAATGCAATTAATCAAATTAGGAAAAACCATAGCACACTACAGATTACAAAATAACTAGAACACCAATATTTTTCAAGAAAAACAGATAATATTTTGCAGTGGAATAAATTATTTATTTATTGCCACATTTAATTTAAGTATACTATATTCAATAATGTCGCTATTATATTAGCTATTAATAAAAATTATAAATAATTCATATAACATAAACTAATTTATAACTTAGTTATCAAGATTTGTTATTCAAGTATCAATTTGAATTAACAACAACAATAATAATGTCTATCAGTTTTTACTGTCTAGTATAACCCACTATTTGTAGCTTTATATATGCAGTAATAGTTAAGGATACAAACATACGAAATCTATTTTATTATCCTCACAGTAGAAGTGAAAAAAACACAAACTCAAGAATAAATGAGTGACATTTTCAAGGACAGGGAAAACAGAGACTATGATTCAAGTTCAAATCTGTCCAATAAAAGCCAATGTTTTTTAAAAGCACCTTGTTTCTAAGGATATTTCAGTATACAGAAAACAATCAATGTAATATACCATATTAACAAATTGAAAGATAAAAGCCATACAATCATCTCAATAGGTGCAGCAAAAGCCTTTGACAAACTTCAGCACCTATTTATGATTCAACTCTTCAAAAAATGGGTATTTTTGAAGGAACCTACTTCAACATAATAAAGACATATATGATAAGCCTACAGCAAACATTATTTTCAATGGTGACAAACTGAAAGCATTCCTCCTAAGATCAGGAACAAGACAAGGGTGTCCACTTTCACCACTATTATTCAACATAGTTCTGGAAGTCCTAGTGACAGCAATCAGAGAAGAAAAGGAAACAAAAAGAATTCTGATTGGAAAAATCTCTAAAGATAGTATCAGAAAATCAGTAAATTTATCAAAGTTGCAGGATACAAAATCAACACAAAGAAATCACTTGCATTTCTGTATGCTAACAATGAAAAATCAGAAAGAGCAATTAAAGAATCAATCCTTTCACCAAAAAGAATTAAATACCTAGGAATAAACTTTCCTAAGGAGATGAAAGAACTGTACACAGAATTTATGACACTATTGAAAGAAATCAAAGATGACATGAACCGAAAGATAGTCCATGTTCCTGGGTAGGAAGAATCGATATTGTGAAGTGCTACCAAAAGCAATCTACAGATTCAATGTGATCCCTGTCAAATTACCAATGGCATTTTTCACAGAACTAGAACAAAAATTTTCACAATTTATATGGAAACACAAAAGACCCCAAATAGCCAAAGCACTCCTGAGAAAGAAGAATGGAGCTGGAGGAATCAAGCCTCCTGACTTCAGGTCATACTCCAAGCTACAGTCATCAAGACAGTATGGAACTGGCACAAAAGCAGAAATATAGACCAATGTACCAAGATAGAAAGCCCAGAAATAAACCCATGCCCCTATGGGTATCTTATTTTTGACAAATGAGACAAGAATATACAATGGGGCAAAGACAGCCGCTTCAATAAGTGATGCTGGGAAAACTGGACAGCTACATGCAAAAGAATGAAATCAGTATACTTCCTACCAACATACACAAAGATAAACACAAAATGGATTAAAGATCTAAATGTAAGACAAGAAACTGTAAAACTCAGAGGAAAACATAGACAGAACACATAAATCAAAGCAAGATCCTCTATGACCCAGCTCCTAGAGTAACAGAAATAAAAACAAAAGTAAACAAGTGGGACCTGATTAAACTTACAAGTTTTTGCACAGCAAAGGAAACTGTAAGCAAGGAGAGAAGACAACCCTCAGAAAGGGAGAAAGTAATAGCAAATGAAACAATTGACAGAGGATTAATTAACAACTGACAAAGGATTAATTTCCAAAATATACAAACAGCTCATACAACTCAATACCAGAAAAACAAACAACCCAATCAAAAAGTGGGGAAAAGACCTAAACAGACATTTCTCCAAGAAGACATATAGACGACTAACGAAAACATGAAAAGATGTTCAACATCGCTCATTATTAGAGAAATACAAATCAAAACTACCATGAGATATCACCTCACACCAGTCAGAATAGCCCTCATCAAAAGTCTACAAACAATAAATTCTGGAAAGGGTGTAGAGAAAAGAGAATGCTTTTGCACTGTTTGTGGAAATGTAAATTGATACACCCACTATGGAAGACGGTATGGAGATTCCTTAAAAAACTAGGAATAAAACCACCATAAGACCTAGCAGTCCCACTCCTAGGCATATATCCTGAGGAAACCAAAATTGAAAGGGACATATGCATCCCATTGTTCCCTGCAGCACTATTCACCATAGCTAGAACATGGAAGCAACTTAGATGTCCATCGACAGAAGAATGGATAAAGAAATGGTGGTACATATACACAATGGAATATTACTCAGCTATAAAAAGGAATGCATTTACTGATTTACTTCTATCTGTTTCCATGGCCCAATCTTAGCTGCCTGAAATAATATATACTTGATACAAACATGACAATATATCTCAGATCAATGTATGTAGATGAGCCTAAAAAGAATAAATCAAGCCAAATTACATACATTTTTGTTGAAATTGTTATTTTATTTATATTACCATTTGGGTTATTGGGTTTATATATACATATATATGCACATGTTTGTGTGTACATACATATAAATTATTTAATGCTTTTGTTATATTGCATCAATCTCTATAAACTGACTCTATAAAATTTGTCAGATTATAATTTTTCTAAAATAATTTGGCTGGTACATTTATACTGTCATTAGCTTAAAAGAAGATTTCTTAAAGTGGTTCATAATAATTCAATGAGTTTTAAGAAAAAAATTAGTGTTTTGAAAAGACTTTTAAAAATTAAAATTATTGGAATTGGGAATATTTTTGAAGATTCTACAGACATTTCTGTTAGGTTTTCATAGAGCAATAACATGTGGAAATAGAAATTGTTCATTAATGATATCTTCAGTTTTTCCAAATTTTTTTTAATTAATTAATTTATTTTTTTATTATTGTTTTTGCCATACATTGTCATGATATCACCATGGGTTTACATATGCTTCCCCTCCGAGTCCCCCCTCCCTCCTCCCTCCCCCCTGGGAAATCTCGCTGCACCAGTCCCGAGCATCAATCCTGGGCTGGCGATTGATTAGACACATGACAATTAACATGCTTCAATGCCCTTCTCCCATATCATCCCACCCTTACCCTCATCCACAAAGTCCACAAGTCTATTCTATACATCTGCGTTCCTTTTGTTGTCTCCCATGTTGGGTTCTCATTACTGTCTTTCTAAATTCCATATATATGTGTTAATATACTGTATTGTTGTTTTTGCTTCTGGCTTACTTCACTCTGGATAATGGGCTCCAGTTTCGTCCATCTGAGTAGAATTGCTTCAAATGAATTTTTTTTTTCAAATTATTATACTTTATGAGTCTATATAGGCTAACCTGAAGCTCAGTTGGTAAAGAATCCACATGCAATGCAGGAGAACCCCAGATTGATTCCTGGGTCAGGAAGATCCGCTGGAGAAAGGATAGCCTACCCACTCCAGTATTGCTGGGCTTCCCTTGTGGCTCAGCTGGTAAAGAATCCACCTGCAATGTGGGAGACCTGGGTTAGATCCCTGGGTTGGGAAGATTCCCTGGAGAAGGGAAAGGCTACTCCCTTCAGTATTCTGGCCTAGAGAATTCCACAGCCTGTAGAGTTCATGGGGTCACAAAGAGCTGAGTGATTTTCACTTTCATGAGACTCTCTCTCTCTTTATATTTATAAATAAACCATAGTAAATAAAAGGTAGAAACAACATGTAAGTAAATGTTGTGGTATCTCTATAATATTAAGACTTTTAAAAATTAAAATAGAGGTTTGATGTTAATAAGATGAACAAATAAGATTTCCCTTGTCCATATCCCTTCTCAAAAATAATCATTTACCTTCTATCCATGGACACAAGTGCTTTTGTCATAGCTCTGGGATTCAAAGAGGAGATCATGAAACCTAGTACATTCCAAGACTGGCAAAAGCCATTTTGAGAAGGCAGGTTCTCCTCCAGGTGGTTGACCCTCTATCTCTGGTCCTGGCTGCAAACCCGGACACAGCTATATACTCCTGAGAAGTCATTTATAACTCAGTTTGGCTTTGAATCTGTCAGTAGCACCATAAGCCAAGAGACTATGGAGTACTCATGTCCACCTGTGCATTGAGTAACATATATGCAGACTGCACATATACAGACTTTTGTCCTGGCTGTGGACCCTGAAGTGGCTCATAAACAGCCTCTATACCACTTGGCATGGTCTTGGAGCTTCTGGAGATAAGCCCACCAAGCTTGGGTAGACTGCAGATTCTGGTACAGAGACCAGACAGGAGACACTCCTGTCTGTGTTCCCAAAAATACTGAAAGGGCCCTAAATTAGACCTCAGCTCCCTCTTGGCCACAGTATGTGAATAGGTCTACTGGAACAGGAACCACGAAGGAGACACTCCTGTCTGCATCCTTGGGAAGCCTGAAAGAGACCAATATATGACTTCAGTATATGCACAGCCTGAAATCCTGCCAATGGTCCTGAGGGTTCAGTATCCCAGTGAAAGAATCTCCCATTTCACCCCCAGGGATACTGAAAAGCCCATACACTTCCCCCAGAACAAGTCCATGAGCAGGTCTGTTAACACAGGGGATAGGCACGGGACACTGTGCCCTGGTGACAGCTACATATCTGTCTCCAATTCAGCATAATGGAGATTCTGAGGTCATCCCCTAGGGGACAGATCAAAGAAGTATTTATCCATTGAAACCAGCCTTTAAATACTGCAAGAGGTGTTTGCACCTTTATACATATAGACACTAATGGAAGGCTACCAGGATCATGAACAATGAAGCAAATATGACAACACCAAAGGAAATTTAAAAAAAAAAAAATTAAAGTTCCAGTAACTGAGCTCAAAGAAATAGAGACCTATGATTTGACTGACAAATTACTCAAAACAATCTCCTCTTAAAAACTGAATAAAATGCAAGAGAACATTTAATGACTGAAGAAAATAATTCATGAACAAATTTTAAATTTTACATTGAAATGTTCAATGCAAACCATAAAAAGAATCAAACAAAAATCCTGGAGTTAAAGAATACAATGATAGAACTAAAAAAAAAAAAATCAATATAAAGCTTCAGTAACAGACTTGATAATATAAAAGAATGAATCATCAAAATTGAAGATATTTGAAAATGTATTTGAAATTAGAGGAACTGACAAAATGAAAGAAAAAGAGTGAAGGAAGCCTACATAAATTATGGAATGCCATCAACCAAGCAATCATCCATGTCATGGGAATCCCGGAAGAGACAGAGAAAGAGGCAGGATGATTTTTTAAAAATAATAGCTAAATGTTTTGAAATCTTGTGAGGACATGAACATCCAAGTACAGGAATCTAAAAGAACCCCAAGCAAGGTCAACCCAAAGAACACTGCTCCATAACACAGTATGGTAAAATTGTATTTATTAAAAAAAAAAATAAGAAGACATAAGTTTAGAACAATAAATGCCTACATTAAAATAAAGATGACAAATAAAAAAATAACTTTACATTTCAACAAATTACAAAGAGATAAACTAAAAATTAAGCCTAAAGTTAGCTGAAAGATAGAAACCATAAAGATTACAGTCCAATAAATAAAATAGACTAAATAGAAAATAGGAAAAACATAAAAAAAAAAGAGTGGGTATTTTGAAAGATAAGCAAAATTGACAAACTTTCGGTAGACTTACCAAGAAAAAAGAAAAGACTCAAAATTATATAAAAAAAGAGACATTGCAACTGGCACCACAGAAATACAAAGGACCATTAACAGATCACTATGAATAGTTATACACAAATAAAGGTGATAACCTAGAAGAAATAGATAAATTCCTAGAAAGATACAATTGACACGGATTGAATCAGAAAGAAACAAGAAGCCTGAATATGCTAATAACTAAGGACACAGAAGCAGTATTCAGAGACCTCTCAATAAAGAATAGACAAGGAGAGACTATCTCATCCTCTGTCATCCCCTTCTCCTCCTGCCTTCAATGCTTCCCAGCATCAGGGTCTTTTCAAATGAGTCAACTCTTTGTGTCAGGTGGCCAAAGTATTGGAGCTTCAACTTCAGCATCAGTCCTTCCAAAGAACATGCAGGACTGATTCTCTTTATGACTTGATCTCCTTTTTATTTTTTAAGGTTTGATCTCCTTGCAGTTCAAGGAACTCTCAAGAGTCTTTTCCAACACCACAATTCTTTGAAGCTCAGCTTTCTTTATGGTCCAACACTACATCCACAGATGACTACTGGAAAAACCCTAGCTTTGACTTAAATGGACCTTTGTCAGCAAAGTAATGTCTTTACTTTTTAATATGCTGTCTAGGTTTGCCATAGCGTTTTTATACAAAGAGCAAGCATCTTTTAATTTCATGGCTGCAGTCACCATCTCCAGTGATTTTGGAGCCCCCCAAAATAAAGTCTGTCACAGTTTCCATTGTTTCCCCAAATATTTTCCACGAAGTGATGGGACTGGATGTTATGATCTTCATTTTTTGAATATTGAGTTTTAAGCCAGTTGTTTCACTCTCCTCTTTCACTTTAATCAACAAGGTTTTTAGTTTTGTTTCATTTTCTGTCATAAGGGTAGAGTCAGGTGTGTATCTGAGGTTTTTGATATTTCTCCCAGCAACCTTGATTACACCTTTTGCTTCATCCAGCCTGGCATTTCATATGATGTACTCTGCATATAAGTTAAATAAGCAGGGTGACAATACACAGCATGAATGTACTCCTTTCCCAAATTGGAACAAGAACGTTGTTCTATGTCTGGTTCTAATTGTCGCTTCTTGACCTGCATACAGATTTCTCAAGAGACAGGTAAGGTGGTCTGTTGTTCCCATCTCTTGAAGAATTTTCCAGTTTCTTGTGATCCACACAAAGGCTTTGGAATGGTCAGTAAAGCAGAAGTAGATATTTTGTGGAATTCTCTTCCTTTTTCTGTGATCCAATGGATGTTGACAATTGGATTTCTGTTTTTTCTGCCTTTTCTAAATTCAGCTTTAACATCTGGAAATTCTTGGTTCATGAACTGTTGAAGCCTAGCTTGGAGAGTGTTAAGCATTACTTTGCTGGTGTGTGAGATGAGTGCAATTGTGCAGCAGTTTGAACGTTCTTTGGCATTGCCTTTCTTTGGGACTGGAATGAAAACCAACATTTTCCAGTTCTATGGCCACTACTGAGTTCTCCAAATATGCTGGCATAGTGAGTGCAGCACTTTAGCAGCATTATCTTTTAGGATTTGAAATAGCTCACCTGGAATTTCATCAACTACACTAACTTTGCTCATAATGATGCTTCCTAAGGCCCACTTGACTTTGCATTCCAGGATTTCTGGGTCTAGGTGAGTGAACACACCATGATGGTTATCTTAGTCATTAAGATCTTTTTGTATAGTTCTGTGTATTCTTGCCACCTCTTCTTAGTATTTTCTGCTTCTGTTAGGTTCATTCCATTTCTGTCCTTTATTGTGCCCTTCTTTGCATGAAATGTTCTGTTGGTATTTCTAATTTTCTTAAAGAGATCACTAGTCTTTCCCATTCTGTTCTTTTTCTCTATTTATTTGCATTGATCACTTAGGAGGGAATGCTTTCTTATCTCTCCTTGCTATTCTTTGGAAATCTGCATTCAGATGGATATATTTTTCCTTTGCTCCTTTGCCTCTCACTCCTCTTTTTTTCTCAGCTACTTTTAAGTCCTCCTCAGATAATCGTTTTTTGTTTTTGCATTTATTTTTTGCAGGGATGGTTTTGATCACTGCCTCCTTACAATGTCACAAGCCTCCAGCCATAATTCTTCAGGCATTCTATCAGATCTAATCCCTAAAACTACTTGTTGTGTTTAGTGATGTTCTCTACTTTCTTCAATTTATGTATGAATTTTGCATTAAGGAGCTCATGGTCCAATTGAGCCACAGTCAGATCCTGGTCTTATTTTTGCCAACTGTATAGTGCTTCTCCATCTTCAGCTGCAAAGAGTATAATCAATCTCATTTTGCTATTGACCATCTGGTGATGTCCATGTGTAGAGTTATCTCTTGTTTTACTAATTTGAAAATTGTGTTGCAATTTGTAAATAAACTATCAAAGTCATCATAAAAAATTTGCCTCTCATAAGTGTTACATATGCTATTTTTCTTTGATTTGCTTCATTTAATATGACAATTTCTAGGTCCATCCATATTGCTGCAAACAACATTATTTCATTCTTTTTATTGTTAATATTTCATTTTATGCATGTACTTCATCTTTATCCATTCATCTGGTTATGGATACTCTGTCTCCATGTCTTGACTATTGTATACAGTGCTGCTATAGACATTAGGGTGCATATAAATTTTTAAATTAGAATTTTCATCTTTTCTGAATATATACCCAGAATTGAATTCACTAGATCATATTTTTAGTTGCCTTTTTTAGTTGCTTTTTTTTTTTAAGAATCTCCATATTGTATTCCATAGTAGCTGCACCAATTTGCATTCTCACTAACAGTGTTCGAGGGTTCCTTTTTCTCCTTATCATCTCTATCATTTATAATTTGTAGACTTTCTGATGATAAAAATTCTCTATAAATTTGGCAGAGAAAGAACATATCTCAGCATAATAAAGGCCATATGTGACAACCTCATGACTTTCCATGTGGTACTAGTGGTTAAGAATCCTCCTGCCAGTGTAGGAAACGAAGGAGACAAATGTTTGATTCCTGGGTCAGGAAGATCACCTGAAGGAGGCAATGGCAACCCAGTCCAGTATTCTTGCCTGGTGAATTCCATGGACAGAGGAGTCTGGTGGACTTTAGTCCATGGGATCATGAGGAATCAGACACAACTGAAGCGACTTAGCATGCATGCGTGACAGCCTCACAGCTCACATCATATTCAGTGTTGAGAAGATGAAAACATTTCCTCTAAGATCAGGAACAAGAAAAGAATGTCCACTTTTACCACTTTTACACATTTAATACAACATATTAGAACACATGTCAAGTTATGCATCTGTAAAATGCAAATGACAACATTGGTTTTATCTCTTTTTTGGCATTACTGAAAAAATTATAAGTACTTTGAAAACAACCCAGAAGGTAATAAGCACAAAACAAATATTAATATAATTATTAGCTAGTCAAGAATTCTGAGATTAACTCAATGACATTTCAAAGCACAAGACTTTCTAATTTACAGGTCACATAATTATGGCAATGACCATAAAAATAACATGTTAATTTGGCAACAGAATCTGGAATTAGTCTTTAATAATTCTATGAAAGGATGGTCAACATATTGGCATATATTGGGGATAACTGAGGGTTGGTTGTAGATTACCACATTAAAGCATATATTGCAATAAATGGGTTCCCTTGGATTTTTTCATCTCCCAGTGCATAATAAAGGTACATTTACACTATACTGCAGTGTATTATGTGTGCTATAGTATTACGCCTATAAAACCAAAGTACCAATCTTAATTAAAAAATACTTTATTGCTAAAAAATGCTAACCATCATCTGAGGTTGATCGTTTTACAAAGTAACATCAAAGATCACTAATTATGGACCACCATAACAAATATAATGATAATGAAAAACTTTGAAATATTATTAAAAAACACCAAAATGTACACAGAGAGTCAATGTAAGCAAATGTTGGAAAAACAACACCAGTAGACTTACTCAATGTGTCATTTTCACAGGCCTTCAGTTAGTACAAAACACAGTATCTGTTAAACACAATAAAACACAGTGCGGTAAAATATGGCATGCTGAAAACTCCAGAACACTGATTAAAGAAATTAAAGAGATTAATTGTCTTCATGGACTGGAAGACTCAATAATCCTGAGTCAATATTTTCAAAATGTGATTTTTTTACAAATTGATTTATAATTGCAACACCAATCCAGTCAAAGTTCTATTGTTGTTTAACAAGAAGTGGTAAGTAGATTCTAAAGTTTGTACATAAAAGCCAAGGAACTAGGTAAGCTAACATTTCTGAGCAAAAAAAAAAAAAAATCAAAGATGGAGAATTTAATGTTATGATTTTCTATATATAAAGTAAGATACTGATCAAGGTAGTTCAATATTAGTATACATGTGGAGAGAATAGAGTATAGTAAATAGTTCAGAAACACTTTCAAATATGTAAACTCAATCTAGTTTGAACAGATTACTTAGATAAGCAACTGAGAGAAAATCTAGTCTTTTCAGGTCATGAAACAACACCCCCTCCCCCAAGTATTCTTGCCTGAAGAATCCCATGAACAGAGGAGCCTGGCAGGTGGCAGTCCATGGGGTCACACAGAGTCAGACACATCTGAAAAGACTTAGCATGCAGGCCCACTAGTCTTTTCACAGATGATACAAGAACAACTGAATAAATTATGAGCAAGATAAGTAAAAACACATCTAAGTTTTTACCTCACATCATAACAAATAATAAGACAAAATAAATTATATACTTACATATAAAACCTAAAACAAATTCTTAAAAAAAGGAAATCTTGACACTTGGTAATCCAAGGATTTTTTAAAACAAAATATCATACTATAAGTAAGAGAAAACTTGATGTAATGAAACTCATGTTTAAAAACCTTCTGTTAAAACTACTGTTAAGAAAATGAAAAGATGAATAACTGGCAAGATGAACATCTTTCCAAAACATATATCTGATAAAGGATATATATGCAAAATGTATAGAGCTCTTATAATTAAACAAGAACACAAAGATCCAAATTTATTAAAAGTAGACAAAAGATTTAAAAAGACACTTCACCAAAAGAGAAAAGAAGATGTCAAAATAAACACATGAAAAGGTGTTCAAAATACTTAGCTGTTAGGAAGATAAAACCTTAAACTATAATGAGGCATTATTTTATGTCCACTAGAAGACTAAAATTAACAAGAACAAATGCAATGATATTAAACAAGATGTTAAATACAACGTGCTCTTGCAAAAGCAGAATCAGTGAGCATTCAATATATATCTGGTAGGAATGCAAGTGTCACACTCTTGTAAAGGAAATATAATAGGACAGCATTCATTTCTAAGGGTGCCGTGGGTTGTTGGGAGTAGGGAGGAGACACTTACTATGAAGTTGCTTGATGAAAATTTCCGCACTGATAAAAGGGTTCTAATAAGAGTTCAAGCACGGTTTTTGATGAATGTTTATATATTACACTCTCAGTAAAGGAAAAAGATGTTTTTAATAGGGGACCAGACTCACATTGATTCTTTTGTTGTTCTGATCTTATTCCAGTAACACATTAATGTGCATATCAATATCACTGCTGGGAAACAGCATCATTTATTTTCTACTTTCTCATATCCTGGCTTTGCCTATTCCCCACTATTTTTGAAAAAAGCACATTAAAAAAAATCATTTCCTAGAGTCTTAAATATTTTTATGGAAGTGTTTTAAAAATTTTTTTAAATCCATATGTTTAGTGCTATTCAAATAAAAATGCTGTTTAAATTTATAATTAACATTAACCTTTTTGGATTTGTGTGTATCATCTCTGAAACTTTAAACTATCCTTAAATAATGTCTATAAAAATACTAAAACTTATTCTGTGTTCTGGCAGTCAAAGACATGCTTCTTAAATTGAAACATTAATAAAAAATTGAGTGGATAGTATATAAAATCATCTTCTCTATCCACCCATATTTATTTATTTTTTAAAATTTTATTTATTTATTTATTTTCTTTACATTATCCTGTTGGTTTTGCCATACATTGACATGAATCCGCCGAAGTAAGCCAGAAGGAAAAACAACAATACCATATACTAACGCATATATGTGGAATTTAGAAAGATGGTAACGATAACCCTGTATGCGAGACAGCAAAAGAGATGCAGATGTATAGAACAGTCTTTTGGACCCTATGGGAGAGGGCAAGGGTGGGATGATATGGGAGAACGGCATTGAAACATGTAAATTATCCACTCATATTTAGCATACCCGTATGGCACCAAGTATTTTACAGAACTGAGTTTACTTGAGACATGAGTGGCTTGCATATCTAGTGTGACCAGAGGCACCAATTTGAGAGGAATAATTCAAATCGTTAACAATAAGAGTAATTAAAATCCTATAAAAGGACTAACATCAGTAATGACCTACAGTCTCAGGTCAATCTGGTCACCCAAGACTATAAGCATGATGCTAGTGGAGTCAGGTAAAGATGAAGTAGTGGAATAACTTTTGTTAGCACTTCAATTTTAATTGAAGTTCTGTAATAATTGAAAGCTCGGTTATATAAAGTTTAGCTATATGATTAATATTAGCTTTCATGACTTAAATAACAGGTGCTCATACTGACACAAAGCACTGGCTTTCCAGCTATTGGTGATACAACATGCAATTTTAAATTACTATTATGAACTAATAATCTGCCACATAGTCTTCTCATTCATCAGAATCTTATGAAGTAAACACAGTCTCTGTATCAGAACTTTATATTATTAAAAAAAATATGAGTTAGGCCCCATGGTTCATCCAAAATATATTCTTTTCTGTTAGGGCATTTATCTAATATGAAATCACTCCAGCATTTGGCCCTAAAAGGTGCATCACCTTTATTTTATGCTTATTAGTCACTCTCCTCACAAAACACTTGAAGTAGTTGATTCTTTGTCATTCTTTTGCTTAATGGGGCAGGTAATGTCACAATAGTGATTGATTCATAGATGTATAAGACAAAGTCCTTTTTCGTCAGGGAAATCTCAGTAAGGGTAAGAAACTGACCAAAGTATGGAGAGAGAAGAACTCTAGACAGTTGACAAAATAGAGGTTCTGAAAAAAATTTACAAAGGAAAATTCATTCATGCTAAGTCTTCATTGTCAAAAGTGATTACTTAGTTAGAAATAGAATAGACTACATCATATTTGGAGAAAAGAGGAATGACAAAACATAGTATACCTAGAAATTTATCTGCATATCAGTAAACTACTGTGAATATATTATTAATATTTGTTTTAGAAATGTGTTAGAATGAAACTGAAGTAGTAAGCAAAGCATAATACAGATGTTCATGATTGCTTGTATCATTACGCTGTGTCTGTGTCATGCACTAAGCCTAGTATTAAGAATATGTGAACAAATTAAAATAGACATTTCCCTGTCCTCAATCCCTGTCCTCATAGAGCTGAAAATCAAAGATTCAAGGACTGGGACTATAGATAGATATTTGAGGTAGCATTTTGCAGTAGCTCAAAGGCAGAAACCTACTTTGATTGAGATAAGTGAAAGTTTTAGTTGATCAGCCCAATCGTGTCTGACTTTTCATGACCTGGTGGATTGTAGCCTAGCAGGCTCCTTTGACCATGGAATTCTCCAGGAAAGACTACTGGAATGAGTAGCCATTCCTTTCTCTAGGAGGTCTTCCCAACCCTGGTATTGAACCCAGGTCTCTAGTATTGTAGACAGACTCTTTACCATCTGAGCCACCAGGGAAGCCATTGAGATAAGTACTCTTCTAAATTTTCTGTCATGTGATTGGAATTCTATTGTACACTTACTGTGCATACAGAGTTAGTAGGAGATTATGTTATACACATGAGAGATACAAAACTAAATTAGGGTTTTAGAAGTTCATTTTTAACAGTGTTGACAAAAGAATGAAGGGAGATTAGAACAAAGGCAGAAACACTATTTAAGAGGCAAATGCTTCATGATACATGACACATAAGGGTAAAATTCAAGCCAGTTACAGTAATAAAGGAGAGCAGATTGATTGGAGAAACTGTTTAAAAATAGAATTAATGTAACATATATATCAAGGTAGCATAGATTTTATTTTCCATGTGTTTTACTCTGTTTAAAAAGAGAGCGGTCAATACTATCCAGACTAAAGGGAAATGAACACTGCTGGAGATCGTACAAATTATTTCATCTCTTTTGGGAAACAAGTTGGTAACAGGTAGGAAGAGTCTTCAAATTATTCATGTTCATTGACATTTATTCCACTTCTAGAAATCAATCATATAGAAATAACTGCAAATGAAAGGGAAGTGTCTTGCACAAAGAAATTCAATAAAACATTATTTATAATAGCAAAATAAGTGGAAACTGCTTAAATGTTCAGTTCAGGAGAGGTAAGTAAATAGTTGTTTTGTGGAATTTTTGAAAATCACATATGTTAAATAATAAAAATCAAGCTCAAAATATATGGCCTATAATATTATAATTAGTGAAAATATGAATAAGAAAAAGAGAAATTATTTCATTGAAGTTATATGTCTTAAGTCTAGACATAAAATCACTTTTTATTTTTTCTTTATAAATTTTTTCTTTATAAATTATGTTCACCGAATGTGAACATTTATTGTTTGTAGTCAAAGCAAAGTTCGATATACTTCCTTATTCTTAGAACATGGTAACTGATTGTATGTGGTAATAAGATATAAAATTAATAGGTAATAAAAATATATAGCAGAAATCTCGTTTTCTGGCTTGACATATGTACTGTAAACAGAAATGTATTTGGGGAGAAAGATGTATGTAAATTTGATAATCATTGTAATTCACAGTATCAATATACTGTACAATTGCACTTATCTCACATGCTAGTAATATAATGCTTAAAATTCTCCAAGCCAGGCTTCAGCAATACATGAATCGTGAACTTCCAGATGTTCAAGCTGGTTTTAGAAAAGGCAGAGGAACCAGAAATCAAATTGCCAACCTCCACTGGATCATCAAAAAAGCAAGAGAGTTCCAGAAAAACATCTATTTCTGTTTTATTAACTATGCCAAAGCCTTTGACTGGGTGGATCACAATAAACTGTGGAAAATTCTTCAAAAGACGTGAATACCAGACCACCTGACCTGCCTCTTGAGAAATCTTTATGCAGGTCAGGAAGCAACTGTAATGAATATGGAAAAACAAACTTGTTTCAAATAGGAAAAGGAGTACGTTAAGGCTGTGTATTGTCACCCTGCCTATTTAACTTATATGCAGAGTACATCAAGAGAAACGCTGGGCTAGAGGAGGCACAAGCTGGAATCAAGATTGCCGGCAGAAATATCAATAATCTCGAATGTGCAGATGACACAGCCTTATGGAAGAAAGTGAAAAAGAAGTAAAGAGCCTCTTGATGAAAGTGAAAGAGGAGAGTGAAAAAGTTGGTTTAAAGCTCAACATTCAGAAAACTAAGATCATGGCATCTGGTCCCATCACTTCATGGCAAGTAGATGGAGAAACAGTGGAAACAATGGCTGACTTTATATTTCTGGGCTCCAAAATCACTGCAGATGGTGATTGCAGCCATGAAATTAATAGATGCTTACTCCTTGGACAGAAAGTTATTATCAGCCTAGACAACATATTAAAAAGCAGAGAAATTACTTTGCCAACAAAATTGTCTAGTCAAGGCTATGGTTTTTCCAGTGGTCATGTATGGATGTGAGAGTTAGACTATAAAGATAGCTGAGCTCTGAAGAATTGATGCTTTTGAACTGTGATGTTGGAGAAGACTCTTGAGAGTCCCTTGGACTGCAAGGAGATCCAACAGTCCATCCTAAAGGAGATCAGTCCTGTGTGTTCATTGGAAGGACTGATTTTGAAGCTGAAACTCCAATACTTTGGCTACCTGATGCAAAGAGCTGACTCACTGGAAAGACCCTGATGCTGGGAAAGATTGAGGGCAGGAGAAGAGGATGACAGAGGAAGAGATGGCTAGATGTTATCACCGACTCAGTGAACATGAGTTTCGGTGGACTTCGGTAGTTGGTGATGGACAGGGAGGCCTGATGTGATTTGGTTCATGGGATCGCAAAGAGTTGGACACAACTGAGCAATTGAACTGAACTGCATTGCAAATGTAACTCCATTCTACTTTATGATGAATTCAAACTTTGTCAACCCAAAGTTCTGTCAAGGAAATTACAGTAACTCTATGCATACATAGTTTTTAAGAACAATAAGTTATATCCTTAAAAATAAAATCTTGACAAACATCCATGAATATAGATATACCAACCTAACTTTTCAAAATAGAAGATATGTATGTATCTATAATGTAGCATAAGCAAATGCTAGTCTGATTGATAATTTTATCCTATTTTACATGCAGATGCACCAGTATGAAATAAACAGCCTACATAATTATTTTTGTATTTTGCCATAGATTTCTGCTCTACTATGAGCTAATAAATGTGAATTAGAGAAACAAGATCTTTATATTTTTCAAATATATATTCTGAAATAAAGAAACAATCTTTGAAAATATGAAGCTTTCAAGTGTTATAAGGAAAGAATGAAACTTATTTTATACCATTCTAATATCTCATAAGGTCTCTTTAAAATACTCATGGTAAAAAGAAAATTTATTTTTCAGTTTGAAATCATTTACATATGAATCAAATTTCAATATGTTCAAGATGTTTGCCAAACACTTTTAAATCAACAAAAGCAAGTATAGTAAGATAACCATTTTCCTTTGTTGTGTCTGTTACAAGAGTGTTTTTGTTACAGGAAATTACTCTCTGTTTCCAGCTAACGATTGGTTTCAAGGAGAATGGGTTTTGCTCAGTTTATTTCTACCCTGAAGAAGTTTCTTATGCATATGTTTAGAAAATAATTGAGAATTCTTGCTTTTTATTCCCAGAAATTCTTTTAAGTACACTTCCAAGATCACATTTAGGAAGTAAGTAGAAATGACACAATACGTCTTTTGTGTTACCTACTTAGTGGGGAGCAATGCAGTCAACATTTTAACCAATAGAATGATTTAAATATTTCTGGTAGATGAAACTTTGCTGATACTGTTTTCATCTATGAATCATCTGTCTAGTCCTCATCTTATGTCATGCTCCCTTTTAAAGTTTGATGACAAAGCTATATGTTCCATAGTAACTTATTAAAAATATTTTTAATAAGATATTGTTGCTTTATGAATTAAACAACAATAAAAAGAATACATAAGCAAAATATCTATTACTTTAACTTCCTGGGTTTCTTTTCCTATGGTCCAAAAACAAGCCATAAGCATTAAAATGCATTAACTGTTCTGTGCATGCATGCGTGCTAAGTCACTTCTGTCATGTCCAACTCTTTGTGACCCCATGGATTGTAGCCTGTCAATCTCCTCTATCTATTGGGATTCTCCAGGCAAGAATATTGGAGTGGGCTGCCTTTCCTTCTCTCATTGATATATCCATATATATTTTTAATTATATCATTTATGCTGCAAAGAAATACTATCATAAAATCATGTAGAGTATTCATATTTCTTTTATGAACAGTAATCTACCACCCAAACAGCTTCTGTTATTGGAAATCTCTTTCTAATTTGTTATGTCCTTTCAGATTTCTCCAGAAATTTAAAATTCACTAAGCTTTCAAAGTCATTGTCCACAGTTATTTTTCAAATAGCCATTACCATACTAAAGTATTTTCTTCTCCTAAAATGTCATAGTATTTTATCAGTATTTTTACCAAAATATTTAATGATCAACCATTTATTGAATAATATTTTGAAGCAGACTTAGTCTCTTGTTTTTTAAATATACAAAGAGTATTTAAAGTATCTTTTAATTTCATTGCTGCAATCAACATCTGCAGTGAATTTGGAGCCCATAAAAATAAACTCAGCCACTGTTTCCACAGTTTCTCCATCCATTTGCCATGAAACGATGGAACCAGATGCCATGATCTTAGTTTTCTGAATGTCGAGCTTTAAGTCAACTTTTTCACTCTCCTCTTTCACTTTCATCAAGAGGCTCTTTAGTTTTTCTTCGCTTTCTGCCATAAAGGTGGTGTCATCTGCATATCTGATGTTATTGATATTCTCCAGGCAATCTTGATTCCAGCTTGTCCATCCCCCAGCCCAGCATTTCTCATGATGTACTCTGCATATAAGTTAAATAAGCAGATTGACAATATACAGTCTTGACGTACTCCTTTTCCTATTTTCCTATTTGAAACCAGTCTGTTGTTCCGTATCCAGTTCTGACTGTTGCTTCCTGACCTGCATACAGGTTTCTCAAGAGGCAGGTCAGGTGGTCTAGTATTCCCATCTCTTTCAGAATTTTCCACAGTTTATTCTGATCCACACAGTCAAAGGCTTTGGCATAGTTAATAAAGCAGAAATAGATTTCTGGAACTCTCTGGCTTTTTCGATGATCCAGCAGATGTTGGCATTTTGATCTCTTTTTCCTCTACCATTTCTAAAATCAGCTTGAACATCTGGAAATTCACAGTCCACATATTGCTGAAGCCTAGCTTGCAGAATTTTGGGCATTACTAGTGTGTGAAATGAATGCAATTGTGCTGTAGTTTGAACATTCTTTTGCATTGCCTTTCTTTGGGATTGGAATGAAAACTTCCCTTTTCCAGTCCTTTGGCCACTGCTGAGTTTTCCAAATTTGCTGGCATATTGAGTGCAGCACTTTCACATCATTGTCTTTCAGGATTTGAAACAGCTCACCTGGAATTCCATCACTTCCACTAGCTTTGTTTGTAGTGATTCTTTCTAAGGCCCACTTGAGTTCACATTCCAGGAGGTCTGGCTCTAAGTGAGTGATCACACCATTGTGATTATCTGGGTCATGAAGATCTTTCTTTGTACAGTTCTTCTATGTGTTCTTGCCACCTCTTCTTTATATCTTCTGCTTCTGTTAGATTCATTCCTTTTTTGTCCTTTATTGAGCCCATCTTTGCATGAAATGTTCCCTTGGCATCTCTAATTTTCTTGAAGAGATCTCAAGTTTTTCCTATTCTATTGTTTTCTGCTATTTCTTTGTATTGATGGCTGAGGAAGGCTTTCTTATCTCTCCTTGCTATTTTTTGGAACTCTGCATTTAAATGGGTATATCTTTCCTTTACTCCTTTTATTTTCACTTCCCTTCTTTTCACATATGTTTGTAAGGCCTCCTCAGACAGCCATTTTGCTTTTTTTGCATTTCTTTTTCTTGGGGATGTTCTTGATTCCTGTCTCTTGTACAATGTCACGAATCTCCATCCATAGTTCATTAGGCACTCTGTCTATCAAATCTAGTCCCTTGAATCTGTTTCTCACTGCCACTGTATAGTCATAAGGGATTTAATTTATGATTAATTTATATTTATCCTACAATTATCATTATAATTATTATATAATTTCCATTTATTGTATAATTCAATAGATACAATGTTTATTATATAATTTGATTTATATTAGATTTATATTCAATATCCAATGAATGCCAATAAATATAGATTTCTTATTTATAAAAAAAGAAAAAAAAACTAGAGTAATACTGCATTTTACAAAGCAGTGAGGATTAAAATATATATAGTACAGTAAATTATATAATACATGGTAAGTTGGTAAATTACTCCCTCACTATCAGGTATTAGTAATAATGTTTTTTTTTTAATTTTAAAACATCATCAAAAATTATAAAATCCTATTAAAAGACTATATGAGACATTAGATAATTTGAAAACTCTCTTATTGCAAACATTTTAAAATGATTCAGAAAATCCATTAAATGACTAGATATATTTTCAAGGAAAGACAGAAAAAATACTCAGGAGTTAAAATCAAGTGCAAAAAAGAACACTGAATATTTCATGGTGCAGGTTGTTAATTTTAGGAATTTAGAGGCTTAAGTTTTGATGCCTCACTGTGGACAGGAATTTAAACTTTGAACATGAGAAGTAGGTTAGAATTGAGATATATATCTATGTTTAGCATGCATGAAAGGCTTCATACTGAGCAAGGAGCTGGCTAGAAAAATAAAGAATTACTACAGAGACAATAAGGAATTTGAAACGAATTGGCCAGCAAGGGGAAAAAAAGAGCTATCATCCTTGAGAGACGAAAAGAAACTTTTTTTTTTTTTCCCTAAGAGTGTGGTCCAAAATAATGAGCTCACAATCCAAATTATAAAACACATGAGGACAAAATGTCTTACTATCAGTTTGAGTTAGCACATATGTCAAATAAATAAATAGGTTAAATACAAAGACAGTAATTTTAACAATACTATTAAAAACAGGGTGCTCAGGGTTGGTGCACCAGGATGACCCAGAGGGATGGAATCAGGAGGGAGGTGGTAGGGGGTTTCTGGAAGGGGAACACATGTATACCCATGGCAGATTCATGTCAATGTATGGCAAAACCAACACGATAATGTAAACAAAAATACATAAATTAATAAATTAAATTAATTAAAAAAACACAAGAAAGTCTTGTCAAATTTATACATTAAATAGAGGCAAGATACACATAAACAGTAGTAAGATGCAAAATGCTTGCTTTTAATTCTTATAATATAGGACATATAGGATTATTAAGTACTGGAGAACATAATGTCTTAATTCCCAGAACCTGTCAAGATATTGTGTTATTGGCTAAGATAAATGAAGGTGACAGAGCAAATTAAGGAATTAAATTGCTACAGCAGAAATAAAGAACTAATATAATTGCAATTTACCTTCACTTTCAAAGTGTTGCAATGCATCTTTGCACAGATATTGTGATGTATCTCTTGAGAAATCTGTATGTGAGTCAAGAAGCAACAGTTAGAACCAGACATAGAACAATGGACTGGTTTCAAATTAGGAAAGGAATATGTCAAGGCTATTTATTAACTTATATGTAGAGTACATCAGAGAAGGCAATGGCAACCCACTCCAGTACTCTTGCCTGGAGAATCCCAGAGACAGCAGAGGCTGGTGGGCTGCCATCTATGGGGTCGCACAGAGTTAGACATGACTGAAGCGACGCAGCAGCAGCAGCAGCAGACTACATCATTTGACATGTTGGGCTGGATGAAACACAAGCTGGAATCAAGATTGTCGAGAGAAATATCAATAACCTCAGATATACAGATGATACCACCTTTTTGACAGAAAGTGAAGCACAACTAAAAAGCCTCTTGATGAAAGTGAAAGGGAAGAGTGACAAAGCTGGTTTAAAACTCAGTATTCAAAATACTAAGATCATGACATCTGGTCCCATCACTTCATGGCAAATAGATGGGGAAGCAGTGGAAACAGTGACAGACTTTATTTTTCTTGGGTCCCAGAATCATGGCAGATGGTGACTGCAGCCATGAAATTGAAAGACACTTGCTTTTTGGAAGGAAAACTGTGACCAATCTAGATAGCATATTAAACAGCAGAGACATTACTTTGCTAGCAAAGGTGCATCTAGTCAAAGCTGTGATTTTTCTAGTATTGTATTGTCACAGAATGAATGGGGTACAAAAAAAAAAAAAAACAGAATTCTATTAACAACATGGACACATTTTTTAAAGTTGTTAAAGGTTACATAAATTTTTATATAATTTTTTTAAATATGTAAAAGTGTATTTCTATGTACACCTATAAAAATGTATTTACATACAAATATATAAATATATATTTCTATGTGGAAAATATATACACATACATTTGGGAAAACTTATCACCAGCAATATCATTCTTATCTGGAAAGATTCAAGTTTAAGGGAAGGTATCCAATGATTTAAATTTTGTGATTCATTCTTAATTTCTCTGAAAGTAATAAAAGTGAAACAAATAGTGTAAGACATAGTTGACTTTCCTTTGCGTAACAGTTAATTATATTATTCATTGGGTTTTGCTATTTTCTCTAATAATTGAAAAGTGATAATTGGATATATATATATATAAATTGTGTAGGAAAGACAAAAGGGTAAAATCCTTGTTAACTTCTGTGTAATTTCTTTTGGATTGATTATCTTGTATGATACAATTAGAGAGGAAATATTACTGTTATTTAAGGTAAAGTTTTGGTCAAACTATTATAATTAAATGGAGTTCAATTGAAAACTGTATATTTAGTGTAGGTATATATATAAATAATTATAAGCATTGATTAATTTTGAAATTATGTTCATTAAATTTCAAATATTCATATATATATATATATATATATATATATATATATATATATAAAACTCTTTCCTGAAATATTTGACTTACCCTACATAATTTCCCAGGGCTGCCCTGTGATAAATTCTGCACTCAACAATCTGTTTACAAATTAATAAATATTATTTGCTTTTTGAAAAGATGTTGCACTTGTAAATCATCGTGCATTTTTCTTCTTCAATGAAAGTCTGAAATTTCCCTGTAGAGAGATGAAATGTATAAATATAAATCATGAAAAAAGATTTTATACATTTTAATTATTTCTTATTATAGGAGCAATTACACATTTTACATTAAACTCATGTTATTAAATAAGTGTAAACTGCAAGGAGTTTATTATTTTACTTCATTATTAGCTAAATTTCTGTATTAGCATCACACTGGTAAATATCATCAGCTGTATTATCAGTTTTATCTAAATCAATACAAATAATAACACCCCTTTAGCATATAAAAAGAGTATGAATTAAATAATCATTTCCTTCAAATGGTTCTCAATGTACACATTTTCCCCTTCTGCATCTATTTACAGAAATGGGGGCATATGTTCTCTTTCTGTATTTGTGGGATTCTACTCTTTCAACATTCAGTGTGAGTCAGTGCCACACATATAGATAAGTCACTCTTACCTACTTATGAAAGAATATCACCGGCATTGGGGCCCAACATTTGCTCCTTTCTGTATTATTTTCTGGGTAATAATTGGTATGGTCAGATTTCTCTAGTAAGTGATATATTGGTTTCTCTCTCTCTGCTTTTAAGAGTTTCTTTGTAATGTGGTTTTTAACATTTTAGCTTGTTATGGTTCTGGGTTGAATCTTTTTTTTTTTTTTTATTGTTTTTCCATACAATGTCATGATATCACCATGGGTTTACATATGCTTCCCCTCCAGAACCCCCCTCCCTCCTCCCTCCCCCCCGGGAAATCTCGATGCACCAGCCCCGAGCATCAATCCTGGGCTGGCGATTGATTAGACATATGATATTAACTTGTTTCAATGTCCTTCTCCCATATCATCCCACCCTTACCCTCATCCCCAAGGTTCACGAGTCTATTCTATACATCTGCGTTCCTTTTGCTGTCTCGCATGTTGGGTTCTTGTTACCGTCTTTCTAAATTCCATATATATGTGTTAATATACTGTATTGTTGCTTTTGCTTCTGGCTTACTTCTCTCTGGATAATGGGCTCCAGTTTCGTCCATCTGAGTAGAATTGCTTCAAATGAATTTTTTTTTAATGCTGAGTAATATTCCATTGTGTATATGTACCGCAGGTTTCTTATCCATTCATCAGTTGTAGGGCATCTAGGTTGCTTCCATGTCCTGGCTATTGTAAACAATGCAGCGATGAACATTGGGGTACATGTGGCTCTTTCAATTCTGGTTTCCTCGGAGTATATGCCCAGCAGTGGGATTGCTGGGTCATATGGCAGGACTATTTGCAGCTTTTTAAGGAACCTCCACACTGTTTTCCATAGTGGCTGTACTAGTTTGCATTCCCACCAACAGTGTAAGAGGGTTCCCTTTTCTCCACATCCTCTCCGGCATTTATTGCTTGGAGACTTTTGGATGGCAGCCATTCTGACTGGTGTAAAGTGGTACCTCATTGTGGTTTTGATTTGCATTTCTCTGATAATGAGTGATGTTGAACATCTTTTCATGTGTTTGTTAGCCATTTTTATATCTTCTTTGGAGAAATGTCTCTTAAGTTCTTTGGCCCACTTTTTAATTGGGTTGTTTATTTTTCTAGAATGGAACTGCAGGAGTTGCTTGTATATTTTTGAGATTAATTGTTTGTCCGTTGCTTCATTGGCTATTATTTTCTCCCATTCTGAAGGCTGTCTTTTCACCTTGCTTATAGTTTCCTTTGTTGTGCAAAAGCTTTTAATTTTAATTAGGTCCCATTTGTTTATTCGTGTTTTTATTTCCAATAT
>ML661908.1:57878-191166 GCA_007570785.1 Antilocapra americana | reverse complement strand
GTAAACCCATGGTGATATCATGACAATGTATGGCAAAAACAATTAAAAAAAAATAATAAATAATAAAAAAAAATTAAAAAAAAAAAGAAATAGTATAGGATGAAGGAGTGTAAAAATTAGCGGAGAAATTTTGACCAGCTATATTGACAGTTCAGGTAATATATGTGAATAACTAGTTCAATTATCAATTAAGGGCTGGTTAGTTAGCTCCTTCTTTTTCATTATTACAGGGAGTTCGTCAATAAACATTCTCATGTTAGTGTCCTTGGGAACATGTATCAATCACAACTTCTCTAGGAGAGACATTTAGAAATGAAATTTAAATGTCACAGAGCCCAAGCATTTTATATTTCTGGTATAACCATAATCTCTCCAAAATAATTGAGCCAATACACACTGTAATCATCAGTGAGATCTCAGTTTCACAACTTTGAGGACATCGTCTTAAGAAATCAGTGAAGACGCATCAAAGAAGTTACAATTATATAGTTCACAATGAGAGCAAAATGGACAAGTGCCAATCCATGAACTTGCTAATGTCAAATCAAGGAAGGTGCGATATTTCTATTCTCTTATTTCTCTTTCACCAAAATCCAAGAACGTGGCCAAAAAAAAAAAAAAATTCTAGCTCTCTACTGGAGAGGAGAAAGAAATGAAACTCATGAAAATGGAAATGAGGTTCTGAAAGTATGCCTGTGTGTATGTGTGTGTGTGCGTTTGTGTGCACTCAGTCATGTTGGACCCCTTGAGATTCCATGGGCTGTAGCCTAAAAGTACTTCCACGCTATCCCCAATAACGATTCAGACTTCAAGTAACCAAAGTTGAAAAAAAAGAGGTGGCTTAGATTTCCAAATTTTGTAGTCATTTGTATGACACAGCCTATGCAGGCGTTGTTCTAAGTAAATTACAAATACTGAACAAAATCTTAGGATGTGGGTGCTACATACATAACTTTACAAAGAAAATTGAGATGTAGATTTTGTTAAGTATTTTCTCAAAGTCCCAAAGAATTTTCATCTGAAGAACCATGAAAAACCAGCTGTGGAGAATGACTTTGATTAGCACTTGATCTGCCTCAACATTTACTTCTTCACCTTGTACTTCTATGTTATGGGGATGGCTTCCTCCCTTCAGCCTCCTAAATCAACTTCTGCTAGCTTCAAACACCCTCACCTCTCTCAGCCCTCATAGAATTTTAAAGAGGGAGGGCCTTGTTCTAGATTAAGCTTTTTTTTTTTTTAGAAAAATGTTGCAGCTGGTTTGCTTTTCTATCCAGACCAACTAGAACTTTCTCCCTATCGACAAAAAGGCTGCTCCTTTCAGAATATTGGAAATAAAAGCAGGAATAAACAAATGGGACCTAATTAAAATTAAAAGCTTCTGCACAACAAAGGAAACTATAAGCAAGGTGAAAAGACAGCCTTCAGAATGGGAGAAAATAATAGCAAATGAAGCAATGGACAAACAGTTAATCTCCAAAATATACAAGCAACTCCCGCAGCTCCATTCCAGAAAAATAAACAACCCAATCAAAAAGTGGGCCAAAGAACTTAAGAGACATTTCTCCAAAGAAGACATAAAAATGGCTAACAAACACATGAAAAGATGCTCAACATCACTCATTATCAGAGAAATGCAAATCAAAACCACAATGAGGTATCACTCTACACCAGTCAGAATGGCTGCCATCCAAAAGTCTACAAGCAATAAATGCTGGAGAGGATGTGGAGAAAAGGGAACCCTCTTACACTGTTGGTGGGAATGCAAACTAGTACAGCCACTATGGAAAACAGTGTGGAGATTCCTTAAAAAAACTGGAAATAGAACTGCCATATGACCCAGCAATCCCACTGCTGGGCATACACACCGAGGAAACCAGAATTGGAAGAGACACGTGTACCCCAATGTTCATCACTGCATTGTTTACAATAGCCAGGACATGGAAGCAACCTAGATGCCCATCAACTGACAAATGGATAAGAAAGCTGTGGTACATATACACAATGGAATATTACTCAGCATTAAAAAAAAAATCATTTGAATCAGTTCTACTCAGGTGGACGGAACTGGAGCCCATTATCCAGAGTGAAGTAAGCCAGAAGGAAAAACAACAATAAAGTATACTAACGCATATATGTGGAATTTAGAAAGATGGCAGCGAGAACCCTGCATGCGAGACAGAAAAAGGAACACAGATGTATAGAACAGACTCATGGACTCTGTGGAAGAGGGCAAGGGTGGGATGATACGGGAGATTGGCATTGAAACATGTTAAATATCATATGTGAAATTAATTGCCAGCCCAGGACTGATGCTCGGGGCTGGTGCACCGAGATTTCCCGGGGGGGAGGGGAATCGGGAGGGAGGAGGGAGGGGGGTTCTGGAGGGGGAGCATATGTAAACTCATGGCGGTTTCATGTCATTGTATGGCAAAACCAACACAATAAAGTAAAGAAGATTAAAAAAAAGAAGAAGAAAAAAAAGGCTGTTCCATCTTCTTATCATTCTTGTGTTCACTAGAGTAACACTTTTAATTTCCTTTAAGAATTTTTCCTTTGCATTCACAACTTGATTAGCTGTTTGAAACAATAGGTATACAATTTGGACTATCTTAGCTTTTGGCATGCATTTCTCACTAAGCTTAATCATTTCTAGTCTAACATTAATTAATTAATTAATGAGTTTCACTAGTGACTCAGATGATAAAGAATCTGCCTTCATGTGGGAGACCCAAGTTTGATCCCTAGGTTAGAGGATCCCCTGGAGAAGGGAATGGCAAGCAACTCCAATATTCTTGCCTGGAGAATTCCATGGACAGAGGAGCCTGGCCTGCTACAGTCTATGGGATTGCAAAGAGTCAGACATGACTGAATGACTAATATTTCACTTTCATTTATCACTAAAATCAAATCTTAGTGAATAGAGTAGGCCAATGAGAGAAAGATGAGGAAATAGCTGGTCAGTCAAGCTATCAGAAAGCACATACATATCAGTTAAGTTCACTGTTTTAAGGGGATGGTTCACAGAGACTCCAAACAATTGTAATAATAGCACCAAAAATCATAGATCAGCACAACAAATATATTAGTAATATATTTGAAATATTGCAGGAATTACCAAAATATGACTCAAAGACAAGAACAAATCAAATACTGTTAGAAACAATGGTGAATACACACTTGCTTCTCACAGGGTTGCTACCAACTTTAAATTTGTTTAAAAAAATGCAATATCAATGAAGCAGAGCAAAATGAGGTGTGATTAAATTAAGTATGCCTATATTGTTCATTACAGCATTAGGAGAGAGAGAGCACACAAATAACTAGTCAGTTCTCATGTATGCTTGCTGATTTTAAAAAGCAGTAAACATTAAAATCAATGAAATAAAGCACATAATGAACCAAAAAACAATAAAAATTTGGTGTGGATATGAAAAGATATGCAAGTTACTTATAATACACATATATGTGTATTTTGTTGTTCAGTCACTAAGTTGTGTTCGGCTATTTGTGACCCCGTGGACTGAAACATGCCATATTTCCCTGTCCACTATCTCCCAGAATTGCTCAGGCTCATTTCCATTTTGTCAAAGATGCCATCAAAACAGCTCATTCTCTCTCAGCCTCTTCTCCTCATGTCCTCAGTCTTTCCCAGCATCAGGATCTTTTCTAATGAGTTGGCTTTTTGCATCAGGTGGTCAAATTATTGGAGCTGCAGCTTCAGCATCAGTCCTCCCAATGAATATTCAGTGTTGATTTCTTTAGAATTGACAGGTTTACTTTTTTTTGCTTTCCAAGGGACTCTCAAGAGTCTTCTCCAGCACCACAGTGTAAAAGCATAAGTTCTTCAGAGTCTACACTTCATTATGGTCTAACTCTCACATCCATACGCAACTACTGGAAAAGCCATAGCTTTCACTACAAGCACTTTGGTCAGCAAAGTGATGTCTCTGCTTTTTAATACACTATCTGGGTTTGTCATAGCTTTTCTTCCAAGGAGCAAGCATCTTTTAATTTCATGGCTGAAATTAAAGTCACCATTTGCAGTGATTATGGAGCCAAGGAAAATAAAATCTGTCATCGTTTCTATTTTTTCCCTATCTATTTGCCTTGAAGTGATAGGACCAGATGCCATGATCTTAGTCTTTTGAATGCTGAATTTTAAGCCACCTTTTTAACTCTCCTCTTTCACCTTCATCAAGAAGCTCTTTACCTCCTCCTCACTTTCTGCCATTAGGGTGGCATCTGCATATCTGTGGTTGTCAATATTGCTCTTGATATTCTTGATTCCAGCTTGTGATTCATCCAGACTAGCATTTCACATGATGTATTCTGTATATAAGTTTTACAAGCAGGGTGAAAATATAGAGCCTTGGCCTACTTCTTTCCCAGTTTTGAACCAGTCCATTGTTCCATTTCTGGTTCTAACTGTTGCTTCTTGACCTGCAGACAAGTTTCTCAGGAGTTGGATAATGTGGTCTGGTATTCCCAATCTCTTCAAGAATTTTTCACAGTTTTTTGTGTATATATATGTGTATTTATGAGTATGTTTATAGTCATGTAGTGCACAATTTTTCTGGATATTTGCAAGGAGAACTATAAGGAAAATTGCAGTTTTATTGTAAACAAGTTACCCTTTTTGTTTTCTTCATTCCTTTCTCTATTAATCCATCATTGGTCAAAATTTAAAGTTGAAATATTTAAAATTATCAAGGAGAAACCATGGAAATCTAAGATGAAAGTAATAACAAAAGTGGCTAAACCAATGGAAAGAAGACTATTAGTAAATATCTTTCTTAGTGTCATATAAATGGGGTTAAATTCAAAGAGGCCTTTTTGAACTTATTTAATTGGTTAGCTTAGGTGTAGTACCAACAATAAACATACCTGGGATTTTCTTCTATTCTAAGAAATTCTATGAATAATCACCTGCACCATCTGCTGTAAACCATCTGTTGAGGGAGCAAGTGGACACATTGGTATTATGTTTATTTAACAAAATACCATTTTAAAAGTACTGCAAAGCTAGCAACCATATGAATAAAAAAAAGTTTGGAGAATAGCTATCTTTAGCACAGAAAAAACAAAAATGGAATAATTTGTATAAGAATAATCTTCAAGTTATTGCCTACCTTTCAAATAATAATTGGAAGATAAAGCACATATGGTTAGAAAATTGAAGTAATTTATCAGTGGAAGATTTTCAAAGAAATTTTTTTTAATAATTGGTAAATTTAAAGAAGCGATAGTCTCATGTTGCTTATCTAAAGACTATTAGTAAAAATACTATTTTATGATACTTTGTACCAACTCAATCACAAAATTCTCACTTTAATCAATTTATATTAATTTTTTTCAAAATATGTTTACATATTTTTATTTTAGATTAAGGGAAATAATATATGATAGATAGTGTATAATAATGGAAATGTTACCAGCTATTTCCACTGATAAAAATATTTAATTTTGGCAAATATCATTTCTGTATATGAGAATATTCCAACAATATCCTACTGCAGCACTTGGAAAACTGCAAGAAAACTGTCTTCTAATAAGTATAATAAATAAAGATGTCTTTATTTTTTAAAAGAAGTAGATATTTGTAATTTGACTATCTATTGAAATATTACATAATTTTCTATATTTTTAATTCCAAATTTTAGAAAATGATTTACATTATACAATAGAACTTAGTAATGCATGAGAACCATAAGAAGAAATAAAATCTTTTCCTTCCAAAGGGCTAAAAAATTAGCAATATTTTTGTTAAAGTGTTTTTGTATCTTTCTTAAAACTATATATTTCTTGCCTGCTTTAAAAGAAGTAAAAAAATTCAATAAAATGTAATTTAAAAATAAAGGCTTCTGGATTATTTTTACTTTAAAAACACAGAGCAGCTTATTTAAAGAGCATATTCATAGGATCTCAAGTGTATGAAATTTTATAAAACTTGAGTCAACCTGGCTTCACTTGTAATTAGTGAGGAGAATCTGTAAAGACATCATTTCAAAACTAACGTGATTGAAAAGTGGGCAGAACTGAGTGGCTGAAATTTGCTTTGCAATTTCAAAGTTTCTTTATTATCTTGGCTGCTTATTTCTTCTTCTCCCAAACACAGAAATATGATTCACCTTCCCAACCAACCACAGAAAAACGATTTCTAAGCCAACCATCCAATCCAACTCTCCTGAACATGGTCACAGAAAATCAACTGAGTAGCCATTTCCTGGTCATTATTTTATTCTTTTTATTTGTCATATTTATGACATATGAATATTTTATGCAGGAATATAACATTTTCTCTCTATTTTTTTTTTTGCATTGCAAGCTCTTGATTTATGCCTCCCTTTTGTCAGCTTTGATCTTTATGATTAGTTCTGCTTCCTATTTTCTACTCTTTTAACAACCCAAATTCATACGAACCCAACTTTAATATTTCCACTCTAACTTTACAAACTCAAGGGATATTTTCAATCCTATTTATGTCTATGTTTATAACCACTTTCTCTTTACTATGGTATTCTGAATCCTAAAATAGGTCTCAATATGAATATCTCAATGTGAATTGCAATTCCAATTGAAGTTATTATCTACTCTCAAAATTTATTCTCCCACCTAGTTTGCTTTTCAGTAAAAAAAACAATGAAAAAAAGCCGAAAAAGAAAGAAACTGTATTTGTCTATTTGCATAAAGGTGTTTACTCATTAACCTATGCTTTTGTTTTGTGTCCTTTCAACATGTTTATATTAAAATAAAAATATAAATCAAAAAATTGCTAAGGGAAAACCCTATGATCCTAAATGTAGCTATAGTATATCAGAATGAACCCATTATGGATTTTTTCTTCAATAAGGATGTGCTGTGTCTGTGCTCAGCCATGTCCAACTCTTTGCAACCCCATGGACTATAGCCCACCAGGCACCTCTGTCCATGGGATTTTCCAAGCAAGAATATTGGAGTGAGTTGCCATTTCCTACTCCAGGGGATCTTCCTGACCTAAGGGTCCAACCCACATCCCTCGTATCTCCTACACTGGCAGAAGGATTCTTTACCACTGTGCCCTCTGGGAAACAAAAAGGCATATTAACCCAGTAGCAATGATAACCTCTGGTGTCTTAATTATAGCATCCAAATATTACTTTCTATTAAAGCCAGGAGACCTAGTAGAAATAGTTTATATCTATGCTGGGATAAAATATTTAGAGGATGAATCTGAAATAAAATCTTACAGTAAGGCAAAAACGACCTCAATTGTATGTAAAGAAATGAGGAAGAAGAGCCTCACATGGGTCAAAAGTAGAATAATTTTCAATAGCAAGAGTAACTGCAATAGATTAGGCCATGGCACCTAAGCCTCAGTGTTTGCAATGATTCATAAACAATTTGGACAGCTTAAGATAATGCTAGTGATATTACCAGATATTTGAATACTGATGAATAAAGGTAGGAATGTTAGAAAATCAGGCATTTATCTTCATTTTAAGAAACGTACATCAAGGTAACACAAGAACTGATGAAAAGAATTATCTTTTCTATGGAGATGATATAGCTAGTAAATGAAAAGTGAATGATATTAGAATATTTTCTATTTATAATCTCTAATGAAATACAAGATCTAAGAAACAATAAATAATGATTTATAGCACATAAACATAGAAAAATAGACTTTGCATACTTTCTCTTGAAAATGCATGATTAAATCTCACCTGAATCTACCAAATTCTCAAGGTCTAAATGCTATTAAATAGAAAGCAAAGATGAACATTTTAAATAAGACAATGAACAAGCAAATCCAGAACCTAGGTATGGTATTATACTTTATTTAACAGGCAAATTGCAAAGCAAAAATAAAGGGACAGAGAAAAGAGAAAAGAAATGACTATTAATAAGAAACAAGTTGTGATACTCTAAAAACATAAACACTTTATTGAATTCAAGAAATAAACTATAAAACAAACACAGAGCAAAGATATTTGATTGCTGACTAGATGTTACATGACATCATTAAAGTATTCCTGTTATTTCTTTACGCACAATAATGGCATTTTGATACATGAAGATTATCAATATATTTTAAACATAGATAATGAAATATTTCTTTTTGCTTTTAGCATTTTATTTTATATTGGGATATAATTGATCAATAATGTAGTATTATTTTCAGGTGTGCAGCAAAGTGATTCAGCTCTACATACATAAGGATCTATTCTTTCTTCAAATTCTTTTATCATTTTTGTTATTACAGAATATTGAACAGCTTTCCTTGTGCTATACCTTTGGTCCTGGTTGATTATCAGTTTTAAATATAGCAATTTTTACACACCAATTCAACCCCCCCCCAACTATCACTCTCCCCACACTTAATCCCCCATAACCATATTTTTTTCTCTAAGTCTGTGAGAAAAAATAAGTTCATTTGTATCTTTTTTTTTTTTTCATATTGTGCATACAGACTATGTCATAAGATATTTGTTTTTCTTTGCGTGGCTTACTTCACTTAGTGTGATGATTTCCAGGTCCATCTATGTTGCTGCATATGGTCCTATTTCATTCTTTCAACGAAGAAAATAACAAGAGTAACATACATATTGACTTTACCTTAAATGTAAATAGATTAAATGTTCGAGCCAAAAAAAAATAGACTGGTTGAATGGATACTGACACAAGACCTGTATATATACTGTCTACAAGACACCCGCTTCAGATCTAGGGACACATATAGACTGAAACAGGGGAAGGAGAAAGATAGTCCACACAAATGGAAATCAAAAGTAAACTGGACTAGACTAAATAGAATAAAATAAAGACTGTTACAAGAGACAAAGGAGAATTCTATATAATGATCAATCCAAAAAATATATATAAGACTTGTAAATATATTTGTAACAAACATAGGGTACACTTGAAATTCAATACTCATTTATGATAAAAACTCTATAGAAAGTGGAAATGGAGGGAACATGTCTCAACATAATAAAGCCCATGTATGAAAATCAAAAGTTAATACCGCACTCAATGGCGAAAAGCTGAGAAGATTTCCACTGAGATCAGGAAAAATACAACTTATCCACAACTTTGGAAGCCTTCACCATGGCAATCAGGGAAGAAAAATAAATAAAAGGAATCAAAATTGGAAAAGAAGTAAAACTATTACTCGGTTGCAAATGTCATGATGCTATACATAGAAAATTCTAAAGCGTCTATAAGAAAAGACTAGAACTTATCAATGAAGTTGGTAAAGGTGAATGATACAAAATTAATGCACAGAAATCTGTTGCATTTATATACACTAACAACAAAAGATCAAAAAGAGAATTTAGAGAAATAATCCCATTTACCAGTGTATCATAAAAGAACATTTAGGAGTTAACCTACCTAAGGAAACAAAAGACTTGTACTCAGAAAACTGTAAGGTGCTGATAAAAGAAACTGAAGATGACACAAAGAGATGGAAAGATATATAACATTCTTGGATTAGAAAAATTAATATCTCAAAATGACTATACTATCCAAGATAATCTATAGAGTCAATTCAAGCCCTATCAAATCACCAATGGCACTTTTCATAGATCTACCACAAAAAAAATCTTAAAATTTGTATGGAAATATAAAAGACTTTGTATAGACAAAGCAATCTTGAAAAAAGAAAACAGAGCTGGCAGAATCAAGTTTCCTGACTTGAGGCTATACTGTGAAGTTATAGTCATCCAATCTGTATGGTACTGGTGCAAAAGAAGAAAGTTAATAACAGAAATAGAGATCCACTAGGGACAGGACAGAAAGCCAAGAGATAAACCCACACATCTATGATCAATTAATTTATGACGAAGGAGGCAAGACTACACAATGGAGGAAAGACATTGTCTCTTCAATAAATGATGCCAGGAATACTGATTACATGTAATAAATAAATAAATAAATAAAATTAGAACAACATTCTTTAACACCATACAGAAACATAAACTCAAAATGGATTAAAGATCAAATATAGAACTGTCTACTATAAACTCTTAGAGGAAAACATAAGAAGAACACTCTGACATAAATTGCTTCATATCTTATCTGAGGCATCACCTAGACTAATGGAATTAAAAACAAAATAAACAAATAGGGCCTAAGAAACTCAAAAGCTTTTACACAGCAAAGAAAACAATAATCAAAATGAAAAGACCACTCAGAGAATGGGGGAAAATATTTGCAGGCAATGTGACCAGCAAGGGAGAGGTCTCCAAATTTTATAAACAACTCATGTGGATCAATTTTATAAACAACTCATGTTTTTTATAACAACAAAAAACCCAATCAGAAAAAGTGGACAGAAGACCTAAATAGACACTTCTCCAAAGAAGATATACAGATGGCTAAGAGGCACATGAACAGATGCTCAACATCCTTAATTATTAGAGAAATGTTAATCAAAACTACAATATTATCAACTCACCCCAGTCAGAATGACCATCATCAAAAAGTCTAAAAGCAATAAATGCTGGAGATGGTATAGACAAAAGGAAATCCTTTTGTACTGTTGTTGGGAATGTAAATTAATAGAATCTCTTTGGAGAATATTAAGAAGGTTCCTTGGAAAACTAAAATTACAGCCAAGAGTTGCTGTTGCTTTTGTTATTTTTCAGTTACTAGGACATGGGCAACTCTTTGTCACCTCATGAACAGCATCCTGCCAGGTTCATCTGTGCTCCACTGTCTCCCGGAATTGGCTCAAATTCATGTCCATCGAGTCAGTGATGCTATATAAACATCTCATCCTTTGCCACTACCTTCTCCTTCACCTTCAATTTTTGCCAATGTGGAGACTGCCATCATACTGAGAAGAAATGGAGGTAGCTCAGAAATAGAAAATAAAGTACTTTGAAGAATAATAAGGAAGATTATTAATGAAAAAAATATCTAAAGCAATGTTTCCAGTGAAGAGGTAAAGTATTGTTATGAATTTAGAGTATATATGACAGAAAATTGAAATATAGTTTAAAATACTTGGATTTAAATATTTTTAATAAAATGATAAAATCATTTTCTTTGCTTAAATGAATTTAAATAATAAAATGTTATTGAATTATTGTTTATTTTTTTAACATGTGTGTGAACAAAAGAATATGAGTAAAATACACTGTATTTTAACTGACAACTTATATACTATAATAAAACAGTACTAAACCTGAAAAGCTTAAGGTTAGTAACATAAATTTGGAATAGAAACCCTAAGAACTCTAATCAAAGTCACTAGAGACACTGGTCCACCACAATTCCAACAGCAAAATTTTGAGCTAGAATCTGTATATTATATGTTAAGTGTTGGCTTAAATTATAATATTTTTGAAATATTTCTTATACATTAGTAGTTAATCATTAAGTTACCAACATCTCATTTAAAAAAAAGTTGCAACAATGCTTATTAATTATACAAAATCATAATACATGACAGGTGCCAATTTCAGGCCTCCAACTCCTAGCCTATTTTATTCACTTGGAATAGTCTGAGACAATGAAACTGGTATCTTGACTTTTCTAACTTACCTAGAGTTTGAACACCACATGGGATAAAGCTTAAACTCCGACCTGACCTATTTATGTAATTCCTGAAAAATTCAGTAGAGAATATGGGGCATGGACACTCAAAGAAAGGTAAAAATACCAGAGATGTTTGAGATGTTCTGCCCTAATAGGCTGTTTTTTACAATCCATTTCTAAGTTCCAGGAATTAGTACTGGTTCAAGCTTCCAAGAGAATTTCTTTTGTGTACCAAGACACAGTCTACCCCTAAATCCATATTTTTCAAGTACCAGTGAGTTCCTGGAAGAAAACAGAAGAATAAATGTTAATGGATGTGACTACACACATTTCTCCCTATTGTAACAAGGTGTCTTTGTGAATGTGCTAAATATTATTTAAGGAAAGAACTTCTCCTTTAGAAGGGATCATTGAGTCTTGAGAATCAACCATTGGAAAAAAAAACTTGGTATCTCCTTAAGACTTCAAGAGAAAGACCATGATAACAAGGACATGCTATCACCTTGTAAGCAGTTCAGGAAATGCAATGGTAATAGAAATAGCGTCAGAATTACTCTGGGAGAACAATAAAAAGTTATCAAATGTGCCATTAAATAGAGATGTCCCAGATTCAAACTAACATGATAGCAATCTCTTTATTTCATTTGCAACTTTTTTCTTGAATGTCTAAAATAGCACTTGACATATAGCAACTACTCAAAAAATATTTGCTAAAGAAGAGGAATAAATGAATGGATGAGTTTTACTTGGGCAGTGGAGGATAAGTCTGAGCTATCTCATCGTAGAATGCTTCAATAGGATGTTTACAGATATGAAAAGTATCTGATGCAGGGGTCACCTAAGGAAAAATGGACTTATAAAGTCAAAGAATAGCTTGGATAAATGTTAGATACAACTATTCCTACCTGAAGGCTTTATAGAGGTTTAAAAATATGGATAAAATAATCCTAACAAATTTGTTACATGGAGGATATTAATTAATGGACCTATATACAAGTTGCTCTAATTTTTTCTCCTAGAAAACTCAAAGAAATAGGGTCAAGACAATATTCTAGTTAAACATAAAAATTCCTATTTATGTGAGATGTTTAAGTCTTAGAAAAGACAATTTTGAATTGTAAACAGTATTATTGCTCATCACTACCTAAGGGTTATTAATTGTGAATACTTCATGAGGGAATAGTAAGCTATCTCACATGGACATGTGTGAAATACTTACTAAGTGATAGTATTACTATGAGGAATTTTGATAAAAGGTAGATATATTAGAATTAGGATTAATATGAATGAATGCAATATTAAATATAAGCACTATTTCATATCAGTGTTTTAAATAAACATATAGTTTCTTAATTTGAGTAAATTAACATATGTGAACTTGTGTTTAATATGTTAATTTAAGGAAGATTCACATGTATTTTTACATCTAATTATGTTACCAGTATAATTTTGCAGAATAACATTGAGGAATATTATTTTACCAAAGTCACAAAATATAATAAAGATTCAAACTCCAAATCTTGATATTACAGTATGCATTCTCTCCACCTCTAATAACAGCATCTTGTAACAGAACTTGAAAAAAATGTGTTTTCGTTATGTTAAAGTTTCTATATAAAAATGACAAACTGGCTTTGGAGCTTATTGCAAATAAATGATACTTTACCTTTAATATAACAAGGATTTTTTTTAATCAAACAATGATTCAAAAATGTTTATTGTCTGACAGTTATGTCTTGATATGCATCTTATTATTGAAAATATGAAGATAATTAAGAAAAATGATTTTATGACATTCTAATCATCTAAGAAGTTATAATAAAAAGGTAAATAAGATTTCTTAGTGTTGTGATAAAGGTATGCTCAGGTTACAATGGCAACATAGCAAAAGACACCAGCTCAACCAAGGATTTTAAGCAAAACTTCTGCTGGTAAAGCATGTCAACATGATATTGAGAAACTGATAAAAGTCTAAGCAGAATTCTGAAACAAGTGATGATAACTTGAACACAAGCAAATGGAAAAGGAGACTATAAATAATTTGATAATATGACAGAGTGAAATACAAAGAATAGAATGTCAGGAAGTGACTGAATAAATATAGTATCAGGCCCCTGAAAACATGATGAGTTCTTAGTAAGTAATTTTAGCTTTATTTAGGTGGTGGTTAGAAAATAAATGAGTATTGAAAGCCTTCCAAAGTAATGTCTACTTCTCCCGATTATAAAACCATTTCGATAACAGATGGCTAAGTCGTCTAGAATGCTTCAACTCTAAGGGTACAGAAGCAGTTGATTAAAAAACAAAACAAAACAAAACATTGTCTTAAGGGACATGCGAGGAGGAATGAACAGCTTCATGTTGCCTAAACAAGTGTGATCTCAAAGTGAACATCCCTTGAAATCTCATTGAACGTGGAATCTGCCAGTGCCTTGACCTTGTACTCCCCAACCTTCAGAACTGCGAGAAATCAATTTTTGTTTGTAAGTCATCTAGTCTGTCGTATTCTGCTATAGCAATTCAACTAAGACAAAAACTAGCACTGATGAAGTGGGACATTGCTATAGTAAATACCTAAAATTGTAGAAGATTTTTGAAGTGCATGCTAGAAAAAAGCATACATTGCCATGAACACGTTAAAAGTAAACCTGATGAGAGATTAGGATACCTGCTCACCTGGCTGCCCCTTGTCCTATCTCGCCCAGCAGCCTAGCCAATGGAGAGAGACTTGCTGTGCTGATTACAAATGAAATAAAAATTTTTAAAGAACTATTTATTGCTAAGGAGAAGGCAATGAAAACCCACTTCAGTACTCTTGCCTGGAAAATCCATGGATGGAGGAGCCTGGTAGGCTGCAGTCCATGGGGTCTCAAAGAGTCGGACACCACTAAGCGACTTCACTTTCAGTTTTCACTTTCATGCATTGGAGAAGGAAATGGCAACCCAGTCCAGTGTTCTTGCCTGGAGAATCCCAGGCAAAGAGGAGCCTGGCGGGCTGCTGTCTATGGGGTCGCACAGAGTCAGACACGACTGAAGTGACTTAGCAGCAACAGCAGCAGCATTTATTGCTAAAGGTCATTCTGATAAGATCTCATATGGAAACGAGGAATATGTTATTGGAAACAGAAAGGCAAGTAATTTTTGCAATAAAGTTGGCAAAGAAGTTGGCTGAATTGTGTTTACATTCTAGTATTTTGTGGGAGATAAAACTTGCTAGTGATGAAATTGGATGTTTAGTTGGAGAGATATCTAGTCACATTGCTCAAAATGTTGCTTGGATCATCCTGGATGCTTACGAGAAAAATGAGAAAAAAGACAATTATTTTCTATTATAGTTAAACCTCTGTATGTACTTGTGCTTGTGCTTAGTTGCTCAATTGTGTCTAATTCTTTACAACTCCACAGACTGTAACCCACCAGGCTCCACTGTCCATGGGGTTTTACAGGCAAGAATGCCAGAATGGTTTACCATTTCCCCCTCCAGTGACTCTTCCTGACTCAGGGACAGGACCTGCATCTCCTGTGCCTCCTGTACTGGGGCTGATCTGTTTGGAAGCCCTCATATGTTACTAAATAATAATAACTCTGATCAAATTTTTAATTGTGATCCAATTTCACAGAGCCTTTAAGACCTTTAAAAAGGCATTGAAGAACCCACCTGCCCTTGGACATCTTAAGTATCATATTTCCCTTCATCTTGTTTGTATATAGAAAGGACAGAAATGTCACTGGGGTACTCACCTAAAAACAGGGATCGCTTTTGATGCAGGGAGTATTATAACCAACTTCTAGACCCTGTGGAATGAGGTCACTAACCATTCGATTTAGGGCTACCAAGAACTTTATTGCAGAACCCCCTTTAGCCACTTTTGTATCTCATATAGTGGAAGCGCTCTTGAATTCTCATCACATTCATATCTCCCAGCCAGCTTCCTCACCTCCTGTAACTCCTCATGGATCGCTGATGGGTCTTATTTAAAAGGCAACAATGGCAAATAGTGCTGAGCATGAAATTCCTTTTATTGCTATCAATGCACCATCTTTACCTACAGCTACTTCAGCTCAACAAGCTGAACAGTCTTACATGGGCCTATACTTTGACCAAGGACAAAACTGCCAGCAATTACACTGATAGTAAATATGCTTTCTGAGTAGCTTATGAATTTGAAATGTTGTGGAAACAACTTGGCTTTCTCATTTCCCATTGAAATGCAATTTTATCTATTTTATTTTTTAATATATTTTTAATTGGAGGAAAACTGCTGTACAATATTGTGTTGATTTCTTCTCTGATTCAGGAAGATCCTCTGGAGAAGGGAATGGCAACCCACTCTAGTATTCTTGCCTGGAGAATTCCATGGACAGAGGAACCTGGCAGGTTACAATCCACAGGATTGCAATGAGTCAGACATGACTGAGTGCCTAACACTTATATTTTAAATATACGTTAATGAGAAATGCTGTAAAAAGAAGTCATATAATCATTGGCTACATAAGTGATATACATTTTTACTATCTGTTTAACTAGGATAGGCTTAAAAATACAATTGCTATGACAAAAAGTGATGCTAGAATTTAAATATTTTAATTCAGTTTTATAGATGCTATTTTTGTGATTAAGATGTTAATAATTTCTAAGATTTTTGACAAACCAAGAATGAGTTATTATATGGTCAATTGTCAGCTAACAACTCATTTGATAAGTTGCACTCCATTGAAATAAGTAATATTCCAGTGATTAAAAGTTAACCAGGGTTTCAAGTTCTGCCATGCATATCATAGTTGTATTTTTAAATTTTACTTTATTATTATTTAAATCACAAAGTCCAAGGAGTCTTAAATATGTTTTAAGAAAAAAACCAAATAAGATACATAGCATACTTTGATCACTAGCATTTTACTGCTGACATTTTAAGGATTGTATCCCATTATAAACTTAACATACACTTATTTTGTCATATAATTGTAATGAAAATATCTTACAGAAACAGAGCTACTTTGATGGTGGGAGAATAAAACATTTGACAATATATCTTATAATTTCTCTTTATCACTATCACCATAGGATGTGAAATTATTAGCATCATTATTGTTCAGTCACTCAGTCCTGTCCGAATCTTTTCAACCCCAAGGATTGCAGCACACAGGGCTTCCGTGTCCTTCACCATGTCCCAGAGCTTGCTCAAACTTATGTATATTAAATTAGTGATGCCATCCAACCATCTCGTCTTCTGTCATCCCTGTGTCCTCCTGCCTTCAATCTTTCCCAGCCTCATTGTTTTTTCTAATGAGTCAGTTCTTTGCATCAGGTGGCCAAAATACTGGAGCTTCAGCTTCAACATCAGTCCTTCTTATGAATATTCAGGACTGATATACTTTAGATCAACTGGTTGGATCTCCTTGCAGTCGAAGGGACTCTCAAGAGTCTTCTCCAACACCACAGCTCAAAAACATCACTTCTTCAGTGTTAAACCTTCTTTGTTGTCCACCTCTCACTTCCATACATGACTCCTGGAAGAACCATAGTTTTGACTGGACAAACCTTTGTCCATAAAATAATATCTCTGCTTTTTAATATATTGTCTAGGTTTGTCATAGCTTTCCTTCTAAGGAGCAGATGTCTTTTAATTTGATAGTTGTAGTCATTGTCCACTGTGATTTTGGAGTCCAAAAATGAAAGTCTGCCACTGCCTCCACTTTTTCCCCTTCTATTTGTCATGAAGTGATGGGACCAGTTGCCATGATCTTAGTTTTATGAATTTTGAGTTTTAAGCCAGCTTTACACTCTCCGTTTTCACTTTCATCAAGAGGCTCTTAGTTCCTCATTATTTTCTTCCGTAAGGATGATGGCGTTTGCTATATCTGAGTTTACTGATATTTCTCCCAGCGATATTGATTCTAGTTTGTGCTTCATCAAGCCTGGCATTTTGCATGATGTACCCTGCAAATAAGTTAAATAAACAGAATGACAATATTCAGCCTTAATGTACTCCTTTCCTAATTTGGAGCGAGTCCATTGTTTCTTATTTAATTCTGTTTCTTCTTGACTTGCGTACAGATTACTCAGGAGGCATGTAAGGTGGTCTGGTATTTCTGTCTCTAAGAATTTTCCCATTTGTTGTGATCACAGAGTCAAAGGCTTTAGCATAGTCAATGAAGCAGAAGTGGATGTTCTTCTAGAATTTTCTTGTTTTTCCTATGATCAAATGGATGTTGGCAATTTGATATTTGGCTTTTCTGACTATTATAAATCCAGCGTGAACATCTGAAAATTCTTGGTTCACCTACTGTTGAAGCCTCTAATTTGAGCATTACTTTGCTAGCATATGAGATGAGTACAATTGAGTGGTAGTTTGAACATTCTTTGGCATTGCTTTACTTTGGAATTGGAATGAAAACTGACTGACCTTTTCCAGTCCTGTGGCATCTTTTGAGCTTTCCAAATTTACAAGCATATTGAGTGCATCATTTTAACAATATAATCTTTTAAGATTTGAAATAGATCAGCTGGAATTCCATCAACTTCACTAGCTTTGTTCCTAGTGATGCTTCTTAAGGCCCATTTGACTTCACACTTCAAGATGTCTGGGTCTAAGTGGGTGATCAGACCACCATTGTTATCTCAGTCATTAAGTCTTTTTTGTATATTGCATTACACATTATTATTAATGTTTTATTAAAAACATCAGTTAATCACTAACTGATACTCATATTATGTGTTTATTTTTTATTTCATTATTTGCTTTCCTTATCTTTATCCTTTAATTTCATTTACTTTCTTTAGATTAAATTATTTTTTGGTTAACTGCTTGACACATATATGTACATTATTAATGTTCATATTTTTGTCTAATACTTGTTTTCCAGACTATAGTTTTCTATCTTAGCACTATTTGTTTGCAAACACTAGAATAATTATAGAAATAATATGACTTAAAAAGATTTGTTTCTCTGTAAAATATTTACATGTGGTAGTAACCTAGGAGCATTAGTAATTATTATGTATCTAAATTCAGTGACAGAGCAGATATCATCCCAAGTTGGACTTGAGCACGCTTTTGGTGTTTCTCATTTTATTTTCCCACCACTAGGGTTTGGTGGATTATGGTCCCTCTGACAGGCTAAAGATTCTTGCCAATTTTTGCCCTCGTAGTTTCATGAAGTATGGACAGTCTTTCTTAACATCTCGGATCTTGGCTGACTCTTTTTTTTTTTTTTTATTGTGTTGGTTTTGCCATACAATGACATGAAACCGCCATGGCTGACTCTTAATAAGCAAATCCCTCTAAGGAAAAAACACTCCAAATTCTGGAATCCTTACTCTGTATTTTCTTTTTATTCAGATGATTCACTTATAAGTGCCCTGAAAATTCTGTCTTAACCCACTGTTACCAAAAAAACAAAAAAAACAAAAACAAAAACAAATCTCTTTTGTGCTATTTTAACAACTTTAGGTTTAAGTAAAAGAATGTGAGAGAGCAATAGATCTTCTATATTTTATACAAAATGCTTTCAGTTACATCTTGAAAAAATGCATAGTAAACTCTGTGTTGTCTATTAGGGATGTCAATGACTATCTCAAAAATTCTGTTATTTTCTTTGTATGCTTTGTTGATATTATTTGCATGCATTCATTTAAAGTTTTTAAAATAAAGTATTAAAAGAGAGTTGATTGGAAATCAAGGAGATCAAACCAGTCAATCCTAAGGGAAATCAACCCTGAATATTCACTGGAAAGAGTGATGCTGAAGCTGAAGCTCCAATACTTTGGCCACCTGATGTGAAGAGCTGACTCACTGGAAAAAACCCTGATGCTGGGAAAGATTGAGGGCAGGAGGAGAATGGGATGACAGAGGATGAGATGGTTGGATGGTATCATTTACTCAGTGGATGTGAGTCTGAGCAAACTCTTGGAGATGGTGAAGGACAGGGAAGCCTGGAGTGCTGAGGTCCATGGGGTTGCAAAGTCATGACTGAGAAAATGAACAAAAATAACTAGTAAAGAAACATGATGCAGCACCATGAAACCAACTACTTAGTGAATCTTAAATTTCAAAGATTTAAAAAATGTAGCCCCAAATCCATATTTAATTTGCAAGATATCTCTTTACTAAAAACAATGTTTTAAAATTTAGAAATTTGATTTATGGTAAAGTATTTTCAGAGCCAACTTATTCAATAACTTATTTTTTTTTCAAAGTCTGAGAAGAGATAAAGTTATTTTTAGTCCACAGTATATTTATTCATACAAGGATTTTCTTGTGAAAAATTTTCAGCAAGGGTGGATTTACTATATGCTAAATATTTCAAAATACTTTTGATAATATTTAAGCAGATAAGCATTCTCCTTATGAAATATATTTTCTACTTTTTTCATTGTGATCATATGCAAGCAACTTTTTAAATGAATTTGCCTTTTTTAATGCATTTGTTCATTAAGCTTTAACACATTGTGTTATTAACCACAAAGAATTTAGTTTTTCTCAGTCTAATCAAAAGTTGGAGAGTCCTAAGATACCTGTTTTATTGTATAGCTTTTTACATCTCATTAACTGCTTCTAATTGACACTAGTACACAATGTATGCTTTTTGTGCTGCTATGGCCACAAAGCAAATTATTCAACCCCTCATGACTGCTCTGGTACTTCCCACAAAACACTCAGGCTAGTTTCTTCTTTTTTAATTGATATTAATTTATCCTGTAATAGTCTTCATCTGGTGCACTAAAGCTGCAGATTTAATTAGACCATTGCTAAATCTCCATACTTCTATAATTTAAAATATCACCAGAGACTTTGACATGAAGAAATTACCAAGCTAAGTCAGGTCTATAATAGCAGATGGCTGCATGATTCAACATTTCTCATATTTTTTTAACGTTGCAGTAGTCAGCCTTCAATAAAATCAGGATCCATACCTACTTCTGTTAATGGATTTCTCAATACAAAATTGTTCATAGACATTTCATATGTGAAACATCATTCTGCTTCTTACTTTGTTTTGCTTTGTAACTTTTCAGTATAGTGTAATGATCATTATAAAGCAGTATGTGAAAATGTTTCCTTTTTGGGAAGAGGGAGTTGCAAGTGTTATGTCATTTAGATAGATCACAAATTATGTAACTAGATCCTATAAACTGACATCAAAATAGGTTTAATGCTTCAGAGAATATTTTGGAACTATGCAGGATGGCCTATGTGAAATCAATTTTTGAAATTAAATTTGTTATTTTAAAATTTTCACCTTAAAATCTCCAGTGTCTAGCAATTTATGCTCTCAATATCACATTTGCTCCTGTGGAATAAGTTCATTGATTTGGTTTTATACTGTTTTTCTTTCTTGTATTTTGAAAGAACTGCACACAAGATCATACCCAAAGAATATGCCAATATGAAAAATATGTGCATTTTTAAAATATGTTTAATTGTGAAAAACTTTAAGTATCCAGAAAGCTAAAAGAAATGTAAAAAATAAGTTCTCTTCATTCCCCCCCCCCTCCTCTGCTAATTGCAACAGTTATGAACTGCCAGAACTCCTATTGCCAAATTCAGACTTAAATTGAAGAAAATAGGGAAAAGCCCTAGACATTCAGGTATGACCTAAATAAAATCCCTTATGATTATACAGTGGAAGTTAGAAATAGATTTAAGGGACTAGATCTGATAGACAGAGTGCCTGATGAACTATGGACGGAGGTTCGTGACATTGTACAGGAGACAGGGATCAAGACCATCCCCATGGAAAAGAAATGCCAAAAAGCAAAATGGCTGTCTGAGGAGGCCTTACAAATACTGCAAAAAGAAGAGAAATGAAAAGCAAAGGAAAAAAGGAAAGATATTCCCATCTGAATGCAGTTTCAAAGAATAGCAAGGAGAGATAAGAAAGCCTTCCTCAGCCATCAATGCAAAGAAATAGAGGAAAACAACAGAATGGGAAAGACTAGAGATCTCTTCAAGAAAATTAGAGATACCAAGGGAACATTTCATGAAAAGACGGGCTCGATAAAGGACAGAAATGGTATGGACCTAACAGAATAAGAAGATATTAACAAGAGGTGGCAAGAATACACAGAAGAACTGTACAAAAAAAGATATTCATGACAGAGATAATCACGATGGTGTGATCACTCACCTAGAGCCAGGCATCCTGGAATGAGAAGTCAAGTGGGCCTTGGAAAGCAGAGATCAAATTGCCAACATCCACTGGATCATCAAAAAAGAAGAGAGTCCAGAAAAACATCTATTTCTGCTTTATTAACTATGTTAAACCTTTGACTGTGTGGATCACTATAAACTGTGGAAAGTTCTGAAAGAGTTGTGAATACCAGACCATCTTATCTGTCTCTTGAGAAGCCTGTATGCAGATAAGGAAGCAACAGCCAGAACTGAACATGGAACAACAAACTGGTTCCAAATAGGAAAAGGAGTACGTCAAGGCTGTATATTTTCACTCTGCTTATTTAACTTATATGCGGAGTACATCATGAGAAATGCTGGGCTGAAAGAAGCACAAGCTGGAATCAGATTGCTGGGAGAAATATCAATAACCTCATAAATACAGATGACAACACCCTTATGGCAGAAAGTGAAGAAGAACTAAAGAGCCTCTTGATGAAAGTGAAAGAGGGGAGTAAAAATGTTGGCTTAAAGCTCAGCATTCAGAAAACTAAGATCATGGCATCTGCTCCCCTCATTTCATGGCAAATAGATGGGAAAATAGTGGAAACAGTATGAGACTTTATTTCTGAGGGGCTGCACATCACTGCAGATGGTGATTGCAGCCATGAAATTGAAAAAAAAAAATGCTTACTCCTTGGAAGGAAAGTTATGGCCAACCTAGACAGCATATTGAAAAGCAGAGTCATTACTTTGCCAACAAAGGTCAAGACCTCTAGTCAAGGCTATGGTTTTTCCAGTGGTCATGCATGGATGTGAGAGTTGGATGGTGAAGAAAGCTGAGTGCCGAAGAGTTAATGCTTTTGAACTGTGGTATTGGAGAAGACTCCTGAGAGTCCCTTGTTCTGCAAGAAGATCCAACCAGTCCTTCCTAAAGGAGATCAGTCCTGGGTATTCATTGGAAGGGCTGATGTTGAAGCTGCAACTCCAAAACTTTGGCCACCTCATGTGAAGAGTTGACTCATTGGAAAATATTCTAATGCTGGGAAAGTTTGGGGGCAGGAGGAGAAGGGGACAGCAGAGGATGAGATGGCTGGATGGCATCACCAACTTGATGGCCATGGGTCTGAATAGACTCTGGGAGTTGGTGATGGACAGGGAGGCCTGGTGTGCTGCAGTTCATGGGGTTGCAGAGTCGGACACAACTAAGCTACTGAACTGAACTGAGGCCACTTATGAATAAATCTGCCCTTCTTTCTCCCTCTCACACTTGTAACTATTGTTCTGAAATGTATTTTTCTTTTAATTGCTATTTCTGTGATTTTTTTAATATGAAATTTACTGTGCATACTATGCCTTACTGTTTATTGTGTTCTAAAATTTACAAAATTTCTATTCTATTCTACCATATTGTATCACAATTTTACAAATGTCATTCATTGCTCAATATTATTATTATGAAATATAATTAATGTTGATACACTTAAATGAATTTCACTGTCACCATAGAAAGGTATTACATTAATACTGACTGTATTCCCCATGCTGAACATTTCATCCCCTTGATTTATGTATTTTCTAACTGGAAGTTAATTATACTCTTAAGTTTCCCTAACCTATTACTCTCAATCCTCCAACCCTTTCCCTCTGGCAACCATTTGTTTGTTGTCCATATTTATGATTCTGTTACTGTTTTGTTATGTTTGTTCATTTATTTTTTATTAGATTCCACATATAAGTGAAATCACATAGTTTTGTCCTTTTCTGTCTGAATAATTTCCTTAACATAATACCTCTCAGTTCATCCATGTCACAATGGCAAGATTTCCTTATTTTCTAGCTGATTCATCTATCAACAGACACCTACATTGTTTTCATATCTTGGTTGTGGTGAAAAATAATGCAATGCACATAGGGGTACAATCTTTTTTATCTTTATCTTTTCAAGTTAGTGTTTTAGTTTTCTTTGGAAAAATATGCTGAAGTGGAGTTGCTGCATTTTATGTTATTTCTGTTTTTGATTTTCGGAAGAGCCTCCATACTATTTTCCATAGTGCCTGTATCAATTTACAATTCCACCAAAAGAACAGGAGGGCTATATATTCTCCACATTCTTGCCAACACTTATTTGTTGTATTTTTGATAATAGGTATTATGACATGTTTAAGGTGAGATCTCATTATGATTGCCATTTTTATTTCCATGATGATTAGAGATGCTAAGCATCTTCTCATGTCTGTGTTGATCATCTGTTTGTGTTCTTTGGAAAGATATCTATCCATGTGATCTGTTCATTTTTAAATAATTTTTGTTCATGTTTAGCTGTATAAATCCTTTATGTATTTTAAATATTAACCCCTGATTAGATATATCATTTGTAAATCTCTTTCCCCAGTCCATAGGTAACATTTTCCTTTTGTTAATAGTTTTCTTCATGGTGCAAAAGATAGGTAGTTTTACATAATCCTATTAGTTTATTTTTCTTCAATCTCCCTTGCCTGAAGAGACAGATCCAAAAATAATATATATATATATATTTATATATATATATATACATATATATGTATATATATAGGAGTTTTATGATTTCAGGTTTTACATTTAAATCTTTAATCAATTTTGATTTCATTTTTTGGATATATTGTGAGAGAGTAGTCCAATTAGATTCATTTGCACATAGCAGCCAGTTCTCCAAATACTATTTATAATGAGGATGCATTTCCCAGCATTATATTTATGACTCATTTATCAGATTGACTATATAATTGTGGATTTATTTATGGGCTCCTTATTCTGTTCATTGATCTATATGTCTGTTTTTATGCCGGTACCATACTATTTTGATTATTTTGTCATGGTTGTTTCAAATCTGGGAGTGTGATAACTCCAGCTTATTTCCCCCGCCAAGATTGCTATGGCATTTGTTGGTCTGTTATGGCTCCATACAAATTTTAGAAAGATTTGTTCCAGTTCTGTGAAAAATGTTATTGGTATTTTGATAGGAATTTCATTAAACCTGTAGATTGCCTTAGGGAGTGCTGTCATTTTAACAATATCCACTTCTTCCTGTTCACGAATATGATGTATCTTTCCACATGCGTCATCTTCAATTCTTCTGTTTGTAGTATCATTCAATCTGGAAACAGTTTGTAGTATTATTCAATCTGGAAACAGTGATCTGTTTTAATTCCCTTCCAATTTGGATTCTTCCAGCTTCTTTTTCTCTTCTAATTTCTATGGCTAAGACTTCAAATAATATTTTGAACAACAGTGATGTAGAGTAGGCACCCCTGTCTTACTCCTGATATTAAACAAAGTGTTTTGAGTTTTTCACTATTGAGCATGATGTTGACTGTAGATTTGTCATATGTGCCTTTTATTATGTTGAGGTATGCTTTCTCTACAACCACTTTGTTGAGAGTTTTAATAATAAATGATGTTGAAATTTATCAAAAGCTTTTTCTGCATCTCCAGGGATGATCATATAACTTTTATTCAATTTGTTAAGGTAGTGTATCACATTGATTAATTTTTGAATATCGACCCATCTTTGCATCAGTGGATTAATCCCCATATTATCAAGGTGTATAATCCTTTCAATATATTGTTGAATTTGGTTTGCTAATAATATGTTGAAGATTTTGCATCTATGTTCATTAGTGATACTGGCTTGTGTCCTTTTCTGATTTTGGTATTGGGATGATGCTGGCCTAAGAAATGAGTTTCAAAATGTTTCCTCTCTAATTTGGGGGAACAATTTGAGAAGGATAGATGCGAATGCATTTTTAAATATTTAGAATCCATCTGAAATTTCTTTTCTTGCACTTTTAATTTTTAAGAATTTTTTTTAAACTGATTCGCCTTTGTTACTGATGATTGTTCTGTTTGATCTGTTCACATTGTCTTAGGAAATTGTATGCTTCCAGAATTTCTTTTTTTTATTTTTTAGTTTTGCCATACAATGACATGATATCACCATGGGTTTACATATGCTCCCCCTCCAGAACCCCCCTCCCTCCTCCCTCCCCCCGGGGAAATCTTGATGCACCAGCCCCGAGCATCAATCCTGGGCTGGCGATTGATTACACATATGATAATTAACATGTTTCAATGCCATTCTCCCATATCATCCCACCCTTGCCCTCATCCACAGAGTCCACGAGTCTGTTCTATACATCTGTGATCCTTTTGCTGTCTCGCATGCTGGGTTCTCCTTACCGTCTTTCTAAATTCCATATGTATGCGTTAATATACTGTATTGTTGTTTTTCCTTCTGGCTTACTTCACTCTGGATAATGGGCTCCAGTTCCATCCACCTGAGTAGAACTGATTCAAATGAATATTTTTTTTAATGCTGAGTAATATTCCATTGTGTATATGTACCACAGCTTTCTTATCCATTCGTCAGTGCTTCCAGAAATTTATCCATTTTTTTCTAGCTTGTTCATTTTACTAGAGAATAAAAATATTTAGTAATCTCTTATGATCATTGTATTTCTGTGGTGTCCATTGTAACTTCTTTACTTTCAGTTCCAATTTTATTCATTTGAGCTCTCTCTTTTTTCCCTAATGAATCTGACTAAATGTTTATCAATTTTGTGTATCTTTCCAAATAGGCAGCTTTAAATTTTATTGATGATTTCTATTTTTTTTTAGTCTCTATCTAAATTGCTTTTGCTCTAATCTTTTCTTCAAATAACTTAGGCCTTGGTTTGTTCTTTTTCTAGTTCCTTACATTAAAAAAAAAAAAAAATGGGCTTTTTACTTGAAATCTCATTAAGGATTTATTTTTATTTACCCCATCCTGAGCATGTGCAATGTTATTCTTTTGAGAAACTAATCTGACAATACTAGAGAGTGCTTGGCCAATTCCTTCTTAACTGGAGGATTTCCTCATTGTCTCAAGCCTTTCTTCATGATATTTGTCTTACATATAAAACTGTCTTCTCTTTCACATTGACATTTTTTTCCCTTCTGTATGAAAGTTTGCATACTTTTTTACCTTAGATATTTTTTATAATTTAATGATTTCTCTTTAAGTATTTTACTTATTAACTCCACGTTTCTATGCCTAAACAGAACATTTGAAATTCTTTTATACATGGAAACAATTGTAATCATCTTCCAACATCTCAGTTAAATAGGTAAATACATGTAGTTTAAGTATATAGTAACAGGTTTTGCCTCTTACTATATATTTCCAACCCCTGTTGAAACATAAAGTATCTAGATTAATGGAGCTACAAAGTCTTCTGATTTTGAATTATTTTTAATGTGTGATTAATTAAAATTCCATTAGAATTTTTATTTGCTTTTAAAGATCTTATATGTGTGGGAAAGTATTCTATTTTATCTAAGTGTGCTTCATGAGGAAAAAAAAATGTTATTCAACATCCAGAATTTAAAATGTATTTTGTCATTTATTTTAAACTATCTAAAGCAATTTAAATTTGAGTCAATACAAATTAAACATTTTCAACTCATTCATGGAAACTTATATAATCAACTGCCAACATCTCAGTTAAATAGATACACATACTTTAAGTGCCAACTGAAGTCTTATATATAAACACATTAAAAGAGATAATTAAAAAAAAGTTTCACTGAGGTGAGGAGAGGTTACTAACTTTGAGTAAAAATAGATTCAAGCTTGTAGCTGTTGTTTCTTAGTTTCCCAGATTTGTCTTCTCTTATATTTATATTTACTTAATATAATATCATAAAATGTTTTTCCTATTAATAGAGATTATTCATTATTAGTGTTATGAGACATATACAATCACTAATGGGGTCAAGAAAATTATGCTTATCATTTTATTATGCTAAAATATCTATTTAAGAGTATTAGTTCACAATGAAATATTTTTAATGAATGTTACATTAAAGAATGAAGAAACTTTGCAGAGTGAAAGAAGAGATTGGGAGTTTTGTGTATCCATAAGGTTAGTATATAGTAACAGATAACATATTGAAAACAAAAGTCTAAAAATTATTTTCAGAAATTTGTTTCAGAAATTAAAGCAAAAGTATTCAGGAAAAAATTAGAAAAGATTAAGTTAATACTGGTGTATGCATTTGAAAATGAAATTCCCTAATACATTTGTATTAATTTAAAAACATTTGTTATAATGCTTAAAATTGCATTATGAAATATAAATTTTTGTTAGAGAACTTATTATTCTAGTTTTGGTTCTATTTTATTTGCTGAAAAATAATGAAAAATAGTTGTCTAGATTTCATAGAACTATTGATTTTTTTAATTCGTCCTTTTGTTAGTTTGTAAAAATGCTTAAAAAACATTTTATTTCAATAAATATATTAATATTATCTTAATTGTTACTGGAAGAATTAACACTGAAAATAGAATTTCTGGGAATAATGTCAAAATTTAGATTAATCATCATTAGCTGATACAATGATATCATTACTTAGAACATCACTCTTTGAAATGGGACAGTTTTAAAAGAGAATAAATTAGTAAGAGTTCAACATGTATTCATTTAACATATCTATCAAAATGTGATCAACAAAATGAGCAAGGCTAAACACTGGAGTCTTTTAAAAGATACTAGAAATATTTCATATTTACTTCCTCTTAGTGTCACACTTCAATTTTTCAATCAAATGAATATACGATTCATGACTGCATTTTATGTTTCTGTGGATGTTTAACTGAAGCATCTATGTGTGTGTGTGTGAGTGTGTGTGTGTGTGTGTGTGTGTGTGTGTGTCTCAGTCGTTGCTCCTCTATCCATGGGATTTTCCACGCAAGAATACTAGAGTGAGTTCCCATGTCGTCCTCCAGGGCATCTTCCTGACCTAGGGATTAAACCCACATCTCATGCATCTACTGCATTGAGTGTCAGGTTCTTTACCACTATTACCATCTTGGACAACAGTTTACTATATGAATGTAACACAATCTATTTCTGATTTAATATATTTTCCTAGAATTTTCCCCATGAACAAATAAGGTTTCTTCCAAAGTTTGTAAGCATAGTAAGCTTCAGTGACATCATTTTTTCTGAAATCTTAGTAAACAACATTTAATTTTTTCATTAACAAATGTGAACATTGGGAATTAACATAATGTTTTCCATAAATAATTTTATTACAGATGTATATTGAGAAATATATTCAAACAGCAACTCAATCATTTTGTCATGATTCTAATGCATTTCTTCCTTTTGTGTGTTATATATATGTAATAAAATATATAGTGAATAAAATTTTATATATATATATATATACATTAAATAAAGCTTGAAAAGTACTTTTCAAGCTTTATTTAATCAATCTTTGGTTTTCATGAATGTCTGGATCCTGATCTTAATCCAGAGCAGTTTGTATTCCTGCAAGATTTACATAGATTTTCTGCCAGGAGGGCGTGAACCACTGGCCCCAGGAGGCAACCCTAAATGAGTATATATCCTCAAGGCAAATCTCCTACTCTTTGACTTGCCGGGAGATAGTATAATTCTAGGGTCTCAGTGGTGAAAAATACCTACATTTCATTTCCAGGTCTCTGAACCACTACAGGATGGAGAAGACTTCCTTTAAGGCTGCTTACAATGGAAGGAAGTTCATATAGAGATAACTGATTTTTTAAGCCAAAAGTTAAAGCAGTTCACTACTTGGGCTGTAAATATTTGTTCTCATCTAGGGAGCTGAATTTCTCATATGGGGCTGAATTTAAATATATATATATATATAATTTTTAATATAACTGCTATTCAAAATATACAATGAAAGTTATCCAGTAATATCTATAATAAAAGAGAGTTAAAAATAAAAATAAATAAAAAGTTTCCTTAAGATTTTAGGGACTTCTTTTATTGCCTGACTGCCAAGCTTAAACTGTCAAACAAATTTGTTCATTTCTAAATGTCTATGCTTAGGTTCTATGCATAAATTAAATTTTAAGTGGAAGATATGAATTATAGAGCAAATTATTAGATGATTTGAACATTCTTTTACTAAACTCAAAAGTCAAGGAAAAGAATGAAGCCAAATTTAGGGTTAAAGGCCAGTGATAATTTCCCTTTATTTTACAAAAGTGGAAAGTGTTGAAGAATTATTCAATACTTTTATATGACATAATCTTTTTCTTTCTTTTTTTTAGATTTAAATGAAAAGAATAAAGGTCATTCTTTTTTTACTGGTCTATTCAGAATAATGAATTCTTTAGGAGTCTGTATTGAGTATGTTATGAGAGAGTTTTGCAGGTGTCTCCATGAAGGTGTAAAAATTATTGAACATATTTGGGCAAAACTAGAAAGAATTCAACATCCAAAGCCCTTGCACTGGTGATGAGACTAAGCTCTTTTATTCGCACTCCAATTTCAGCCTCACCATTCAAACAGATATTGCCTTATAAAAGCAGTAATGATCTGGGAAGTTTTCCAGATTCATTTATAAGAAAGGAGAAAAGCTCAATTTGAGCTACATTTTGTAGGGCTCTTCATTCTCTCATTATAACCTGAATCTCTTGTACAGGACTCTCTTTATCCTTTGTGGAGTAAAGGAACCTTCATTGTGTGCATTCTTTTCTCAAGTGAAATGCATTATTTTACATTGGGTATGCAGGAAACAATACAAGTCCTTCACTGAAGATTTACTCTGTGGACATACAAGATAGCAACTCAATTTGAGAACAATATGGCTTGTCTTCTTTCAAATGGAGTCAGTCAAGGTGGACTTTCAAGTTTCCAAACTTAAAAGGTTTCCCTGACATTTCTAAAATTTGCATTGTGAAGTGCACATCAAACATAGTAGGGAATTGTAAATGCTTATATGTTCATTTCAGATTACAAATGTCAGCAGAGCTCAGTTTAACTGCAATTATCAGAAACAATTTGGGCACTACTGAAGCCACTATGATTTTGTAACCAGGAGTTGCATTTCAAGTTGCTTCAGGTTGTTCAAAAAAAATGTTTTCTTCTGTCTTTCACTGTAACTGGATCAATGTTTTGTTTGTCAACTTGCATATTTAACTTTATCTAGCTCTTTTCCTGGTTTGAAGGCAACATGTCCTGACACATACCCTCAAATATAGTTTTCCACTTTTTTAAACTATCACTCTTCTACTAATATTTCCCATATCTACTAAGACCAGAGCAGGAGAAGTGTAGTAACAGCTAAGTGTGTTTTCAATGAGAATTATCATGTCCATAAAATACTTCATAAACAATGTTTCAAATAGCTAAGAGCAAAATGACTGGTGTTTGCAGGCAAACATCTTTTGTTCTTTCTACCATTTGTTCACTTCTTTTTACAAAATAAAGTTTTCATTCTGTAATAATAGGATGATTGTGCTACATGATCTATTTTTATTTCACTGAATTTTCTCAGAAAACAATTTACAGATGAGTATAAAAATTAAATACATTTGAAAACATTTTAACCATAATGGAATTTGATTCTGTACTGTACACATTTCAAAAGTTATTATGTCTATGGTTCTATGAATAGCATTTAAAAACAACTGATATATGTAAATTTTATTATTCAATGGGTAATATATTAAGTTATGAAGATTCTTTTCTGAATTTCCTGTTTATTACACTGGAGATTTCTTCTTAAATAAAATCTATGCAATATTATTTAGTAACAAAATTAATTATTTGAATAACAATTTAATAAAATAATTATCAAATTAATCTATTATCCTTAGAAATCATTTAGCTATGCTGTATATGTCATGTTTATGATCCAGAATATTATTTGCAGTAGTTTCAACTGAGACCCCAGCCTCCAGTAACAAATAAAGGGCAAAAAAAAATGTCTTCATGGAAAATTAATCAATGTATTATTTGCAATGACTCTTTTTATGTCTAATTTTTTAAAAAATTTTCTTTATTCTCAAGTCTTCTATGTCTGTAATTAATGCAGCTACTCCAGCATCTTTTGGTTAGCATTACCATAGTACATGTATTACAATAATAACAAAAAACATGCAGATACATCTCCACAAAATATTTGCAAGATTTGTATGGGGAATATTTAAAAGAAAAAGTTCTGAAGAAAGAAATTAAAGATCATCTAAGTAAATGGAGAGTAAGTTTGTGTCCACAGATAGACAATATATTAAAGATGGCAATTATTCCTAACTTTATTTATAAATCAAAGGCTATTTCAGTGAAAATCGAAGCAAGCTGCATTGTAGATACCAACAAACAATTTAAAAATTTATTTGAAAAAGCAGAAGCTCAAAAATAAACAACAAAATACTGAAAAAGAACAAAATATGAAGACTGGCACTACTTTAATTCTGGACTTATAACAACTCTTTTGTAATTAGACACAGTGGTATCAGTGAAAGAATAGACAAATAGATTAATGAAACAAGTAGCAAGCCTGTAGTGCATTTTCAGTTAGTTGTGTCCAACTCTTTGCAGTCCTATGGATATAGCTCACTAGGCTCCTCTGTCTATGGGATTTTTCAGGAAAAAATACTGGAGTGGATTGCCATTTCCACTTTCAGGGGATCTTCTCAACCCAGGGATCAAACTTGCATCTCCTGAGTCTCTTGCATTGGCAAGAGGATTCTTTACTACTGAGCTATCTGGGAAACCTATCATGGAATCATAGAAATAAACTAATTTTTGACAGGAGTAAAGAAAATTTAACATATAAGTGACATTTTTCTCAACAGATGGGTCTTAAAAATACCAAAAATTTAACCTAGAGGCAGATGATAGATCACATACCTTTCACAAAAATTAACCCAAAGTGGGTCTTTACATTAAATTTAAAAAATAATACTATAATATTTATAGAAAAAAATAATTCTAGGCAAAAAGTGATGTGATTTTGGTTTGATTATGTGTTTTAGATACAAAATCCAAAATTACAACCTATAAAACAATTGATTTGAGTGTTTATTGAAATGAAAAACTTCTGCTATGCTGTAGACACTGTTAAGAAAATGTAAGGACTAGTCAATGACTGGGAGAAATAAAATTGCAAATGACATAGAAAAAATTAGTAGATTATGGACAAGGAGGTGGGGGAGGAAGAAGAGATGGGATACATGGAGAGAGTAACATGGAAACTTACATTACTCTATATAAAATGGATAGCCAATGAAAGTTTGCTGTATGACTAGGGAACTCAAACTAGGGCTCTGAAACAACTTAGAGAGGTGGGAAGGGAAGGAGAAGGGAGGGAGATTCAAGAGGGAAGGGGCATTTGTATACCTATGGCTGATTCACACTGATATTTGGCAGAAACTAACACAATTCTGTACAGCAGCTAGTCTAAGAAAAAAATAATTAGTAGAAACAATGTACAATATAAACTTTCACTCAGGAGTGAAATTAAATGACACAATTAAAAAATGTGGAAATGATTTGAACAGACACCTCATAAAATAGATATACCAGTAACAAATTAGTATATGAAGAGGTAGTCAATATTATGTGCTGTTAGGGAATCACACATTTAAAAGTACAAACAGACAGCACAACACACCAATTAAACAGGCTAAAATCCAAAAATCTGACAGTACTAAATACCAGCATGAAATCAGAAATACGATCTTGCCTTCATTCTTGCTGAGAATGAAAAATGGTACTTCCAATGCCACTTTGGAAGACAGTTTGCCAGAATTTTACAAAGCTAAACCTAGTTTTACTGTATGATCTGGTAAGTGTGCTCCTAGATATTTGCCAAATTGATTTCAAAATTTATGACCAAACAAAAGTATGCGCAAAAATGTTTTTAAAAATTTTACCGTCACCAAAAAGTGGAAACAATAAAGATGTCCTCCAATAAATGGATAAACTATGGTATTTCTCTTGAGTGGAATATCATTCAGTGATAAAAATGAAAAGTAGCCAAGCCACAAGGAGAAGGCAATGGCAACCTATTCCATTTTCTTGCCTGGAAAATCCCATGGACGCAGGAGCCTGGTAGGCTGCAGTCCACGGAGTCGCGAAGTGTCGGACATGACTGAGCAACTTAGCAGCAGCAACAGCAACCAAGCCACAAAAATATGGAGGAAACATAATAAAGGCCAAATATTACAAATCCACAGCTAACATTATGACAAAAAGCTAAACTCAATGGTGAAAAGTTAAAATTTTTCCTCTAATTTTAGAAAGAAAACAAGAATATTTACTCTTGGAACTTTTGCTCAACACAGTATTAGATGTTTCAGCTACAGAGATCATACATGAAAAGAAGGCAACTAAACTGAAAGAGAAGAAGTGAAATTATCACTATTAACAGATGACATGATAGTATGTATAGAAAACCCTAAAACTCCACCAGTAAAATGTTTAAGATTAATAGTTTAATAAACTTGCAGAATACAACATCAATATATAGAATCGTTTTGCATTTCTATACACTAAAAACAAACTATGAGAAAAAAAATCAGAAAACTATTCCATTTAAAATTGTATCAGAAAGAATAAAATATCTAGGATTAAATCTGATCAAGCTGAGGTAAGACTTGTACACAAAAAACTATAAAACTCTAGTGAAAGACATTGAATACCTCACAAGTAAATGTGGAGATAGATAGGGAAACAATAAAAACAGTGAGAAACTTTATTTTCTTGGGCTCCAAACTCACTGCAGAAGGTGACTGCAGCAGTGAAATTAAAAGACGCTTGCTCCTTGGAAGAAAAGCTATGACCAACCTAGACAGAATTTTAAAAAGCAGAGACATTACTTTGCCCACAAAGATATATCTAGTCAAGGCTATGGTTTTCTGAGTGGTCATGTATGGGTGTGAGAGTTGAACTATAAAGAAAGCTAAATGCTGAAGAATTGATGCTTTTGAACTATGGTGTTGGAGAAGACTCTTGAGGGTCTCTTGGACTGAAAGGAGATCCAACCAGTCCATTCTAAATGAAATCAGCCCTGAACATTCTTTGGAAGGACTGATGCTGAAGCTGAAACGCCAATACTTTGGCTACCTGATGCAAAGAACTGACTAATTTGAAAAGACCCTGATGCTAGGAAACAATGAAGGCAGGAGGAAAAGGGGACAACAGAGGATGAGATGGTTGGATGGCATCACCAACTCGGTGGACATCAGTTTGAGTAAACTTCGGGAGTTTGTGATGGACAGGGAAGTCTGGCATGCTGCAGTCCATGAGGTCACAAAGAGTCAGACAAGACTGAGCAACTGAAATGACTGATGCTTTACTAATGGATCAGAGAATAACATTATTAAAATGTCCATAGTACCATAAAGCAAACTACAGATTCAATGCAACTCCTACCGAAGTAGCAATGGCATTTTTTTTACCCCAGAACTAGACAAAATAATTCAAAAATTCACACTGAACAAACAATAAGATATTCTGAATAATTCAATAATATTTTTTAAAAAAGGACAGTGCTGGGTATCACAGTTCATGATTTCAAACTATGAAACAAAGGTATATTAATCAAAGTAGTATGGAACTGGTACAAAAGATAAACATATGTCTCAATGGAAAAAAATAGAGCACCCAAAAATAAACCCATAATTGTATGGATGCTTAATTTATAACAATGAAGTCATAAATATATAGTGAGGAAAATACAGTTTCTTCAAAATATTACAACATATAAAAGGAACAAAGTGGTCAAATTGTTTTATACCATATACAAAAATAAAATCAAAATGATGTAAAGATTTAAATGGGAGACCTCAAATGATAAACCCCTGGATGAAAACCAGGCAGGATACTGATTGACATTGGTCTCAGTAATATTTTTTGATCTGCCCTCCGGCAAGGGCAACAAAATAAAAAATAAATAAATTAGATTATATCAAACTAAAAAAAAAGCACAAGGAAGGAAACAATCATCAAAAAGAAAAGGCAACACAGTGAATTAGATAGGGTATATGCAACTGATGTATCTGATAGAGTTATTAGTAACATTTTAAATACATAAATAACTCACATAATTCAATATAAAATAACAAATAATTCAATCTAAAAATGAACAAAGGTCTAGAAAGGCATTTTTCAAAAGAAACATACAGATGGTCAAGAAACACAGGAAAAGATGCTCAGCATCACTAATCATTGGGAGCTGTAAATAAAAACCAGAGTGAGATATCACTTCATATCTACCGAAATAGCCATTAAAAAAAAATAAATAAATAACAAGGGATGGTGAGAGTGTGAAAATAAGGAAACCTTTCTGAACTGCTAATAGGAATGTAAACTCAGGCTGCCACTGTGGAAAACATTGGTGATTCTCCCAAAACTTAAAAATAGAATATATCCAGCAATTCTGGGTATCATTCATTAGAAAACACAAACCCCAGTTTGAAAGGATATGCATCCTTATGTTCACTGCCTCAAGAACCCCATGAGGAGCATGAAAATGCAGAAAGGTAGGACACTGAATGATGTCCTATCCCCAGGTCGGTAGGTGCCCAATATGCTACTGGAGATCAGTGAAGAAATAACTCCAGAAAGAATGAAGAGACAAAGCAAATGCAAAAACAATGCCTAGTTGTGGATGTGACTGGTGATAGAAGTAAAGTCCGATGATGTAAAGAGTAATATTGCATATGTACCTGGAATGCTAGGTCCATGAATCAAGGTAAATTAGATGTGGTCAAACAGGAGATGTCAACAGTGAATACTGACATTTTAAGAATCAGAGAACTAAAATGGACTACAATGGGTGAATTTAATTCAGATGACCATTATATCTACTATGGGCAAGAATCCCTTAGAAGAAATTTAGTAGCCATCATAGTCAACAGAAGAGTTTGAAATGCAGTACTTGGATGCAATCTCAAAAATGACAGAAGGATCTCTGTGTTTCTAAGGCAAACCATTCAATATCACAGTAATCCAGATTTATGCCTCAGCCAGTAATGCTGAAGAAGTTGAAGTTGAACAGTTCTACTAAGATCTACAAGACCTTGTGGAACTAACACCCCCAAAACATGTCTTTTTCATCATAGAGGGCAGGAGTGCAAAAGTAGGAAGTCAAGAGATACCTGGAGTAACAGACAAGTTTGGCATTAGAGTAAAAAATGAAGCAGGGCAAAGTCTAAAAAGAACACACTGGTCATAGCAAACACCCTCTTCCAACAACACAAGCAAAGACTCTACACATGGACATCATCAGATGGTCAATACCAAAGTCAGATTGATTCTATTTTTTTCAGTCAAAAATGGAGAAGCTCTATATAGTCAGCAAAAACAAGACCAGGAGTTGACTGTGGTTCAGATCATGAACTCCTTATTCCCAAATTCAGACTTAAATTGAAGAAAGTAGGGAAAGCACAAGAGAAGACTCTACACATGGACATCACCATACGGTCAACAACAAAATCAGATTTACTATATTCTTTGCAGCCAAAGATGGAGAAGCTCTATACAAGAATACCAGTTGAGCTATTTCAAATCTTAAAGGATGATGCTATGAAAGTGCTGCACTCAATTTGCCAGCAATTTTGGAAAGCTCAGCAGATGCCACAGGAATGGAAAAGATCAACTTCATCCCATTCCCAAAGAAAGCCAATGCCAAAGAATGTTCAGACTACTGCACAACTGCACTCATCTCACGTGCTAACAAAATAATGCTCAAAATTCCCCAAGTGAAACTTCAACAGTACATGAACCACGAGCTTCCAGAGGTTCAAGCTGGATTTAGACAAGACAGAGGATCAAACTGCAACATCTGTTGGATCACAGAAAAAGCAGGAGAGTTCCAGAAAAACATCTAATTCTGCTTTAATGATTATGCCAAAGCCTTTGACTGTGTAGATCACAACAAACTGTTAAAACTTCTTTAAGATATGGGAATATCAGAGGACCTTACCTGCCTCCTGAGAAATCTATATGCAGGTCAAAAAGCAACAGTTAGAACTGGACGTAGAACAACTGGCTGGATCCAAATTGGGACAGAACAAGGCTATGTTATGTCACCCTGCTTACTTAACTTATATGCAGAGTACATCATGAGAAATGCCAGGCTGGATGAAGCACAAGCTGGAATCAAGATTGCCGGGAGAAATATCAATAACCTCAGATACACAGATGACACTACCCTTATGGCAGAAAATGAAGAGGAACTAAAGATCCTCTTGATGAAAGTGAAAGAGAGTGCGAAAAAGCTAGCTTAAAACTCAGCATTCAAAAAACTAAGATTATGGCATCCAGTCCCATCACTTCATGGCAAATAGATGGGGAAACAATGGAAACAGTGACAGACTTTATTTTTTGGAGCTCAAAAACCACTGCAGATGGTGACTTTAGCCATGAAATTAAAAGACGCTTGCTCTTTGGAAGAAAAGCTATGACCAACCTACACAGCATATTAAAAAGCAGAGACATTTCTTTGCCAACAAAAGTCCATCTAGTTAAAACTATGGTTTTTTTCCAGTAGTCATGTATGGATGTGAAAGAAAGTTGAGCCCTAAAGAACTGATGCTTTTGAACTGTGGTGTTGGAGAAGACTCTTGAGAATCTCTTGGCCTGCAAAGAGATCAAACCACTCAATCCTAAAGGAAATCAGTACTGAATATACTGGAAGGACTTGTTTTGAAGCTGAAACGCCAACACTTTGGCCACATGATGTGAGGAATTTACTTATTGGAAAAGTCCCTGATGCTGGGAAATATTGAAGGCAGAAGGAAAAGGGGACAACAGAGAATGAGATGTTGGGTAGCATTGCCGATTAAGTGGACATGAATTTCAGCAAGCTCCAGGGGTTGGTGATGTACAGGCCAGCCTGGTATGCTGCAGTCTATGGGGTTGCAAAGAGTTGGGCATGACTGAGCAACTGAACTGAACTGAACTGATGTTCGCTGCAGCATTATTCATAATACTCAAGATTTGGAAACAATCTAAGTGTCTATCAACAGATGATTTTTCTTAATTTCAAACGCAATTATCCTTTCCTCCATTTGTACTCTTCCCTTATCATAGTTGCTGGTTTTGATGTCATAAGGGTGTATGGTTGATTTCCTCTTTTTACTATATATTTGCGTTTACCAGTGAGCTTTCTCATTTGTGATTTTGTTGTTTCTAATCATATCCTCTTAAATATGACTGACAGCCTTGTTGAGTAGAGTGTTCTTGATTGTAGATTTCATTCTTTCATAACTTTAAATATGTCTTGCCACTGTCTTCTGGCCTGAAGAGCTGCTGCTGAAAACTCAGCTGGCAACATTATGGAAAATCCCTTGAATGTTTTTTTGCCATTTTCCCTTATAACTTTTAATATTTTTCTATGTATTTAAATTTTGTTAGTTTGATTATTGTGTGTCTTGATGTGAGGACATTTTTGTATGGGACATTTCTTGCTTCCTGGACTTTGATGACAGTTTCCTTTCCCATGTTAGGGAAGTTTTTGACTATATTCTCTTCAAATATCTTCTCAAGCCCCTCCCTCACTTTTTTCTTTTTCTGTGCCACCTATAATTCGAATGTTTGTGTATTTAATGTTATCCCAGCAGTCTCTGAGACTGTCCTGATTTGTTTCAATCATTTTTCTTTATTCTTCTCCACAGTGGTGATTTCTACCATTCCATCTTCCTTTTCATTCAACCATTCTTCTTATTCACTTATTCTGCTATTGATTCCTTCTAAGTGTGATCTTAATTTCAGTTATTGTGTTGTTCATCTATGTTTGTTTGTTCTTTAGTTCTTCTAGGTCTTTCTTAAACATTTCTTATATTTTCTCATTCTATTTTTCCATTGTAAAGACTATCATAAAACAAGAAAGACTGCTACATAAGAATTAAGGGATCAACCCAAAAAGTGATATAATAATTGTAACTACATATGCACCCAACATAGGAGCACATCAGTATAAAAGAAAACAAATAAATGGAGGGATATGTCATGTTCTTAGACCAGATGAAGAATCAATATTATCAAAAACACTATACTACCAAAAGCAACTTACAGATTCAGTAAAATCCTTATCAAAGTACCAATGGCATTTTTGACATTATTAGAACAAAAAAGTTTATAACTTATATTAAAATGCAAAAGACTATATAGAGTCAAAGCAAACTTGAGAAAGAAAAGAAGAGCCGGAGGAATGAGGTTTCCTGACTTCAGACTATACTACAAAGCCACAGTAATCAAAATCCAAGGTATTGAGATAAGTACAGAAATATAAATCAATGAAACAGGATACTCAGTAGAGAGATAAACCCTCACACTTATGGTAATCCAATCTGTGACACAGGAGGCAAGAATATACAATGGAGAAAAGACAGTTTCTTTGGCAACTGGTGCTAGGAAAATCAGGTAGCTCTACGTAAAGGATGAAATTAGAATATTCCCTAACACCATACACATAAAAAGAAACTCCAAATGGATTAAAGATCTAAATGTAACACTGGATACTACAAAAAATTCCTAAAGGAAAACATAGGCAGGACATTTTTTGACATAATTTGCAGAAGGATATTTTTCTATCCACATCCTAGAGTGACGAAAATAAGAACAAAAATAAACAAATGGGGCTTGTGAAACCTAAGTTTTTGCACAGCCAAGGAAACCAAAAACAAAACAAAAAGACAGCCCTAAGAATGGGAGAAAATATTTGCAAATGTAGCAATCTACAAGGTATTAATCTTCAAAATATACAAACAGTTCATGCAGTATAGTATCAGACAAAACAAAACTATTCAATCAAAAAATGAACAGATTTAAATAGACATTTCTCCAGGAATACATAAAGATGACTAAAAATCATAAGAAAAGATGCACAACATCACTAATTATTAAAGAAACAAAATCTCATATATGCCAGAATGACCATTATCAAGAAATCTATAAATAATAAATGCTGGAAAGGGTGTGGAAGAAAGGGAAATCTCCTACCTTGTGGATGAAAATGTAAATTGGTAGAGCTAAAAATCTAAAAATAGAGTTCCATATGATTCAACAATTCCACTCCTTGACATATATCCAGAAAACCATAATTCAAAAAGATGTTCATTGCAGCACTATTATAGTATTATATTATATAATATATACTATTATATTACTAAGACTTCCCTGGTGGCTCAGACAGTAAAGCATCTGCCTACAATGCTGGAGACCTGGGTTTGATCCCTGGGTGGGGAAGATCCTCTGGATAAGGAAATGGCACCCACTCTAGTACTCTTGCCTGGAGAATCCCATGGGAGGAGCCTGGTAGGCTACAGTCCATGGGATCGCAAAAAGTCAGACACGACTGAGTGACTTCATTTATATTATTATACTATTATATCCAAGACACGAAAGCCACCTAAATGTCTATTAACAGAGTAATGGATAAAGAAGGTGTGGAACATATACACAATGGAATATTACTCAGCCATAAAAAGAAGGGAACAATGCCATTTACAGCAACATGGATGGACATGGAGATTGTCGTACTGAGTGAAATAAGACAGAGAAAGTCAAATATTATATGATATTTCTTATATGTGGAATCTAAAAAAGATATAAATGAACTTGTCTACAAGACAGAAATAGGGCTACAGATGTGGAACACAAACTTATGGTTACCAGAAGATTAGGGGGAAGAGAGATAAACTGGAGACTAGAATTGGCCCATGCTTGCTCAGTAGCCTCAGTTGTGTCCGACACTTTGCAACCCGTCAGGCTCCTCTTTCCATGGGATTCTCCAAGCAAGAATACTAGAATGGGTTGTCATGTACCCCTCTGGGGTATCTTCTCGATTCAGGGATTGAACGTGCATCTCTTATGTCTCCTGCATTGGTAGGTGGGTTCTTTACCACCAGTGCCATCTGGGAAGCCTGGATTGACCTATACGCAGAACTAAATATAAAGCAGATAACTAATAATGACCTGGTGTATAGCACAGATATCTCTACTCAGTACTCTATAAAAGCCTGTATAGGAAAACAATTTTAAAAAGAGTGGATATACATATACAGATATATACATACACACACACACACACACATATATATATATATAAATGATTCACCTTGCTGTATACCTGAAAGTGATACAACATTGTCAATCAACTATTTCCCAAATAAAAATTTTAAAAATAAAAATTTTCAGATTATGAACTATTCAAATAAGACTATTTTTATCCCTTCACTTTCCTAATAGCTCAAAAGTACACCCACACAAAGCAAATATTTGCTCACAATAAATAGTAAATTAATTTGCAATTAATAGAAACACTGAATACAAAAATGTAATATCTGGTGGTTTTTATAATAATCCTCTACTGAACACACTTATGGAGCATCTTTTAAATCATCTAGCCCCTCTTCAGGTAAAAGAGTAAACTAATATAAGGATAAATTTTGTTTTTGATATTTTGAAGAATTTAACAAATGCATGGAAATGTCTATACTAAATTTATCTCCACAAATTGTAGGTACTTTACTAAGAATGACAACAAAGAGAGCTCCTATTTACCTTTTTTTCCTCAGTTTTAAGTCAAAATGCTCAAAGTATTCAAAAAGAGATTGCATCATTGTGGATATAATTACATTTAAAAAAGAAAACAAATGGATTGGAAATATCTTATTGTCAATCATCTTGTTGTAAACAAAATTCAATTATTTCATAAACATATTTATCCAGCTCAGTAGTAGAATGCGGTCACATGGAAGTAGCAAAGATCTGATTAGAACCTAAACACTATTCTAAATCAGGCAATTTCTTAAAAAAAATAATATTTCTAGAACAGAAAAGTCTAATAATATATTACTATTAATCCCATAATGGACTGACTGACTGGCTGGTAATGATTAATATTAAACAAAATTTTAGTTTATCTTATTTTTTCAGTCTAATGAAAAACATCACATAACATTTTACATGATCAAGTTTTCATGTGCAAAATTAATATCCTTATTTCTGGAATGTACATCCTGGAAGTTCACTTTTAATGAGAAACTAATATGATCATCCTCAATCATTTTATAACTTTGTTTTGTTATTTAATTCACAAAACAGAAAACATGGAGAACATTTTATACTAATATATATTAAATATATAATGTTTTAATGTTTTCATAGGATGAATGCATTAAGTACATATAATAATAACTCTGAAAACAAGGATGAAAATTCTTTACTTAATAGCCAAATATAAGCAGAAATTCCACCAATGTGAGTAAAAAAAGGAGAGAGGAAGAGAGTAAAAGAGGGAGAAAGGTGAGAGAAAGAGAAATAGCCTGATGGAAAGGGGGGACCAGTATCAACTTCCCAGGCAAAAATTTACATTGAAGCCTTTAAAACAATTATAGTAAATAAATAAATAAAGAGGTCATTCCATATTGCTACTATACTCTACTACTGCTATGAATTTTGTATCACCTAATAGTCAAATCTATTTTGATGAAGTTGTGTAAAAACATAATATAGGCAAAAATTGAATTTATATGCTGTAAGAAATGGAACTTGAAGTGGTCCATTTTCAAGGCAAAGTAGCTGGCCTTGAATGGAAAATCAGTAACGGCATTTTTCCACTCAGACCTAACTAGTTTTGTCTTGGAAAATAACTGGCAAGCTAGTCTTACTAACAAAAACTTACACCAGGAGAGACCCTATGCTAATGGGATGTTTGGGCTTTCTCAACTAAAGCCCTTGCTGAGAAATGTGGACTTAGAGAATTCACTCCTTAAAAATGACTTTCAATTTCATCCTGAATGTGTGCATCTTTCATTTCTGAAAAAAAAAGGGGGTTGTATAAAGAGTGAATTTTCAAGAGGTGATACATTTCGCAAAAAATATTTTAAAATAAACATTTAGAATAATTGGAAAAATGTTTATCCAGATATCTATAACAGCTAAAGGATTCCATTTGTAAAAAGTAAACAAGTGTAATGACAAACACACAGTATCATTACATTAATTTAACCTAAATTATCCACACAATGGTTTTGGATCATACATTTTTATAAAAATGAAGTTAACTGAGCATATCAAAATTAAAGTATAGCAAATGATTCTTCAAATAAAGCTTTGATAAAAATAATTGTTATTTCTTTAATAGTTTTTAGAATATTAAAAATTGGGACCTAAATAAATACAAGTCATTAAGGAATGACCTCAGTTACTGATAAACCAAAGAGAAGTGGTCATTTTTGCTACCTCTAGGCACTTACTTCAGTGGCATCTGAATTACCAAAATTGTTAAAATTATTTGATTGAAAATGAAGTTGCAATTAAAAGGAAGACATTCAGTAGCTGGATGATAATATAACATTCAAAATACATTTATAAATATTATATTTTATTATTATTGTTACTCTCTTAACATGCCTCTCCATGATATCAGGCATCCACTGGATTTCTTGCAGTATCTTCTCCACAGATAAGGGTAGACTTTATGTATAGTTCAAAACACATATGAAAGAATATTACTTTGTAGTTGAAAACATTTCATAGCAAAAATGTATCATGCATATGATTTATAATTAAATAATAATTAAACTGCACAAACAATTTTTTGAACCGTCTTTCCACTCAAATTCTAGGTAACTTTGACTTAAAAAACTTAAGACACACGAAAAGTTAGCCAATTTATGTGTGCACTCTTTCCGCATCAAAATCTGGTTCAACACTTCTCAAAAGATGGTTTATAGAAATTTGCTGATCCATAAGACCATTCTGGGAGTTGTGTGGTGTCCAATATTTTTATTCTAATAATAAAATGCTTTTTTCAGAGTGTTGTAAACTATGGGCAAAATTGCAGGTGACTTAGCACAAACAAAATCTGTGGAAATAAGCTGCATTTAGTCTCACTTATAAGTGCTCTGTATTACTATGCACTCATTAGAAGAAAAAATGTGTTTTATATAAGGTGTCTTTGAGGTGAAATAAAAATTACTAATTTTATTAATACTGATCCTTTCATATTCATCTTGTTAATAGTCTATGAAATAAACTGAAAAGTGTACACATCACTTATGCTGAATTATTTAAATGGAATTGCTCTGTTGAGGAAAAGTATTTGTGAGCTTAATTAAACACTAAACTAAGTGATTATTTTTCAAATATGATTTTTCTGTGAAAATTTGAACTGTCTTAAACATTTCTTAAGAAAATTAATGCTTTCAAATATAAGCTTTCCAGATTTCCATATCTTGAAATTTCTATTGGGATTGGTGATGATATTAACTTTTTATTTTTTAAATATTAATAATAAAATGTGTCAAAATTTGAAGAATTTGTGTCACTCTGTATGCCAACATTTCCCAAATAAGCAATATATATTTGACAAAACCATAACAGGTAAAACAAGAAATCCAGGCTATTCTAATTTTTTTTCTTATTTTAGCATTTTTAATTTGTCAGTTTAAAGCTATTTGTTTATTTAATCTGTGGGGTCGAGCTTAATAGCATAAATTTATTAACAGCATTTCATGATTATCTGTTTAATATCTATAGAATTCAATGATTTTCCTAATTACTGATATTGATAATTAATTTTCCTACATCAAACCAGATAGGGTTTTATCAATTTTATTGATCTTAGAAAAACAAATTTCTTTTTTTCATTTCTATGTTGATATTTACTGTTATAAATTTTCTTCCATGTACTATAATAGCTATATTGCCAAAGGTTTTAGTGTGCCATGTTTTCATTTTCTTTTTCAGAATACTTCTAATTTCCCTTTTGACTTCTTTTTTGACTCATGGGTGTATTTTTGTATGTGGCGTTTTGGGGTCTGTTTCTATTGAATGATTTTCTCCTCATTAAGACTCATATTTTTCTTTTTATTTGCATATCTTCTGAGTTTAATAAAATGCCAGATAATTTATTACTTTTTGGATACTGATTACTTTTATATTCCTTTACATTTTCTTGCGATTGTGTGGGATGCAGTTTAGTAACTTAGAAACTGTTTAATCTTTTCAAGATTTTCTTTTACTTTTTGTTAGCTTGGACCAGATCAGCTCTTAGTGTAGGGCCGATTTTCTTTCACTCCTAAAGTAATAGCATACTGAATACTTTAACCAGTGACCCTTGTATTATGATATTTTCCACTTTGACTGGTGGTGCAGAGACAATTCTGTGCCTTGTGTGGCCTCATGAGATTGTTCTGCAAGCTCATCTCTGATGAGCCTTTCCCAGGCTCAGGGATTATCCTCCCATGCATTATCTGGTCTGTGTTCTGTAAGGACTTCAGGGAACCCTCAGCAGATATCTGGTACTCTTTCCCTGTGTAGCTTTCTCTTCTTTGGTACGCTGCTTTGTTAACCCTAGCCACCTTGGCCTTTGCCAGTTCTTAAGCTTCTTTCCTGAACTGAGGACAACCAGCAGGCTCCCCTTTCCCTTGCCGGGATCTGACAAGTCTCCTCAGAGAGTGTATTTGTGCAGGTATTGTTGAGTATGCCCAAGGGCCGCAGGGTCAAGACCTTGTACCAAGACCAGAAGCAGAGCCCAGAACCAAGGTCACCTCCAAAGCTAGGCCCTCTGTACCCACTGCCAAAAGCCCCCTTATCAGTGCCAGCAGGCTTCCTGAACCCAAATTAGGACAAAACGTCCACACCGATATTCACCCTTTAATAGCACCCTACCCATCATTTAAATCCTCTTTGTCTTGAGGCTATAAAAATTGGCTACTAAACCACAAACACTATTGATTCTCCCTGGTTGTGAGGAGATAGCTCCACTGCGCTTGTGATGCCCACATTATTGCTGCTCTTTGTTCTTTACTCCTTTCTGAAATGCTCTAGGTCTGGAAACTCTTCAATCCACCGTCAAACTGCCCCAACAGATATGGGGTTGCCTTACTTGTGTCCTTTCACTCAAAGGTTGCTCTCTTCTGCTGTCTCTTTTCAAATGCATATAAACTTCTTTCACACTGAAAAAGATTTTAGTGACACAGAGTGACACATTGTATTTTGCAACCAATCTTCAAAAATAAATAAATAAAAACAAAAGTTGCTTGTCTGTTTTCAGTGTGTTAGCAAGGAAAAATATCACCTCACTTCTCCACCTGGATGTATTAACAAAGAATATTCACAACTGTTAAAAAGTCTATTGGCATACTGCTGCCCTTTCTGTAAAAGACTACATGTCTCCCCATACTTCAGCTGAAACAACAAACTTTATCAGATTGACTCCAAAGGTAGGAAAAAAAATTCAGGTATCTTCCATCAAGCTAGTTATCATTTAAAAGGGAAGAATGTAAAACAATTCCACTCTTATAACTATTTTGGGGGGGTACATTTCAATATACCAATTTTTTTCAGTATAGGTGACTTCATATTGTTTTAATAAGTTCAAAACCATAAGATTTTATATACATATAAATAAAAAGAAGTTACCTATTCTTAGAGTCAAGATTTTGAGAATAATTGATCTATTTTATATTCTTAGACATAATTATCATTTTTACCTACTGGAAGCAAACTCATTACAGTAATTTTCTGTATGCTGTTTTTTTTTTGTTTTTTGACTTTGTCTTCACTGTAAATGTGTTAAACATTTGTTGTTATTCAGTTGCTAAGTCGTGTTCAACTTTTGCAACCCCATGGACTACAGCACGCCAGGCTTTCCTGTCCTTCATTGTTTCCAACTTTGCTCAAACTAATGTCCCTTGAGTTGCTGATGTCATCCAACCATCTCATTCTCTGTCATCCCCTTTTCTTCCTACCTTCAATCTTTCCCAGAATCATGGTCTTTTACAATGACCCGGCTCTTCACATCAGGTGGCCAAAGTATTGGAGCATCAATCCTTCCAATAAATAATCAGGGTTGATTTCCTTTAGGATGGACTGGTTGGATCTCACTGCAGTCCAAGGGACTTTCAAGAGTCTTCTCCAACACCAGTTCAAAAGCATCAATTTTTCAGCCTTCAGGTGTTTTTATGGTCCAGCTCCCACATATGTACATGACTACTGGAAAAACCATAGCTTTGCCTATATGAACATTTTTTGGTCTTAAGCATTAAGTAAAGCAGAAAAATAATTATATGGAAACTGTGTTAACCCCAACCTTTGAAGATATCTGTCCATCCTTTAAGTGACTGAGCAAAAGGCTAAAAATTATGTGAAACAGAAACATGTGTGCAATTCCCTTCTTGGGCTACTGAAATGGGTTCTTGCCAGTTAGGTTGTTTGTGGGAGGTATGAGGGTGAAGGCAATCCCACTCATTCATATCTGTCCTGAAAAAGTCAAGATTCTGCTTTGGTTTGAGCTGCCAGATAGAGGCATCTATACATGACACTCACTTATAACTCTGTCTCATTCTGAGATTTATATATAAGCATCATAAAGGAGAAATCCATTCACAGACAAATGCTCAGGGGCTTGCACAAATCCTTATACCTCTTAAAAGGCCTGGTGATAGAATACAGAACAAGGACTCTATTCTTATTCCCAAGAGCACTGCAATTTATCACTTCCCTATCTGTACTTCTTCATGAAAGAAATATAGAAATGTCACCTTGGAGGAATTCGCTGAGCTGCTTTTTGTGTATCTGAATATGTGCATGCATTCTGACCCTACAATTTTATTAATGTGAATCATGAGCAGTCAATTCTTTACTTTATTTCTTAGTCTTTTGCATCTTCCACTCAAAAAAGACCTTTAAAAGTCACCTAAAAAAACCCTTTGGGTCCCTTGAGACCAGTAAATCTCTACTTTTTATCTGATTTGTTACAAAGTTAAAAATCTTTCCCTATCAAGTCTAATGCTCTACATAAGAAAATTTTGTCCTTTTTTAAAGGTCTTCCATCAGGATGAGGATCTTGGTTTATTAATTTAAAATATACCAACACTTGATGCCATCTAAAAGAAAAATTGATTAGCTTTATAGCAAATTTCTATAATGTAACTGTATATGATAAAACCATTTGTACCTCTGTATCTTTGGTGAAAGTTGTCCTAATTTATTAGTTTTACAAAACATATCTAGCTATTCTGTTGTTGCTTATTTCTCTGGTATCACAATCTTAGAAATTCACACAAAAATGTCATTTTCTAAATGTAAAATGAATCAAAAATATTCTTGTAATGAGAAATGTAAATCAATTTAAACAGTATTTTTAACCCCCTAAGTATAAATTAGGCTTCTCTGGTGTCTCAGACAGTAAAGAATCTGCTTGCAATGCGGGATACCTGGGTTCAATCCCTGGGTTGGAAAGATCCTCTGGAGGAAGGTATGGCAACCCACTCCAGTATTCTTGCCTGGAGAATCTCAATGGACAGAGGAGCCTGGCCGGCTACAGTACTTGAGGTTGCAAAGAGTTGGACATGACTGAGTGACTAAGCACACAAGTATAAATTAATGTATCTATAGTAAATAGCATAGAAGACAAGTTTAAAATATATTACTAGCACATTCTATCTTTAGTTTTATGGAGGCACTGCATACAAATTTATCTGTGTGTTTGTGTGTGTGTGTGTGTTTAGGTAGATAGGTTTGTATATATTCAATCAACTCAATTCACCTGATCATAATTTCGTAAGACAGATATTAAGTATTACAACACTGTATCCTTTATATTACCAAGAAAAGTATACTGTAAATAGTAGATAGATGACTTTTGATTGATTATAAGACAAATAAACCCATTAATATATCTTAATTTTATTCCAATTTTCCAACTATATGATTGAAAGTTTCATATGTGGATAAACCAGAACAATTTTCACTTTCAAAGTTTTAGAATTTTTCTACATTTAGAATGCTTAAATTTATATTATTTTTACCAAGAAAAAAGCAAGAAATATAAAACTATTTAACATAGCAAAATACTTGTCTGAGAAAAAGTATTTTCCCATCTAAAAATTTATCTAAACATAATAAAATTTTGCATAGAGTCTGCAAAGTGACAGACTAGATGACATAAAACTTCTCCTAAGACATGTGACTAAAAAGATACAACAAATATCTGTTTCAATGCACAGATGTGAATAAATAGATACATTTCCAAGAACCATTAACAAAGAAAGTAGTGAAAACTAGAGCAGGAACATATGTGCAATCATATCTAATATAATTTCCATAAAACAAAGAAGATGAAGACGGCAACGTGCAAATGATAGTGTCTACAAATTTTTCAGGATTGATAAAAAAAAGAATCCTTAGATATTGAAATACAATGCACCTAAGCAGGGTAAATAAAATATAACTTACATACAAACATAATAATACACACGCTAAAAAGAGGACCTATAAAGTGACATCAATTAAACTGTGATATATATATATATATATATATATATATATATATATATTTCAAACTTTCAAAAAATTACACTTAAAGATGATTACATGTTAGCAAAAAAGACATCACAAAATAATTGGATATCATTTAATGCTGAGAAAAAATTGTGTGTCCACCTGAGTGAAATATTACAAGGCTAGAATCAACCTTCACAATGTTAAGCATTGAGAGGTAGGGAATGTAGTATGGTAACTGCTCTCAATTCTTCTTTAGTCCAACTCTCATTCCATACATGACTACTGGAAAAACCATAGCTTTGAGTAGACAGACCTTTGTCTGCAAAGTAATGTTTCTGCTTTTTAATATGCTGTCTAGGTTAGTCGTAAGTTTTCTTCCAAGGAGCAAGTGTCTTTTAATTTCATGGCTGGAGTCACCTTCTGCAGTGATTTTGGAGCCCAAGAAAGTAAAGTCTCACTATTTCCATTGTTTCCCCATCACCTGGCACCACATACTATGTCGCTCATCCAATCTATGAACCAGGAAATTATAGCGATTTTCAATAAATATTATTTATGCCACATTTTCATCAGATAGTAAAGACAAATGATGAATCAGGAAAAACATTGCAACTGTTTTAGAAGGGTCAGAGCATCTACAAGGCCATAGAAAACACTGACTTTGCTTGGCTTCAAGTTACAACCATCACCAAAAATGGGGTTCTGAAGATACTTTGCCCATGGCTTGTTTGCAACATTTGTAGATTTGAGAATCTATGTGAGGAGTCCAGAGAGGTCTTCAGCAACTTAGTGACTCTTGATGAGAAGCTGGACCTAGACCTACAAGACAGTGACTTCATGAACTCCTTGCTGTGCAGCCCAAGTGGCTTATTCATTACGATCTTATGGAACTGGAGGCTCAGAGGAAGGATGATGAGGGACAAGAGGAAGAAGTAACTGAAGAACTGAAGAGATTAATGATTCAGGAAATGGCGAAGGAATGCTCTTCATTTGGGGAGGCACTGTTAGTTTTTGAGCCAGATGACCCAGACTTAGAAAGGCACATGAAGTTTTCAGTAGATGTTCAGAATGCAAGCCAGTGCTACTGTGTCATCTACGATGAGAGAAAAAGAGCTACTACCAGACATCACTGGATCATTCTTTCAAGAGGGTAGATTTTTTTCAATCCACCAAGGAACCTGTGCCATCAAAGTCAAGCATGAGGGAAACTGCAGCTTGCCCTCTGACTCCTGTTGCTGACAGTCCGTCAGTACTACCACCCCCCACGTCCTCTCCCTCCTCTATTCCGTTGCCTGCCCCCTGTATGCCAGCTGTTGTACTGTACTACTGTATTTTTCAGGTTAATACTGTATTTTTCAGGTTAATACTGTAAGGTTAAAAATGCTGCATTTTTAATGCTTATTTTTAATGTATCATTTGTGTGACTATTATAAAACTTTTACAGTCAAGTACTAGATAGCCAGTTGTGTTAGTTGGATACCTAGGCTAACTTTTTCAGACTTATGAACAGATTGTACTTATGAACACTCTCAGAATGGAATTCATTCATGTGTAGGGGTCTTATTACAGTGTTCATTTCTTCCCTTTTTAAACATTCTGATACAGTTTATTATTTTCTTTTCTAATTTGCCTCATGAGAATTTTCCCAATTAAATTAAAATGAAAAGCATTTTTTCATTTTTCTTATTTCAAATAATATATTTCTACATTCCTCAAATAATATTTTCATAAGATTTTTGGTAGATGTACTTTATCAGGTTGAAGCAGATCTCCTCTATTACTGGGCCGGTAAGAAATGTTATTATGAATGGATGAATTTTATAAAATTCACTTTAACATTAGTTGAAATAATTTTAAGCTCTTTCTATTTTAATCTTTGAATGTTATAAACTACTTTGATAAATACTTTTATTGATAAATCTTATGATTCTGGGATAAACATAGTTTGTTTATCAAATACAATGTAGATATTGCTGCTTAAAATTTTATTTTGATAGTCACATACTATTTTTTATTTAACCTGTCCTATCCTCATTTAATTTGTGAAAAATAATTCTAATTTCATAAGATAATTTAGAAAATCTTTATCCTTTCTAAAATGATGGAAATTATCTTTCTGAAGTTTTCTTAGAATCCTCATTTAAAATAATCTGAGTTTTGTGTGTACTATTTGCACAATTTGTTTTTGTTTCAGAGTTGGGAAATATATTTTTCTCTTTAAATAGCAAAAAAAAAAAAAAAAACTGTATGTAATTAATGTATGCAACATGACCAGTTTAGAGTTAAGTATACACTTATGAAGGTATCACAACACATTTTGCCATAGACCTATCCATCACCTCCAAAAGATTCTTCCTGCTCACCTTACACTTAACATTTCCAACGTCACTCTAAGTACATTATATCTTCTTGAAATACTTCTTCTATCACATATATTTTTCTATAAAAATTATCCATTGATTTTTTTTACATTTATCATGTCATATAACTGTCAATAATGGTCTTCATTTGTATTTTTATTATTTTTGTTTTTAAAATATTATTTTGAAATTTATTTTCAATACATCTGGTAACTGAACAAGATCATTGTGGTGCATGGGATTCTCACTGCAGTGACTTCTCTTTTGTGGAGCCCAGGCTCTAGGCACATGAGCTTCAGTGGCTGTGGCGTGTGGACTCAGTAGTTGTGACTCACAGACCCTAGAGCTCAGGCTCAGTAGCTGTGGCTCATGGACTTAGCTGCCCTGCCACAGGTGGAATCTTCCCAGACAAGGGATTGAACCCATGCCCCCTGCATTGGCAGAAGGATTCTTATCCACTGTGCCACCTGTGAAGTGCTTCCTGCATATTTTTAAATTGCATTTTTCTCTGTAATTGTGTCCTCTTTCTTAATTATAATTTTACTTGGATATTCTCCTTTTTGGGATGGGGGAGGATATTTCCAATTTTATTTCACACATTCTTGCTTTAGGTTATACAAATTTATTGAATTGCTGGTTTAACATTTAGTTCACTAATTTATTTATCAGTAATCTGGGGCGGGGGGATATATTTGCAACTATTTCCAGGTACAGGCACTTAGTTATATCTTTTTCAAGACCAATGGTAATAAATTAAAAATCAGCTATATAAATAACTTTGAAAAACCCTGAAATATTTGGAAACGGAATAAGTCAGCAAATGATTGAGGCCACTCCTTATTCAGCTACCTTCCTTCACTTGCTCTCCTGACCTGAGCTTCAATGTCCAGCATAAGGCACTCTTGGGCCACTCCTTGAAGAGAGTAGCAACTGATGACTATCGTTTTTTCTTCCCTCCACTAACTAGATTTAGAGAAATTACACTCTCCCATTATATTATGTTTTTCCTGAAACGAAGTGAAAGTCATTCAGTCATTCATGAAGTGAAAGAGTCATTCTGACTCTTTGTGACCCCATGGACTATAAAGTCCATGGAATTCTCCAGGCTAGAATACTGGAATGGGTAGCCTTTTCATTCTCAAGGGAATCTTCCCAACCCAGGGATCAAACTCAGGTCTCCCACACTGCAGGCAGATTCTTTACCAGTTAGGACCCTCTAAAGAGCTTCTGTGGTAACTTGTTAGATCGATCCTGCTTTTCCCTTTTCCATTTATTAATACCCATCTCTACTGTTTTTGGCTTGATATCATTATAACATTAAGATCAAGTGATATATGCTCCTCTTTGGTGCTTAAATATTTAGAATTTTGAGTTTTAATCATTTTTCCTCAACATTTGCAAACATACTTAAGTGCTGTTATACAGATGGTAACTTAGTCTGGCACACATGAAATGGTAAACTATGGATGACTTTTAGATGAGGGCTTCAAAGATTTCATAACAGTACACTTTACCTTTCTGCACCTGACTTCTTTAATTTACATATATTTTTGCATCTCTTTGTGGTAAACGATTTACTATTTTCAGTCTTTAATTCTGACTAAGTCTCTGGCACTTCCTGACATTCTCCTTAGCAGCTCTTTTGGGTATAGGTTGTACTATGCTAAAATACTCCAACATATGAGATCTCAGTTTTTTTGAATAAGTCTTATTCAAGACAAGATTGTAGCCTCTGATACATGCAGGCGTATCTTTTTGACATTGACTTGCATAGTAACTTCCATAGTAGCAATGGAAACAATGAGAGACTGCAAAATCACTGCATATGGTGACTGCAGCCATGAAATTAAAAGACATTTGCTCCTTGGAAGAAAAGCTGTGACCAACCTAGACAGCATATTAAAGAGCAGAGACATTACTTTACCAACAAAGGTCCACCTAGTCAAAGCTAAAGTTTTTCCAGTAGTCAGGTATGGATGTTACAATTGGAAGATAAAGAAATCTGAGCACTGAATAATTGATGTTTTTGAACTGCGGTGTTGGAGAAGACTCTTGAGAGTCCTTTGGACTGCGAGGAAATCAAACCAATCAATCATAGAGGAAATCAGTTCTGAATAGTCATTGGAAGGACTGATGCTGAAGTTAAGCTCCGATACTTTGGCCAACTTATGCAAATAGCTGACTTATTCAAAAACACCCTGATGCTGGATGGATTGAGGGCAGGAGATGGAGATGACATACGATGAGACGGTTGGTTGGCATCACCGACTCAATGGACATGAGTTTGAGCAAGCTCTGGGAGTTGGTGTTGGACAGGGAAGCCTGGCATGTGGCAGTCCATGGAGTCACAGAGTTGGACGTGACTGAGTGACTGAACTGAACTGAACTGCATAGTAATTCATAAATCATCCTCTTGCCTGCAAGATAAAAGGAAATCGAAATCTTGGGACATATGCATTTAAAAAAGTTTATAGAATATTGATGATACTTTCTGTCTGAAATGTAAAGTTTTAAAATGTAGTCTCAATTCAAAAATGATTTCCAATATTTACCTCTGAATATGAGATAATGTTGAAAAAATGAATCAAGTATCAATACCCTTTACTATTTCTTTAAAAATAGACATGGTGAAAATTCACACATGAGTATCTCAACTATTTAGATAATCAGGGAAGATTTACAAATGACTGCCTTAATTGCTTATATAATAATTGGTTCAAGATACAGACTGCTGCCTGTGAACTCAGAATCACTTCACATCTACCCCTCAAAAGTAATTCAGAATGGTAATTCTGATTACTCCTGTCTTTGATGAGAAAAATGTCTAGACTCCCTTATTATACAATGCTCTGAAGCTTGGTGCTTTTCCCATGAACACTGCACTTTCTAGGGTAGACAAGGGAGAATATTTGGAACAAAGTTTAATATATTTCATTCCAGGAGAGGGACAAGAGAGACGACTATAAAGCAGTTTATATGTAATCTTTTTCTCCAATGTCCCTTTCTCTGTGAGTTTTGACATATGATTTTGTAGTTTCTCTTAGAATGAAGGAGTTATTTCCCCCACCATTTGCATCTGGAATTAACCCCTGAATTCACTTTGACCAATGAAATAATGAAGAGGTGGAAGTAATTATATGTCAGTTTCATACCTGTGCCTCAAGAATTATTACATGCTTTGTCTTCCTCTCTTGCATTTTTGTTATCCTGAAGAATATGTTCAAAAGTACTCAATGATTCAGGATAAAGATGAAAAATACCTGGAAAACAGTCTAGTATGTCTGGATCAGATAATCACCACTTGAATATGAGATGAAAATATATATACATATATATATATACACACACACACATATATGTGTATCTTTTGTATGCCATGAAGATCCTACTGCTGCTTTTAATTGGCAATTTTGAGGCAATGCTTACTTTAATTAATTGAGCTAACTACTCAAGACTAGCCAAGAAATACAGCCCCTTATCACTGACTTTTCTGATGAAACATTTATGTGTACATATTACATTTATGTGTATATATTACACACTTATGTGTACATATTGCATTTTAATAAAGGTTTTAGGGTGATATGCTTGATGTACACATGGTTTTCAGCATCAAAACCCTTAAAGCTGGAACTATTTTGTAGTCCTTCAGTCATCTTGAAAATGGGAAATTTTTCTAGGAATTTGTCCATTTCATCCAGGTTGTCCAGTTTATTTGCATGTAGTTGCTGATAATAGTCTCTTATGATCTTTTGTATTCCTGTGTTTTCTGTTGTGATCTCTCCGTTTTCATTTCTAATTCTGTTGATTTGGTTCTTCTCCCTTTGTTTCTTGATGAGTTTGGCTAATGGTTTGTCAGTTTTATTTATCTTCTCAAAGAACCAGCTTTTGGCTTGGTTGATTTTTGCGATGGTCTCTTTTGTTTCCTTTGCATTTATTTCTGCCCTGATCTTTAAGATTTCTTTCCTTCTACTAGACCTGGGCTTCTGCATCTCTTCCCTTTCTAGTTGCTTTAGGTGTAAAGTAAGGTTATTTATTTGATTTTTTCTTGTTTCCTGAGGTGAGCTTGTATTGCTATGAACTTTCCCCTTAGCACTGCTTTCACAGTGTCCCATAGGTTTTGGGTTGTTGTGTTTTCATTTTCATTCATTTCTATGCATAACTGAATTTCATTTTTGATTTCTTCTGTGATATGTTGGTTATTCAGCAGTGTGTTGTTGAGCCTCCATATGTTGGAAGTTTTGAATGGTTTTCTCCTGTAATTGATATCTAATCTCACTGCATTATGGTCAGAAAAGATGCTTGGAATGATTTCAATATTTTTGAATTTATCAAGGCTAGGTTTATGGCCCAGGATGTGATCTATCCTGGAGAAGGTCCCGTGTGCACTTGAGAAAAAGGTAAAATTCCTTGTTTTGGGGTGGAATGATCTATAGATATCAATTAGGTCTAGTTGGTCTATTGTATCATTTAAAGTTTGAATTTCCTTGTTAATCTTCTGTTTAGTTGATCTATCCATTGGTGTGAGTGGTGTATTAAAGTCTCCCACTATTATTGTGTTGTTGTTAATTTCCCCTTTCATACTTGTTAGCATTTGCCTTACATATTGTGGAGCTCCTATGTTGGGTGCATAAATATTTATAATTGTTATTTCTTCTTCTTGGATTGATCCTTTGATCATTGTGTAATGTCCATCTTTATCTCTTTTCACCGCCTTTATTTTAAAGTCTACTTTATCTGATATGAGTATTGCCACTCCTGCTTTCTTTTGGTCTTTATTCGAATGGAATATCTTTTTCCAGCCTTTAACTTTCACAAAGACAGAAATATAAATCAATGGAACAAAATAGAAAGCCCAGAGATAAATCCACGCATCTATGAACACCTTATCTTTGACAAAGGAGGCAAGAATATACAATGGAGAAAAGACAACCTCTTTAACAAGTGGTGCTAGGGAAACTGGACAGCCACTTGTAAAAGAATGAAACTAGAGCACTTTCTAACACCATACACAAAGATAAACTCAAAATGGATCAAAGATCTAAGCATAAGACCAGGAACTATAAAACTCCTAGAGGATAACATAGGCAAAACACTCTCTGACATAAACCAAAGTGGGATACTCCATGACCCACCTCCCAGAATACTGGAAATAAAAGCACGAATAAACAAATGGGACCTAATTAAAATTAAAAGCTTTTGCACAACAAAGGAAACTATAAGCAAGGTGAAAAGACAGCCTTCAGAATGGGAGAAAATAATAGCCAATGAAGCAACGGACAAACAATAAATCTCAAAAATATACAAGCAACTCCTGCAGCTCCATGCTAGAAAAATAAATGACCCAATCAAAAAGTGGGCCAAAGAACTTAACAGACATTTCTCCAAAGAAGACATAAAAATGGCTAACAAACACACAAAAATATGCTCAACATCACTCATTATCAGAGAAATGCAAATCAAAACCACAATGAGGTATCACTTTACACCAGTCAGAATGGCTGTAATCCAAAAATCTACAAGCAATAAATGCTGGAGAGGATGTGGAGAAAAGGGAACCCTCTTACACTATTGGTGGGAATGCAAGCTAGTACAGCCACTATGGAAAACAGTGTGGAGGTTCCTTAAAAAACTGCAAATAGACCTGCCATATGACCCAGCAATCCCACTGCTGGGCATACACACCGAGGAAACCAGAATTGAAAGAGCCACGTGTACCCCAGTGTTCATCGCCACATTGTTTACAATAGCCAGGACATGGAAGCAACCTAGATGCCCATCAACTGACGAATGGGTAAGAAAGCTGTGGTACATATACACAATGGACTATTACTCAGCATTAAAAAAAAATTCATTTGAATCAGTTCTACTCAGGTGGACAAAACTGGAGCCCGTTATCCAGAGTGAAGTAAGCCAGAAGGAAAAACAACAATACAGTATACTAACGCATATATATGGAATTTAGAAAGACGGTAAGGAGAACCCAGCATGCGAGACAGCAAAAGGAACGCAGATGTATAGAACAGACTCGTGGACTCTGTGGATGATGGTAAGGGTGGGATGATATGGGAGAATGGCATTGAAACATGTTAATTATCATATGTCTAATCAATCGCCAACCCAGGATTGATGCTCGGGGCTGGTGCATCGAGATTTCCCGGGGGTGAAGGAGGAGGGAGGAAGGAGGGAGGAGTATCTGGAGGGGAAGCATATGTAAACCCATGGCGATATCATGTCATTGTATGGCAAAACTAATAAAAAAAAAAAGAATGGGAAATTTTCATAACCAGTTTACCTAGAGTTTCACCTTCTGATGTGACTCTGCCATTGAATAAGAGATTAATTTGCCTCTAAATTCTCCAACCTCAGTGATTCCAGTTCTTCTCTTTATTTCATCACATAGATGGATTAAATTCCCCTCTTACCCCTCAGCTCCAGGTTTATTTTTGTATAAAGAAAAGGATATTTAATGGAATTTGCTGAGCAGAAACATTTTATCAGCATCTCATCAGTTCATATGTAAAAGAACTAGCAAAGTGTGGAAACACACATTTCCCTTTCTCCTTTCCCAGTTTCTTATAGAGGAAAGTGAGCAAAAAAAATATTTATTTCCCCACTGATATAAAGCTATGTATCATCTTTAGAAGGTAGAAGTGTCTTTAATAATTTTTACCATAATATCACAATAATTTTCACCCTGTTGCATTAATTTGTGTAACTCTGATGCTTATATGAATATTATACACACACACATCTTCAAAGAAGTGATGTGCATTTGCCAATTTATTATTGAAAATATATTTGAGATAAAATGAAAATTAAGCATGTCAAAAATTAAAGGAAAATCTTCTGCTAAAAATATTTTATTATAAATCCATATTAAGTTTGAAATGTTAAATTGATATTTAAAGGCGGAAAAATATTAGATGTAGAGTGTATGCCACTGGTACTCAAAAAGCAATTACGCTAGAGTATTAATCTGGTTATAATGAGCATATGATGCAATTTAAAGAAGGTAGAATGATGTGCTATATGATCAAAAATTCATTTATTTGGCGGCATCGAGTCTCAGTTGCATCATGCAGAGTCTTTCATTGCAGTACACAGACTGCAGTAGAGGTGCTGGGGCTCAGTAGGTGTATTGTACAAGCTTAGTTTTTCTGTGGTATGTGGGATGTTAGCTCCCCGACCAGGGAGCAAACCCACATCCCCTGCATTGCAAGGCGGATTCTTAACCACTAGATTACCAGTGATCCCAGTCAAATTTTATTTTTAAAAAATTGGTTTTAGTAGCAACATGAAGACTAATTTGGTGGGAATGAGAATACTCGAGCTTCCTAGGTGGCGCTAGTGGAAAAGAAGCTGCTTGTCAATGCAGGCTAGGCAAGAGAAGAGGTTCCAATCCCTGGGTGGGGAAGATCCACTAGAGGAGGGAATGGCAACCCAATCTAGTACTCTTGCCTGGAGAATCCCATTGACTGAGGAGCCTGGCGAGCTACAGTCCATAGGGTCGCAAAGAGTCATAAATGACTAAAGCAACTCAGCATGCACCCACGGGAAGCCTCATTGGATGTCTACTATATTTATCTAAAAAAAAGGATGGCTGCTGCCGTGAATATAGATGAGTTAAATTTCCCCCTTATCCCTCACCTCTGGAATTAATTGAAACATATATAAGCTATATTAGGAAGAATTTTAGAAAGAAAAATTAATTGATCTTAGATATGGTTTTGATGCTACTTGTGAGGAAGAAATACTAGAAGATTACTCATGGTTCACATTTAAGTATGAAGTAATGAACAGATTGTGATGATTTCTGTTTCCCATAGATTGGAAGTACGATCAATGCATTTTTCACTCAATAGTTTCTGATAGAAATATAAGACACTACAACCCACCTGCATTCATTTTAAGGAAGTATTTCTATCAAATAGGATCCTGAAGACATTGTTTTCTTCTTTTATCCTGATTTTTTAAATTAATTAATTAATTATTTTCTTTACATTATCGTGTTGGTTTTGCCATACATTGACATGAATCCACCATGGGTATACATGTGTTCCCCTTCCAGAATAACCCTCCCACCTCCCTCCCGAATGGACTCTATGGGAGAGGGCAAGGGTGGGATGATATGGGAGAACTGGCGTTGAAACATGTAAATTATCATATGTGAAATGAATCACCAGCCCAGGTTTGATGTATCCTTTTTATAATGATTTCTGAAACTACAGATTCAGTGTGTAAGTGGGTAGTGTGGTTAGCATATTAGGTCACTTATTCCTGAGAGGGGAAAGATAGTAGTTCCACCTGAGATGGGTAATATTCTTGACAAAAAGTGGGACATCCTGGAAGTACTAAATCATGTGCCCTGACGCATCACCAAATGTAAGATGAGCAAATCAATGGTGTGTTAACATAAATTTCATCTTCCAGATGATGATTCATATCAGTTACCAGAGTATCTTTTTAAAGGAAATTTTGTTTTAAATTCAACTAGAGCTGAGACCAAAAGGTATTTTATCCATCTCTGCTAAACTGAGATTTACACTTCGAGAGTTTTCAGTGAAATCCATCTGATATTGAAACAAACATCCAGCCAGACTTTTTCTAGCGTTACTCCTTTGTGTGGATTGTCTTAAATATGCAACATTGTGTTGTATATGGCCATAGGACTCAATAAATTCCCTTTATTTGCCCAAGCTAATTTCAGTTGAACTTCTGAGCTCAAAGCCAACAATCAAGTTGAATGCTATGTACACAAATAACTTCTACTATGTATACAAATAATTGCACTATATATATAAATAACACAAATTATTTACAAATAATTTCACTAATTTGTGAAAGAGAAATTTTAAATAGCAAATAGAACTGCCATATAACATCAATCCCACTGCTGGGCATACACACCGAGGAAACCAGAATTGAAAGAGACACGTGTACCCCAGTGTTCATCGCCACATTGTTTACAATAGCCAGGACATGGAAGCAACCTAGATGTCCATCAACTGACGAATGGATAAGAAAGCTGTGGTGCATATACACAATGGACTATTACTCAGTGTTAAAAAAAAAAAAAATCATTTGAATCAGTTCTACTCAGGTGGACGGAACTGGAGCCTGTTGTACAGAGTGAAGTAAGCTAGAAGGAAAAACAATACAGTATACTAACGCATATATATGAAATTTAGAAAGATGGTAACGAGAACCCAGCATGCGAGACAGCAAAAGTAATGCAGACATATAGAACAGACTCATGGACTCTGTGGATGAGGGCAAGGGTGGGATGATATGGGAGAATGACATTGAAACATGTTAATTATCATATGCGAAATCAATCACCAGCCCAGGTTTGATGTTGGGGCTGGTGCACCGAGATGTCCCAGGGGGAGGGAATCGGGAGGGAGGAGGGAGAGGGGTTCTGGAGGGGGAGCATATGTAAACCCATGGCGGTTTCATGTCATTGTATGGCAAAACCAACACAATAAAGTAAAGAAAATTAAAAAAAAAAAATAACCAAGAGCAAAGCAAACTGCAAAAAAAAAAAAAAAAAAAGAATATAGTATGCTTCATTGTTTTGCGAGACATACTTTGAATTACCTAGTTAATTAAATTGTGACCATAATATTAGATTATTACTATAATGGTTAACTGGTAATCTTACCACCATTCAGTCTGTTTATGCTTAATGAAGATTGCATTTTGCATATGAAATTAATTATTTTCCACATGTATGCTGTGCTTAGTCAGTCAGTCATGTCCAATTCTTTAAGAATTGCTAGAATTAGTGCTGCTAGACTAATGGAGTGTAGTTCACCAGGCTCCTCTGCCCATGAGGATTCTCCAGGCAAGCATACTGGAGGGAGTTGCCATGCCCTCCTCCAGGGGATCTTCCTAACCAATGGATCAAACCCAAGTCACCTGCATTGCAGGCAGATTCTTTACCATCTGAGCCACCAGGGAAGTCCAAGAATACCAGAATGGAGAGCCTATCTCTTCTCCAGAGGATCTTCCCGACCCAGAAATCAAACAAGGGTCTCCTGAATTGCAGGTGGCTTTTTCACCAGCTGAACTACTAGGGAAACCTCAAGTATTTTCCAGTATGTCTCAAACATATAAATCTTTGTCAAATCAATTTATGCTGATATCTCAAGTATTCAAAACTGCTTTAAGGTTCTTCTGTAGTATCGTTACCCTAAATTTCATAGCTCCATATGTCTACAACACTTGAGTGTAGAATTTTAAGTGCCACTAGTTATACCTGGTATTTATATAGCTATATTTTAGAAAATTTGATTAAAAACACAATAAAATATAGATTTCATAGCTACTCTATAGAGTAAAATCCCAAGCTATATAGTCACATCTCACTATAAGCCTGTGAGTAAAGATAAGATTTGCAGTGAACAACAAATTTAGAATCAAGCTATTGAATCAATAGAAAAAAATTCAAAATATTTCACTTGCATAACCTAAAAGAAATTTTGGATTTATAACATAATATATAAAATATTATCACTCCTTTATAACCTCAGTCTAAATGTCATACTTTGTTGAATGGAGCTTAAACACTGGCTACATCAAAATAGCTCATTGAGGATCAAAGAAAGTGTGAATATGTAAGAATGTTTTTACATTTTAAAGACTATAGTTTCAAATAATAACTTGAAAATCAAATTTTTAGTTTTGTGACTACTAAAGCCAGCAGTATTCTTTCAGTAATATTTCCATCACTTTCACTGAATGAACGTAACTAAACACACAGGGAAGGAAGGACAGGGAAGCCTGGTGTGCTGTAGTTATAGGGTCACAAAAATTTGGACATGACTAAAAGACAGAGCAACAATAAACACACACAGAGACACACACCACTCCATAAATTCAGAATAAAAAAAGAGTTATGTGGGCTATTTCTAACATTGAGCAAAGTCATACACTCTTAAGTTCATAATTTTTTAAAAAAGAAAAGCATTCAATAAATCCCAAAATATTATTCAGTTTGAATTTTTCATTTGAAAATACTAAGCATTTTTAAAATTTCAGACCACTCAATATAAAGGTTATCACTTGAAAACACTTAAAGATTACTTTTGATGGAATCCAGAGTCAAACCTTTTGACTTTATATTTATAGAACTACACCACAATTAAATCTCCACCATTATACTCTGAGATCGCCGGGAGCCGTCAGGATGCCCCCTCACTCAGATGACAAGGTCACGAGACTAAGAAGGAAATTGCAATGCAGATTTTCCTTTGTGGCATCCCAAGGCAAGGCCCCTCCTGGTTGTTTTTTTTTTTTGTCAAGTTCTGTTTATGCTCATCGTTTATGTTTTAGCTCATCTCAGGTCTGTCCCAGTTAGAAAGAATTTGTCCTGAGATAATTCCCCCAGAGGATGCGGGAAGGTGAATTCCCTTCCCTGAGGACAAAGGAGGAATAAAAGGGATATTTAAATAAATTACTACACCTCCTACTCGTTACTGGGGAGTTTACCAAGAGTTCTCTGGGGGTCATGGCAAGGCCACCACCAGAAGGGCTCCTACTTGGGTCACCTTCCCACCGCCCACTCCCCTGATCACTCCAAGGAGGAGCCTCCCTTCCTTGAAAAAATCAGGTTGGAATGGGACTTAGGAATGCTCATAACTGTGGCCAGCATAGTTGGAGATACTGATTGCTTTAGGATATTATAGACAAAGGAATTCATTATAGTAGTTATAAGGTTAATAGGGTTTTATTGTTAAAGCAGTGCTGCCAAACTGTCTCTTTGTCCTCTTCTCTTTCCTCATAAGAACCGGAGTAGGTTAATAGAATAAAACAGTTTCAAGCTTAAGCCCTTCCCTCTAGCTTCTACATAGTTGCACCTGATAAGAGAAATGTAACCTTTCTACTTAGATTGATGTACTTATCATGATTGAATGAAGTATGCTGGAGACATTCAAATGGTAAACATACTATTGTTAAATCTAATTATGCAGCAATCCGACTTCTGCAAGGAAAATGAGCTTAATGTTAAAGTTGTTGATGGTAGGCAGAAAACAAAAGATTGTATAGAATAATTGTGATGTAATGGGTGTGTTTCTTGGGTATAAAAACTGTAAACCAACAATAAAGAGAGAGACTGCTCCATCACCACACTGACTCAGCTCAGTTCTTCGTCGATGCCACTCATCCCTCAAGACTTCCAGACCCACTGGGGCTGGACTCCTGCATGAGATCCTTAACTGGAGTATCCTATCATACTGAGATAACATTGCAGTAATGTTTAAAATTATTAGATGATGGCCTTATTACTTGGTAGATGGTTGTAATGTCTGTAGCAAACTTTTAGTAATGACATACAGTGGAACAAGCATCCCCATTTGTTATGTAGTAGTTTGCAAGTTGTGAAACAATTTGCTGTGTATAAAATCATATTGACAATCTCTTTGTAATCTATTTGGCATTCAGTATTTTTAAAATGTAAATTCACTAACAACACTAAAAATCAAGCTATTTCATGCATTTTTGTTGCTCTCCAGAATTCAGAATATTTGGCAAACATGGCCTCACATTCTTGGAGAGTAACAGTGCACTTCAGCAGAGTAACATAGCTGCTTATTTATACAAGACACCCCAATTTCCTATTTTATTTCTTATACCAGTTGCTTTACTAATTTATATCATAGAATGGCCCTTGTAGTTCTTTAAGTATGATCTCTATTTCATAATAACTGATATAAGTAATAATACTTTCTTAGACACAAAATAAAAATGCAATATAACATGGAAACAATGGGCGTTTCTTTTTTTTAAAGATGAGAGTCAAGTTGGCACCTTAATGTTGTAAAAACTGATGAAATTATAAGTTTCCAATAAGAGAAATAAATTTTCAGGGGGCCAGAAGATTCTCATAAAATAAACAATATTCATAAAGTAAAATGATTGAAAGTGAAGAGTCGGACCTGTCTATTTCTTTGAAGAAACAGAATCATAATTTTCCTTTCTAACACAAGATATTATATTATAAATATTAAGTATTGGTCCCAGATATGAAATACTTTTAGGGCTCTTATCAGTGAAACTCAAATAATACTTGAATCACAATCAAACTCTATGCACATAGCAGTGAAATAGCAATATATTTTGAACAAATTTTACTTATCACCTTAGAGTTTTACTTTGGCAACTTCAAGAAAGATTATATAATCCTATTATTGTATTGTTTATCATAAGAAAAGCTGAGCACCGAAGAATTGATGCTTTTTGAACTGTGGTGTTGGGGAAGACTTCTGAGAGTCCCTTGGTCTGCAAGGAGATCCAACCAGTTGATCCTAAAGGAGATCAGTCCTGGGTGTGCATTAGAAGGACTGATGTTGAAGCTGAAACTCCAATACTTTGGTCACCTGATGCGAAGAGCTGACTCAGTGGAAATGACCCTGATGCTGGGAAAGATTGAGGGCAGGAGGAGAAGGGGACGACAGAAGATGAGATGGCTGGATGGCATCACGGACTTGATGGACATGTGTTTGGGTAAACTCTGGGAATTGGTGGACAGGGAGGCCTAGCGTGCTGCAGTTCATGGAATCACAAAGAGTTGGACATGACTGAGCAACTGGACTGAACTGATGTGGAATCTAGAAGAATGAGACTGATGAGCCAATTTGCTGGACAGGAATAGGGATGCACTTGTGGAGAATGGACTTGTGGACACAGATGGGGAAGGATAAAGTGGGGTGAACTGAGAGAGTAGCACTGAAATATGTACATTACCAAGGGTAGGAAGTTGCTGTGTAACACGGGCGCCTCTGCCTGCTGCTCTGAAAGAACTCAGGTGAGCCGGGGAGTGGAGGGTGGGAAGGTGGCTAAAGAGGGAAGGGATATATGTATGTTTTTGGCTGATTAAGGTTGTTGTATGGCAGAAACCATACAACACACATTGCAAAACGATTAGACTCCAATTAAGCATTAAAAAAGATAATTTGATAAAGTCTCTTATTTTTACAGAGCTTTCTATCTAACAAACATATACATATAGTACAAAAATTAAGGAAGTATATGGCCTTTTGGAAGAAAGCATATTCTGTTAATACCTAAACAGGATGGCCAGAAAGGATTTCAATGAAAAGATAACAAATATGTGAAAGAGATGATGTCTAAATAATAAATATAACAAACACACTTGATTATAAGAAGAGCAAGATCATGACTAGGATAGGCTGGGGATTGGTGACAGAGGAAGAAGTAATCTTTTTCAGGAGCTTTGGAGAAAAGGAAGAGAGAATTTCAAGGGAGTTGTGGAATCACAGTTGGTTTTTTTTTTTTTAATGTTTTTTTTGTTTTTATAAAAAGGAGGAGCAAATAAAAAAAGACAGCAGAAAGGATTTTAAAAAAAGATGAAGAGAGAAAGGAATTTTGCTTGAGAGATATTTTTTTATGTGCCCATATCTTTACCCAGATATGGGCAAAAAAATCTTTGTCTAGTATACAAGGCTTAGATGGTAAATGTGGGAGTAATGAGTTCGATCCCTGGGTCAGGAAGATCCCCTGGAGAAGGGAATGGCTACCCAATCCACTCTTATTGCCTGGAGAATCCTATGGACAGAGGAGCCTGGTGGGCTACAGTCCATGGTATCTCAAAGAGTCAAACAGGACTGAGGGGCTAACACTTTTACAGAAATGAAAAAGATGGGCTTTATACATAAATACAGGCAAGTTGAAACTGGAAGATCTGGGAAGAAGTGACATACTGTTTCACTCATTTTATCCCATTTACGATGCAAAAACATAAAAACATATAAAAATAGAACATTGGCTTTTGACTTATCTACTCCCAGAAGTAATCTTTATCCTTCCCATAATTGACTCCACATTTATTGATAGAAGGCACTTATCCTTGATTTATGAATTAATAGCATGTGTAGTTTAAAATGGATTTGATTGTTTTCTTGGTTAGGACTAGAAACAATAGTAACTTATTAATGAGGCATGCATTCTAGAAGTTCCCTGATGAAGTTCAAAGATTTATGATAAGATTAATGGAACAGATTTGTTAAATACAAACTAAACCACATCCCTGCAAACTACAGCCCCTAAGGATCATGAAACACATTTAGGAAGGCAATGAAAAATATAATGTAATGGGAGCACAAACATCCTTGAAAATCTCAGTGATGCATGTTTTTGAATGCTAGCGATAATGCTAATGAAGAGGATAGTACATCTTCTTCGTAAACTTCTGAGATACAAGACTGAGAGAATTCAGATTGCAACATTTACCATTAGAGGTAAAATGCATGAGATGATTGTTACAGGGATCAGGAACAGAGTGGAAACCAGAGAATTTCGAGGCAGGTTCTGTGATAGTGGCTAATTAATCAGGAGGCCAGAAGGACATTAGAAATTAAATATTTTCAGTTCAGTTCAGTTGCCAGTCGTGTCCGATTTTTTGCAACCCCATCAATCACAGCACACCAGGCTTCCCTGTCCATCACCAACTCCCAGAGTCTACCCAAACTCATGTCCATTGATTCAGTGATGCCATCCAACCATCTCATCCTTTGTCATCCCCTTCTCCTCCTGCCCCCAATCCTCCCAGCATCAGGGTCTTTTTAAATGAGTCAGCTCTTCGCATCAGGTGGCCAAAGTATTAGATATAGTCTCAGCTTCAACATCAATCCTTCTAATGAACACCCAGGACTGATCTCATTTAGGATGTACTGGTTGGATCCCCTTGCAGTCCAAGGGACTCTCAAGATCTTCTCCAACACCACAGTTCAAAAGCATCAATTCTTCAGCACTCAGCTTTCTTTATAGTCCAACTCTCACATCCATACATGACTCCTGGAAAAACCATAGCCTTGACTAGACAGACCTTTGTTGGCAAAGTAATGTCTCTGCTTTTTAATATGCTATCCAGGTTGGCCATAACTTTCCTTCCAAAGAGTAAAAATCTTCTAATTTCATGGCTGCAATCACCATCTACAGTGATTTTGGAGCCAAATAAATAAATAAAGTCTGACACTGTTTCTACTGTTTCCCCATTTATTTCCCATGAAGTGATGGGACCAGATGCCATGATCTTTCTTTTCTGAATGTTGAGTTTAAGCCAACTTTTTCACTCTCTTCTTTCACTTTCATCAAGAGGCTTTTTAGTTCCTCTTCACTTCCTGCCACAAGGGTGGTGTCATCTGCATATTTCAGGTTATTAATATTTCTCCCAGCAATCCTGATTCCAGCTTGTGCTTCTTCCAGCCCAGCATTTCTCATGATGTACTCTGCATATAAGTTAAAGAAGCAGGGGCATACTCCTTTTCCTATTTAGAAGCAGTCTGTTGTTCCATGTCCAGTTCTAACTGTTGCTTCCTGACCTGCATACAAGTTTCTCAACAGATAGGTCAGATGTTATGGTATTCCCATTTCTTTCAGAATTTTCCACAGTTTATTATGAGCCACACAGTCTAAGGCTTTGGCATTGTCAATAAAGCAGAAATATATGCTTTTCTGAAACTCTTTTGCTTTTTCAATGAGCCAGAGGATGTTGGCAACTTGATCTCTGGTTCCTCTGCCTTTTCTAAAATCAGCTTGAACATCTGGAAGTTCACAGTTCATGTATTGCTGAAGCCTGGCTTGGAGAATTTTGAGCATTACTTTACTAGCAAGTGAGATGAGTGCAATTGTGCGGTAGTTCAATCTTTCTTTGGTGTTGCCTTTCTTTGGAATTGGAATGAAAACTTACCTTTTCCATGCCTACGGCCACTGCTGACTTTTCCAAATTTGCTGGCATATTGAGTGCAGCACTTTCACAGTGTCATCTTTCAGGATTTGAAATAGCTCAACTAGAATTCCATCACCACCACTAGCTTTGTTTGTAGTGATGCTTCCTAAGGCCTACTTGACTTCACATTCCAGGATGTCTGGCTCTAGGTGGGTGATCACACCATCGTGATTGTCTGGGTCGTGAAGATATTTTTTGTACAGTTATTCTGTGTATTCTTGCCACTTCTTAATATCCTCTGCTTCTATTAGGTCCATACCATTTCTGTCCTTTATTGAGCTCATCTTTGCATGAAATGCTCCCTTGGTATCTCTAATTTTCTTGAAGAAATCTCTAGTCTTTCCCATTCTATTGTTTTCCTCTATTTCTTTGCATTGATCGCTGAGAAAGGCTTTCTTATCTCGCCTTGCTATTCTTTGGTACTCTGCATTCATATCAGAATATCTTTCCTTTTCTCCTTTGCTTTTCACTCCTCTTCTTTTCACAGCTATTTGTAAGGTCTCCTCAGATAGCCATTAAACATTTTGATTGTCCACTATTTCTTAGTCTATATATTAATAAGAATAAAGGATTCTAGTGAACAGAATTTTGACATTAGACGACATAGCAAACATTGCTAGGCTTTCCATCAGTTCTGAAACCTAAGCTGACTCTATACACTAAGATCCCATGATTGAAGTGTCTTTCTTGAGAAAACACTGTGCCACTGCAAAGTGGTAATACTGTAAATATTTCTCCAAGTATTTTCCAAGGCTCTATGAGCAGCTTCAAAGATGATGTGTATTTTGAAAACGAATATATCCAGAATGTTTTAGAGATTATGTGACACTGGTTGTAAATCGACACCAGAACCTGGAGAACCGAAATACTACTATTGTCCTCTGGTCAGAAAGGAGATTTAGGGAGGTCAGGTAAGAAATTAACTTTTAGCTCCAGTTAATCTCACAATATTCCCAATGGGTGTGCTGAACCACCAGTCAGTAATTTATTCAGCTCTTGACAACACTGAACTAGATAATAATTATTTTCTGGCAAGTGAAAATACCACCATACTGATATTTTCATCTGTATAGTAAAAGTTATTATATTTGCAAGTATCAGATGGAAATGCTTTGACCTGCCTCATGCAACCAAAATAGAGAACTTAAAGCAAAAGCACACCCATTGTGTAACTGCAAATATTAGAATAATCATTAATATTTAAGTGATGCAAGGTTATAATTTGTATCACTTAAAAAATAAATCTCACCTCTGAGAGTAGTGTAAAACCATCTAGTTCTTGGGAAATTATTGCATACACAATCAGGTGATGTCTCAAACTGCAGTTGCCATTTTCACATGTGATACTCCCGATTATTATTGGAACAAATAGTCATATTCTCTGGCACTGGCATTCAGCTTTTGATGTGGAAGGTGCTCTTCCAGAACAATTAATGAAAATGATTTCTAACAGTTTCTCTTTATGGAATCAAGACACTGTCTTAAGCCAAAAACATTAATTTTGTTTCTCTGTATCACAATATAATCCAGAGATGGTCTGTTACATTGATAACAGGATATGTTGAGGTGTATAATTGAGTGAGGATGATATAGCCTTTTGAAAATGCAAGGTCTTATAATAGTAGAAAATTTCTAAAGGTCAATTGTCTCCAATTTGCCTAAGGTGAAAAACAAGCTGCTATACCTTAATCTGAAATCATTAGGAAGAAGCATAATGATTGTTAGCTTCTTCTGATTTTAATGGTTATATATTAGGTATGAACTATTCCAATTCAATAAATGAAAAAATAATTACAGCTGGTAATTGTAAATAGGGTGTAGAACAAAAGAAAGTGTAGTCTTAGCTCCAGCTATGTGGACAAGTATTCTTGCAACCTTTTTTTTTTTTTTTTTGTAAATATAACTCTCCTTCTTTCTCTCTCTCTCTTATTGTAGAAAAAGCATTTTACATAAGATCTACTTTCCTAAAAATATTTAAATACACAATACCATCTTGTTAAATATGTGCAGGCTTATGCATTCTGTATTATTGAAGTTTTATTGACTAGCAACACTGCATTGCCCCTTTTCCTAGCCCCTGGCAACTACTAGTCATCTCTCTAGTTTTAAGAGTTTGAATAGTTCATATGTACTTGATATAAGTGGGAAAAAAGTGAACGTAAAGTTGCTCAGTCGTGTCCAACTCTTTCCAAACCCATGGACTGTAGCCTACCAGGCTCCTTAGGCCATGGAATTTTCCAGCCAAGAATACTGGAATGGATTGCCATTTCCTTCTCCAGGGTATCTTCCTGATCCAGGAATCGAACCCGGGTCTCCTGTATTGCAGACAGACAGATGCTTTACCATCTGAGCCACCAGGGATACCTGATGTACATTGTCTTTCTGTGACTGTGTCACTTAGCACAAAGCCATAGTGACACTTAGCACAAATTCATCTATACTATTACATATTGTAGGCTTCCCTTCTTTTTGAAGGGTGAGTAAAATTCCATTGTAGGTACACAGTACCATATTTTATCTATTCATTTGTTGATGGACTTTTACTTTGAATAATGCTGCAGTGAATACGGGTGTACAAACATCTCCTCAAGATCCTGATTTCAATTATTTCAGATGAATACCCAGAAATGAAATAACTGGATCATATGGTAGTTCTATTTTTAATATTTTGAGTAATCTCCCTAGTATTTTTAATATCAGCTGCACCATTACACTCCCTCCAAGGATATGTAAGGATTTCCATTATTTTTAGTAATAACTATCCTTCAACCATGAGGTGGTAGATATGTCTTTGTTTTTTAGATTTGCATTTCCCTGGTGATTAGCGAGGCTGAGTACATTTTCATACACCTATTTCCATTTCTGTCTTTTCTTATCTTAATAGAGTTAATTTTTTTTTACTTTTTTATTGTTTTGCTATTGAGTTTTAAAAGTTCTTTATATATTGTAGATATTAACCCCTTATCAAATAGATGGTTTGCCAATATTTTCTCCCACTTTGTAAACTGTGTTTTGACTCTGTTGCTTATTTTTTTTACTGTGCAAAGTTTTTATTTGGTACCATATCAATTATCTATTTTGGCTTTTGTTCACTGTGCTTTTGATGTCATATCGAAAAACAAGCTGTTGCCAAGAAAAATGTTATGAAACTTTTCCCTATGTTTTCTTCAGAGTTTTTCACTTTCATGTCTTAGTATTTGATTCTTTAATCCATTTTGGGTTTTTTTTTCCCTTTTTTTTTGTATATAGAGTAAGAAAAGGGATCAATTTTATTCTTTTATGTATGGATATCCAATTATCCCAATACCATTTTATGAAGAGACTATTTTTTCCTCCATTGTGTATTCTTAGCATCTTTTCCATTAATTGGAGATTCCCATGCTTACAAATGAATTTTATAATTGTTTATGCTATTTCTGCCAAAAAAGAAAAAGTTATTGGGGTTTCAGTAGGAATTGCATTGAGTCTATAGTATGGGCATTTGAACAATATTAAATCTTTCAATTCATGAACATGAATATTTTTCCATTTATTTGTTTTCTCTTTAATTTCTTTCATCAATGCCTGGGTCTTATATGCATCAGTTTCAAAACTATTTGTTAGGTGATCATATTTGAAAAGCAAATAATCAAACACTATTCAGTGGGTATCTTTATGTATTGAGACAGGCTATGAACTTGTTCATGTTGTTTTTCTAACCAATCTTTTTTTGAAAACCTGCAGCTTTCATGTACTGAGTAATGGAAAAAAAAAAACAAGAAACAAACCCAGAATGTTTAGTAAAACACAACAAAAAATATGTAACTCGAGCTGTACATGATAAACAGAGTGTTATCTTTTCCAGTAAGCCATAGGATTGAGTAGGATATTATTAGATTATTATCAGTTGTGGTATTATGTTTGAGACCAAACACAAACAATTCCAAAAAGCATGAGCATATTCTGTCAGCAAGAGGCTCAGATTTCCAATGTATCTATTCCTCCTCTTAATCCACAAATATGGTCATGTATACAATTTCTGTGTGTGTGTGTGTGTGTGTGTGTAATAAAGTTCTATTAAAGTATAAAAGAGATAGAGAAAGCTTCTGACATAGGCATCAGAAAGGGGCAGAAAGAGTACCCCCTTGCTGGAGTTAGCAGTGGAGTTAAATACTGAATCAATAACAAGATTAGCCAGAAAGTTTAATCCAGAGAGTGTCCTCAGGGAGGATACATTATTGTTATATACCCTTGTAAAGACTTCACAAGACCTGCTCCCATAATTTACATTTTGATATAATAGGATTAACATTTGAAAATAGAAAGATCTTCCAGACCCAGTATAACTAATTGCTGTTAAAATGATAGAGTTTGAGAACAGTTTCCAAATGCCTTGTATGACATGTTAGCCCTGGCTAAAAGTAAAGTGCTAAAGAATTACAGCTTCACTTATGGATGGTCATGAAAGAGAATAAAAAAGGGGAACTATATCAGTGGGCATAATTTCACGAAATATTCCTGGTCACCACTCACCACTCTGTGTGTATGGCCAGTGGTATAAATATGTACTGATTCTTAATAATGAGACATGATTTGGGTAGAAATATAGAATTTAGATGTAGAGTTCTACACTCAATTCTAGTGTGTGTGTGTGTGTGTGAGTTTTTCCCCACACCACCAAGCAATCCTTTGGGATATCAGCTGGGTGTCAAAATTTAGCTCAATTGTACCTTAATCCTATAGGTGAATTATTAGTCCTACAAAACTGCCTTCTACTGCATTTGCCAATACAGGCTTTCACTTCTGCTTCTGACCAACTGACCATAGACTGGAAGTTCCAGTGACCCTTCTCTTTGAATTTAATTAACTTGCTAGAGAAGCTCACATAACTCAGAAACATTTTACTTATAGGAATACTAGTTTATTATACAAGGATATAACTTAGATGGTAGTAATGAATAGGAAGCGGGGGTGGGGGTGGGGGGAGCTTCCATAACATCTCTAAACATATCACTCTCCTTAAATCTCCATGTATTCACCAATATGGAAGCTCTTCAAACTCTATTCTTTTGGGTTTTTATACAGAAAAAAACATCTACTTCAGCTGCGTTGACTATGATAAACCCTTTGACTGTGTGGTTCACAACAAACTGTGGAAAATTCTTAAAGATATGGAAATATCAGACTACCTTACCTGCCTCCTGAGAAACCTGTGTGCAGATCAAGAAGCGAAAGTTAGAATGGGACATGGGACCACAGACTGGTTCCAAATTGGGAAAGGGGTACCTCAAGGCTGTATATTGTCACACTACTTATTTAACTTATATGCAGGATACATCATGTGAAATGCCAGGCTGGGTGAATCACAAGTTGGAATCAAGATTGCCAAGAGAAATATCAATAACCTCAGATATGCAGATGATATCATTCTAGTGGCATACATTGAAGAGGAATTAAAGAGCCTTTTGATGAAAAGTAATAGAGTAGAGTGAGAAAGCTTGCTTAAAACTCAACAGTCAAAAAAACTAAGATCATGACATCCGGTCTCTTACTTCGTGGCAAAAGGATAAGGAAGTAATGGGAAGAGGCACAGACTTTATTTTCTTGGGCTCTAGAATCGCTGCGGACAGTGACTGCAGCCATGAAATTAAGACACTTGTTCCTTGGAAGAAAAGTTATGACAAATCTAGACAGTGTATTAAAAAGGAGAGATATCACTTTGCCAACCAAGGTCTATACAGTCAAAGCTATGGTTTTTCTAGTAATGTATGGGCTTGAGAGTTGGACCGTAAAGAAATCTGAGCACTGAAGAAGCGATGCTTTCAAACTGTGGCACTGGAGGACTCTTGAGAGTCCCTTGGACTGCAAGGAGATCAAACTAGTGAATTCTAAAGGAGATGGACCCCAAATCGTCATTTAAAGGACCGAGGCTGAAGCTGAAGCTCAATACTTTGGCCACTTGATGTAAAGAGTCATCTCATTAGGAAAGACACTGATGCTGGGAAAGATCAAGGGCAAGAGAAAAAGCGGGGCAACAGAAGAGGAGGTGGTTGGATGGCATTATTGACTCAATGGACATGAGTTTGAGCAAACTCCAGAAGATAATGAGGGACAGGGAAGCCTGGTGTGCTGCAGTCCATGCAGTCACAAAGAGTTGGACATGACTGGGCTACTGAACATAGACACAGCTGATTAAATCATTAAGACTTCATTCTTAACCCCTCACCACTCCTTGAAAGTTTTGTGGTAACACTTCAAGTTCCATCCTTCTAATCACATGGTTTACACCACTGGCAATGGGCCCTATCCTTAGGTGCCCTCCAAAGTTATCCCACTTTCACCGCAAAAGACACATTGATCACGCATTTATCACTCCCATCTCAAGAAATTCCAAGGGTTTTAGAAGTTCTGCCTGAGACACAGGTGAAGACCAAATATGCATTTCTTATTATGAATCACACTATAACAGGTGGCAAAGAAATCAGAAAAAGAATAATGTGGAGGGATCAATAAAACTGGACTACTCATCTTTCTTGAGGTCATCAGTCCCAGTTTTTCATTCTGTAATTTAGACGTCTACTCTGTTTCTCAGGACATGACTTTTGCAAAGAGGACCTGTTAAGGATGAACAAAAGGCTCTCTTTTGTCATTCTGCCACCTTCAAACTCACATCATAGTCTGGGTTTTTAGTATAATTTTCAATGTGACTGCAGGAAATGTTTCTCCAACAAAGATGCCAAAAAGGAACTCTGCCTATCACAGCATGCCTCAAGTTGTTAGCTAGATGCCCTGAGTAATTTATAGTTTCCTTATTATGAGAATTTCAGTGACATTAATCCAACTAGCTCACATCACAATCCTTAGAATTATCTTTGAATCTTGACACATAAATATCATATCCATTATGCACCTTCCATTTATATTTCAAATCAATTAAGAACTGAAGAAATACTGTACTGAATATGATGCTACTGCATACCAGAGAATAGACCCCATCTCTTCCCATGGATATATTGAACAGAAATAATAATGCTCCTATTGCCTTCAGAATAGTGGGGAATCTAAATCCACAAGCAATGTTAGTAACTTTCTCAAGTTACTCCTGTTGCTGGTAATATTTTTGTTCAGAAATTCTACACTATGGAGAAACATGAAACAAGTAACAATCAGTTCATTTTTGGAGTCCTTGATGGCTTGGCAGTAAAGAATCTGCCTGCAATGCAGGAGACATGAAATGTGAATTAATTAGATCCCTGAGTTGAGAAGATCCCCTGGAGGAGGAAACATCAACCCACGCTGTATTCTTTCCTCAGAAATCCCAAGGATGAGAGGATACTGGTGGGCTACCGTCCATAGCGTTGCAGAGTCAGATGTAACTGAGCATGCATGCACAAAGCCAAATAAGTCTACTATACAGTATGTTAGTTGCACATACACAGGTATAATATAAATAGAAATAAACAAAGAAATTTTCCAGTTTACATTAAAATATTAAGATAATTTTATTAATTTATTTATGTATTTGGTTATTATTGTTTATACTTTTAGTGTCATTGCCAAGATCAATATCACAAAGCTTCATTGTATAGTTTTTTCTAGGAGTTTTATAATTTAAGGTCTGACAAGTAGGCCTTTAATCCATTTTGAGTTTTTCCTTTTGTATAAAACTAGAAGTTGTTTTTTTTTCAAATTCACATGAGAATGCAATCATCCCTAGATATCTGTGGGAGATTTGTTCCAAGACCCTCCACAGGTAACAAAATCTGTGGATATTCAAGTTCCCATATATAAAATAGGATAGTACACAACCGACAATATGCAGTTGGTTGAATCTGTGGATGCGGAACCCCTAGAAACAAAGAACCAACTGTACTAAAAAAGATGCATGGATGGTGGATCTGTGCAGTTCAAACCTAAGTTGTTCAAGGGTCAATTGTATATAGTTATAAATATCAAGATAAAAGGTACGCAATAAAAGTCATCTGGGGAAAATGTTATCCATGCATTATTTTCTCCTATACTATAAACATGGAAGCAGAAAAAAATATTAAAATGTTTTCTAGATAAAAAGTAGCAATCCTAAATTTCTTTATTTATCACTCTTTTGGTTCTATTAGCCATAAAATGTTGCTTGTTTCAGAGTTTACTAATAAATAAAGACTGGAGTCAAAGGCTGTGTATCTCTAATTAACAGTCATCCCAGAAAACATTTCTTTACTAAGATAATTTTATTTACTCAGATGTTTTATGTAGTATAGCAATTAAAATCTTTTATGATAAAACTGAAGGCAATGAAAGTTCCTTAAATCATAAGACTGAAAGCAAACATAAAGGCAAATTTATGAAGGGGCCTCATTGTCAGATTTACATTTGTACTATATCTTATAAAACATTATCTTCTTTCTTTGTGAGAAAAATAAATTTTATAGATACTCACACTCTAAAAGTTTAATGATATCTACTATGCACTGCAGCCATCAGCTTTTCAGTATTTCTAATTAATTGTCATATAAAACTTCTTTCAATCTTCTGTCTGTGAGCTGTTTATATATATCTAGTGTTTTTTTGTTTTCTTCCTTTTGCTAAAATATTGTTTCACTTTTCTTTCTGCCTTTTCTTTTAGGTAGAATGTCAATAACAAAATCACTGACTCTAGCTGAATATAGCCTTAGATTAGCATTAGTCTCAAAGTTAAGTGACAAAGTAACAGTAAGTTTCAAAACTGAGTCAAGTTCTTCTACCACTCTTAATCTCTCTCTTTCTCTTCTAAGTTTAATGGTTTCTGGTCAGGAATTCTCAGTGAGTTTGTGCAGAATTGTATAAATAAAATATATGTCAACATTGTGTGCAGTCATTAGTTTAGGATGATTTTGCCACAGTATGATATAGAAAATATATATATATATATATAATCTGACTAATGGTAAAGAGTCTGCCTGCAATGTGGGAGACCCTGGCTCAGGAAAATCCCCAGGAGAAGGAAATGGCTACCCTCTCCAGTATCCTTGCCTGGAGAATCCTATGGAGGGAGGGACCTTACAGGCTACAGTCCATAGAGTCGCAAAGAGTCCAACACGACTGAAAGACTTCATTTTCACTTTCTGGTGGAGTCCTGAGCCAGTTGGAGATTGTATCATCTTAAACTTTTTGCAACTATTTGTGCGGAGCCATGCTGAGGACATAAAAGAGGGTTTTTACAAGGGAGAAAGAAATGGCAACCCACACCAGTATTCTTGCCTGGAGAACCCCAGGGACAGAGGAGCCTGGTGGGCTGCCATCTACGGGGTCACACAGAGTCAGACGGGACTGAAGTGACTTAGCAGCAGCAGCAGCAGCTAGGATCAGAGAGGTCTCTGGACTTCCTGAGTAAGGCTACTCTTGGCTTGTGCATGAAGAGGCTTCCTCCTCGGACCTGGGTCCAGTCTTGGTTTAGGTGGGCGACATTAGAGTAGATAGCGCCCAGAGATTGAGATCAATGCTGTGGCCATGGTGAATGTGTGGTTGGGATGGTCATACTGCATTGACTCTATCTTTGCCATCACAGTCTACATGTTTCATCTCCTTCTACCAGTGCCTCCCTCCCTCCTTCCCTCCCTCCCTCCTTCGACATTTTTAACTGAGTTAATAAAACCAGAACTACTCAGCGAATACTTTTAGATAATTCTGTCCTTCTGGTAAATATAATCAGTCACATTCCATTTTACTTTTACAAATAAAACAATATGAATTTTGCCATCATTTTGTTATTTAATTATTTTGGAAAGAAAGATAGAGAAAATAAAGTACATGGAAGGAATGAGTCATATGCCTTGTTAAATTGAAACCACTATATGTTTATACTAGAAACACTATTTTTCCTTGGCATCCTAAGATAAATTATATCTATATATAATTAATAAGAGCTTCCCAGGTGGCTCAGTGGGTAATTTGCCTGCTATGCAGGAGACTCAGGAGACATGGACTGGATCCCTGAGTTTGGAAGATCCCCTGGATAAGGACATATCAACCCACTCCAGTATTCTTGCCTGGAGAATACTATAGACAGAGAAGCCTGGTGGACTTCAGTCCATAGCCTCAAAAAGAGTTGGACACAGCTGAAGTGATTGACAATGCATGCATCATTAATAAATCTAAATAAAATTTCTTCCCATTAATAAAGCTAGCTATTTCTTCTCTGAGTTTTGAAAACTCTGTACTTTCTGAGCATACAAAAGTAAACCACTGTTGTTATTGATGCTATGTTTTTCAGAGCTTACAACAGAAAAATACAAACATTGTTAATCTAAATAATGCAACTAGACCAATTTTTACTGTGGCTTTTAAAAATAATTTCAAAGATACAAAGGGCAAAATGATTTTATGTAAAAAATATATAAAGAATATTGGGAGGTGTTCAAATGTTTTTAGTATGAAAATAATATTCAAAGAACTCTTCCTTATATCTCTAAGATTTGAATAAGTGCCTAAGCATACTCTTCAAAAAGAAGAGATTATTTAGGAATAAGTTTAATCAAAGAAGTATAATATCTGTAAACAGAAAACAATAAAAAATTGATGAAAGATGTTGAAGACAACACATAAATGGAAATGTATCCAATGTTTATAGTTTGGAAGAGCTAGTACCATTTTAAAATGATCACACTAGCCAAAGCAATCCGCAGATGCAGTGAAATCACTATCAAAAAAAAAACAATAGTATTTTTCACAGAATTAGAAAAAAAAATCTAAGATTTATATGGAACCACAAAAAAAGCAGGAATAGGAAAGCAACGTTGAAGACAAAATAGAACAGTTGGAACCATCCCACTTCCTGATTTCAAACTATACTACAAAGCTCTAGTAATCAAAACAGTATGATATTGGCAAAAAAACAGATACATATACCAATAAAACAGAATAGGAAATCCAGAAATAGACCTATCAATTAATTTATGACACAAGGTCCATCATATTTTCAAAAATGATGACAAAATGGACAACCACATGAAAAAAAATGAAACTGGACTCCTATCTTACACAATACAGAAAAAAAAAAATTAACACAGAATGGGTTAAAAATTTGAATGTAAAAGTTGATACTATAAAACTCCTAGAACAGAGTTCCTTAGCATCAATTTTGATAAGTCTTGACAATTTTATTTTTTAGGTTTGACACCAAACACATAAGCAACAACAGTGATATAAACAGGAGGAACTACATTTGATTAAAAGGATTTTGAACAGGAAAGAAAATCATCAATAAAATTAAAAGGCAACATAGAGAATATGAGAAAATATTTGGAAACAATGATTTTGATAAGAGGTTAATATTTGAAATATATCAGAAAGTCATGAAGCCCAATAACACAGTAGTAATAATAACCCAATTTCAAAATGGGCTAAATACCTTTTAGGAATTTTCTGAAAGAAGACATACAAGTGGTCAATAAAAATATAAAAAGGTGCTCAAAACCACTTACTGTGAAAATCAAAATTACAATGAACTCTTATCTCACACCTATTAGGATTATTATTAACAAAAAGCAAAAATAACAAAAGTTAGAAGGATGTTGCTGTTGTTGTTTGGTCACTAAGCCATGTCCAACTCTTAAGACCATGGACTGTAGCCTATCAGGCTTCTCTGTCCATGGGATAAGGACACTGAAATGGGTTGCCATTTCCTTCTCCAAGGAAAGTATGTGGAACAATGCAGCTGCATTTTATACAGAAAAACAAGTTTTATGTTTTTTTTTTTTAAGAGATAAAATGTAATGTTAATGAAATGAAAAATGATTTAATAAATGCATTCACATTTATTTTGATTCATATTATGGCAAAAGAAAAGCTTCACTTTATTTTCAAGAAACTATTTGCATTCTTCTAAAAAATATATCAAAGTAATTTGACATATCTCTTCTCTTTAATATAATTGGTATTTATTTTGAAAGTTGGCATAGCTTATCTAAGTATCAGTTCAGTTCAGTCACTAAGTTGTGTCCGACTCTCTGCGATCCCATAAACTTCAGCATGCCATGCCTCCCTGTCCATCACCAGCTCCCAGAGTCCACCCAAACCCATGTCAATTGAACCGATGTATAATCCAGATCATTTTTAAAGTACAGTGTGCTCTTCAAAAGATTTTAAATGTGATTTACTACCAAAAAAATTGAATACTTTTATATAAACTTCATAATTTAAAAAATAATTCAAAGTATTAAATTGACTCAGAAAAGATATGTTTGAATCTTCATACTAACTCTCTAAATTGTTCAACATTATACACCTTATTACTTCTGCAGGAATGACCAACTTCTTGGTCAAAGATCAATACATATAATGAACTACTGATTATTTTCAAAGTCTATCTAAAGACATTTCATTTAAGTGTTTCAGATTCAGCCAAAGTATAGAATCATTGAAGAAAAGTTCCATAAAATCTCAAAATTTAGGAGAATAGCTATAAAATGGATTAGTGATCTATAGAATACTTACTGTGCTCACAGTCTGTGATGACACAGTGAGTTATTTGTATTTGCTTTTATTTAAAAATTTATTATTTCTAAAAAAAATTCTAAATGGTTACCACATTAAAATTTCTTGTCTTAGGAACCCTGCCTTTAACAATAAATGTAATTTTGAAAATAAAGTAGAGCTATATTGTCTTTTATAATTTGAAGAAATTTTATTTCCAGTGTTATCCTCACACTTCTAAAAGTAAAAGTGGGAGTTTATAACTTTTCTCATCACTAGATAAAAGTTTTCTTGAGCTCTTTGAGAAGCAGGTGGTGTTATCTTCTCATCATAAAGTGTTTAGGTGTGAATTACTGTTATTGTTATAGCTTACCATCAGAAATCCACTAGAAATAATCAGTCACTGGTACAAGATGTAGAGCTCTGATTGTACTGTGGAAGTCAAAATGTCATTTACAAGAATTTTGTGCTGTTATGAAAAAAATAAATAAACTCATGTCTCCTATCATTTATACATGTTTTCCACACTTTCTATTGCCATACTGGCCCCAAATGATAATTTGAACAATTAAGTCTGTTCTGCAAGAAATTTAAATTTATCGTTCACACCCATAAGCCTCTCTTCTATGTAATAACTCAGTTGCTTTAGGAAAAAATAAAATCTATTCTATTTAGGATTTTTTATTTGATTTGATTATTCTGCAAACATGTTAAGCTGGATGTAGGCTTATTTAATAATAGGCTAGCTTTTGTGTAATCAATAATAATGGTGATACGTTTCCTGTATCATCCAGAGTGATCTTTGATTCAGTTTCAATTATTTCATAAGTGACTAATACAATACTGACCATACATGGTGCAAACAAAATAAGTCAGAATGTATATGTGGTTTTCTTTTTTTTTCTAACCAACAACCAGCCTTTGCAGTGGACTTATTCCATTGCCAATACATATAAATATGAAATCTATCTCCTATTTACCAAGATATTTAGTCATAATGGGATTAGAGGAAACTTGTCTAATCTGCATCATTTAATAAGAGTGGAGAATTAAGCTAAACCTCTAAATAATCAGAAATTAGCATTCTGTAAAGATGTGACTGTATCTCTTTTTGTGGAGTGATGTACAAACATAAAAACTACAGGATCACTCTTGATACACAAAAGTATTATTTAACAGATAAAATAAAGTATCTACAGTCTGAAATTTTGTTACTAAATATATAGCTTCCTGTTGTATCTTTCTTTAATGTATATATTGCTGAATGGATTATGCTGTGAGGGTATAATCAGAAACAGTTTTGCACTTTCTCAAATGGCCTCCAACTAGCTCTGAGACATCTTTTTCCAACCACTGATGGGATAGTTTTCTGGAGTTAAGGAGACAGCCTACACAGATCATGCCTATCACATCCTTTAACTGTTTTTCTGCTAACAATCTCATCTAGCTTAAGTGGGAAAGAAAATATACTCATCTTCACAGGGAGTTCTGTCTTTGTATAAGTTTCCTTTAAAAATATCTCTTCTTAAGGAACTTCTTGGCTTCCCTTATGTATAGGTTTGGAAAAAGAAAAAAACAAAGATAACATAGGAGAGTAAAAGAAGTAATGGGGTAAGTGGGTAAAAGTGCATAGGGGTGATCTCTGAACAAGTCCTGCAGAGATGATTCAGGCCTCTCTTTGCAAAAAGTACAGGCATATGGCACTCATATTCTCATCCAAAGATGAGTTATGAGTTTCCATAACTTTGAAAAAGGAGAGAAAATACTGTTTATCATTTTTTACAATAATATTCTAGGGTCAGTCAGAAGGTTGAATCCAGGTGGAATATTAAGGAGGATAAAGAAGGGAAAATAGTTTGCTTTCTCAAAGAATCAGGATGTGATATTCCTTTAGGTGATCACAATATCCCAGCTCCAAATATTGCTATTTTGTTATCACTTCTGCCCTCAATTACCAGAAAGTTTTTTTTTTTAATTTAAAATGCAATGCATATTGTTGACCACAGGTTTAATTTTCTTTGATCCTAATACCTCACTTACAAAAAGGTACAATACCTCACTTACAAAAGATTTCATTTCTTTATAGCACAAGCAAATTACAACTGAAGTATGAGCTAAGTCACTTCAGTCATATCCAACTCTATGCAACCCTATGGATCAGAGCCTGCCAGGACTATGGTCTATGGAATTCTCTGCCTTTGGAATTCTCCAGGCAAGGATACTGGAATGGATTGCCATTTGCTCCTCCAGGAGTTCTTCCTTACCTGGAAATCTAGCCCTCATCTCTTCTGTCTCCTGCATTAGCAGGTGGATTCTTTACCACTCACCTGCAGTGTATGGAGGATGATATCTAAAATGTAACTTGACAGACAAACTCTGTTTAGCCAAGATCCTATTTGAGAAGAATGTTTTTAAAGATTGTATGGGACAATAAGGACTACTTACATAAAATAGAAAGGCCTTTCATTCAGGAGGAAAATATGTTTTATCTTTTACTTCTCTAATAAACAGCAAGAACAAAAATAAGCTCAGATATTGCATTATTACTTCCCTCATCAAAGGATTTATATCAAAAAGATTTGATGAAAATTTAAAAAAAATTAACAACTAAATTGACTTCTTTATTATTCCCTGTCTATGAACTGCTAGGCACTGTGATTATCCAAACAACTGTGGGCATAAATGTTGGTTTACAAAAACTTATAATTTGGTTACTAGTTAGGGAAGTAAGATATGAAAATAATGATATTAAAAATCAAATAAGTGTCAAGTGATGGTTATATCTTGCAATCTCAAAAGGATAAGATGTTCAGGAAAGATATATGGTGATGATAGAACTGAATTTCAGTGAAAGAGTCAGTTCAGTTGCTCAGTCATGTCTGACTGTTTGCAACCCCATGGGTTACAGCATGCCAGGCTTCCCTGTCCATTACCAACTCTAGGAACTTGCTGAAACTCATGTCCATCGAGTTGGTGATGCCATCAGACCATCTCACCCTCTGCTGTCCCCTTCTCCTGTCTTCAGTTTTTTCCCAGCATCACAATCTTTCCCAGTGAGTCAGCTGCTCACATCAGGTGCCAAACTATTGAGGATTCAGCTTCATCATTAATCCTTCTAATGCATATTAAAGATTGATTTCCTTTAAGATTGACTGATTTGATCTCTTTGAAGTCCAAGCAAGTCTCAAGAGTCTTCTCCAACACCACAGTGAAAGTGCAGGTAAAACTAAAAAGAGTTCTGAATTTTAAGAGTAATGAATATTTGAAGATGCAGTCCCTGGGGTCACAAAGACTCTGACAAGAATTAGCAGCTGAACAACAGAACATAGTGATTTACTATTTTTATAGGTTATATTCCATTATACTCTATTAAAAGTTATTACAAGATAATGGAAATAACTCCATATGCTATATAATATATCCTTGTTGTTTACTTACTTTATACATAGTAGTTTGTATCTCTTAAATCCAAATTCTTACTTTCCCCCTTCCCATTCCCTTCTCCCTTTTGGTAACCACTGGGGGTTTTCTATAACTATAGCTGTTTCTGTTTTGTATATACATTCATTTATTTTTGTTTTCTTTTTATTCTATGTTTACAAATAGATTGGGAAATATTGGGAACAATGACAGACTTTATTTTCTTGGGCTCCAAAATCACTGCAGATGGTGACTGCAGGCACAAAATTAAAAAAAAAAAAAGGCTTGGTCCTTGAAAGAAAAACTATGGCAAATCTAGACAGCATATTAAAAAGCAGAGACATTACTTAACCAACAAAGGTGTCTGTATAGTCAAAGCTATGGTTTTTCCAGTAGTCATATATGGATGAATGGCAGAGTTGGACCTTAGAGAAAGCTGAGAGCTGAAGAATTGATGATTTTGAACTGTGGTGTTGGAGAAGACTCTTGAGAGTCCCTTGGACTGCAAGGACATCAAACCAGTCAATCCTAAAATAAATCAATCCTGAATATTCATTAGAAGGGCTGATGCCAAAGCTCTAATACTTTGGCCACACAATGGTAGGAGTCAACTCATTAGAAAAGACTCTGAGGCTGGGAAAGATAAAAGGCAGGAGGAGAAGGGCATGACAGAGGATGAGATGGTTGGATGGTATCACTGACTCAATGGACATGAGTTTGAGTAAATTCCAAGAGATGGTGAAGGACAGGGATGCCTGGCATGCTGCAGTCCATGGGGTCACAAAGATTTGGATGTGACTGGCTGACTGAATAACATGTAACTGAAGCACACAGTCGCTTGTCTTTCTCTATCTGACTGATTTCAGAAAACATAATACTCCCTAGGTCCATCCACATTCCATTTTACATCTAGCCTGAGAAGTCACATTGTGTTGCTTCTGCTACAATGGGAAATGAGTTATGTGTTCAGTACAAGGGAAGGCAATTGTATCTATTTTTTGAAAGGTGAGTGGCAAAGTTAGGGAAGAGCATGAGGGACCAGGTATATTGCAGTGGCCATTTTGGAAAATAAAATCTGCTGTACTCCTTGCTTAGGAAGAAGTATCTTTCTGCATTATATTATTATAATTGAAATATGATAAGTCTAATAAGAGCATAAACATGGCTAAAAATGACAACAGAAGAGAATGGTTAATATAGTCAAAGTTTTTTGAATTGTGTACCTACACCAGGAAATTTTTACAGCTCCTAGTCCTCCACACTGCGTCTCTAGCTCTTCGTCAGTTACAGTTCAGGCTCTCCATTTCTAGTTCTGTTCTCTTGGTGGTTTCAGTTCATGGGTTTTGGCTCCAGTAAGCCATGACTCGTGTGTTTACCTGTTTCTTCAGTTTGGGGGACAGCAATTCACCCAGTTTTCTACTCCTCTCTTATACATCCAAGAAGGGTTATTGACTTTTCAGTCTTTTCATCTTTTTACTTGTAAGGACATAAAAGCAGCTTTAAGGCTTCTTGTATGCAGACCCAGAAATCAGAGTCTTTATCATTTAAAAAATTATTTCCATTTATAATAATTTTCCTTTGTAACCTTTGTCAACACTGGACAAAGTGTTGACATATATACACATATATATACATATATATATTATACATAAAAATATGTATCTTTATATTATATATAAAAAGGGTTGTATTAGACATATAACCTTTTTGAAATGTTTTTCCTTTGCTATATAAATGTGAAAGTTCAATGAAAGCAGATATTTTGACATTTATAACTACTGCTATTCTTCCAATACCTATACCAGTGGCTAGCAATTAGTAGAAGTTCAATAAACATTTGAAGAAGGAAAGTAGGAAAAAAAAAAAACTATGCCCCAATATTATGGAAATTATCAGGCAACAAAAAAGTGTCATATTTTAAAATAAATGCTGCAATATATAATATTTATAATACAAACATATAGTAAGTATACACCTATGTTTGCAAAGTATATGAAGAGTTGGAATTTTTAAAATATTAATTTAAGTACAATTCTAGACTAAATATTATTGCCCTTTATACTACATAAACATGCAATCAGTCTGGAACAAGAAATAGAAACCTGTTCAAACTGGAGTAACATTGGTACAATGATGGACAGGATTCTACTGGAAAGATATGGATGTTTCACAAAAGCTCAAATCAATGAATAAGAGCAGTCATTTTTGCAGAATGCTGAAACAGAACTAAAAAGTTAAGAAAGAAGATAGTAAAAAGAACTGGTGCATACAAGAACACTTATTTTGTTTTTATATTTGTGTTTTCTTACTCAGTGTGGAGTTTGACTTGTTTCAACATAACTTTTTTTCTTTTTGTAATTACAGTTTCATCTATCTGGGGCAATACCACAGAGGTTTATTTTCCTATTTCTCTCTTTGAACAAATTTGTTACATCTCAATGGGCAGATGTGATAAAATTGTCCCAGAGAATGGCCCTGATGGGCTCAACCCTAGCTATATACACGTGGTCACCTAGTAAGATGGAACAGAGAATTGGGCTATGGCACAAATTGCATTTATGTTGGGGCAAGCTCCAAAATCACTGAAGATGGTGACTAAAGCCATTGAAAGACACTTGCTTCTTGGAGGAAAAGCTATAACAAAGCCAGACAGTGAATTAAAAAGAAGAGACATCACTTTGCCAAAAAAGGTCCATATAGTCATGCATGAATGTAAATGTTGGACCATAAATGCCAAGAGTAATCATGCACGGATGTGAGTGTTGGACTGTAAGTGCCAACAAATGATGCTTTTCAATTGTGGTGCTGGAGAAGACTCTTGAGAGTCCCTTGGATTGCAAAGATATCAAACCAGTCAATCCTAAAGGACATCAACCCTGAATATTCACTGTAAGGATTGATACTGAAGCTGACGCTTCAATTTTTTTTTGCCACTTGATGCAAAGAGCTGGCTCATTGGAAAAGACCCTGATGCTGGGAAAGATTGAAAGCAGGAGGAGAAGCTGGCAGTAGAGAATGAGTTAGTTAGATGGCATCACTAACTAAATGGACATGAATTTAAGTAAACTTTGGGAGAGAGTGAAGGACAGAGGTTTCTGATGTACTGAAGTCCATGTGGTTCAAAGAGTCGGACAGGACTTAGCAACTGAACAACAACAACAGCAACAGACTGTACTTATTTTTATGTGTTTTATTATATTACAGTGAATGGTAAAGATTAGTTAACTCCACACTCCTCTAAATTTTCTTGTCTGAAGAAAATAGTGCCTTGCATATGACTGCATCATTGGATCTTATCTATTTAAAACACACAAAAGATATTTTTCCATATTTTCCAGCCTAGTAAAATAAAATACTTTAACTCCCATTTTTGATGCATGATACAGGGTGCTCAGGTCTGGTGCACCGGGATGACCCAGAGAGATGGAATCGGGAGGGAGGTAGGAGGGGGGTTCTGGAAGAGGAACACATGTATACCCATGGTGGATTCATGTCAATGTATGGCAAAACCAACACGATAATGTAAAGAAAAAAATAATAATAATAATAAAAAAAAAAAACTTCACAAAAATACCTTCAAATTTCCATTATGATCTATCCACAGATTAAACAAAGTGGTGTTTACCTACCACACCTCACCCACAAACCAAAATGATGAAATCACTAACAACTTCTCCTTGAAATTTCTTGCCAATTGGTCAGAGCAGCAATACAGGAGAGAAGATAAGCCAATTAACAAAATTTAAGTGAAAAAAGAAAAAGGTTGATTTATTTTTTAAGAAAGTTTAAATAAAATTCTCTAAGACTCATCTTATTTATAAAGTGAAGATAATCATATTAATTAGACCTGCTTGAAGTATAGCATACGTTAAATAAATGTAGGATATAGTTACTACTATGTATATTGTTAATAACAAAACATTGCTGCTATGTAATTTAATGTCTTTTTATTTTCATAAATAAAATAGAGGTACAGCTTTATTTTAAGGAAAATGACAACACATCCAAAATGGTTATAATTTTACCTAACCACATCTACACTTTGGCCTTTGTTCAATAATACATTATGTGCAATATGTTTTAGTTAAAAAAAGCTGTTTCTTTCATTAGTAAACATGTGACAAGAATAATTGATGACTTTTAAGCACTAACTAGGAGCTAGTACTGGTTTTCATAGCATATTCAAAGTACCTAAATAGGTACTTTTAATTATTAGAACCATGCAAGTAACTATTAAAGCTTTATATCTGTCTCCTATCAAACAGATAGTCCTAGTGACATTATTGCCAGGAAGGAAAATTCAAATTCCATTATCTCCCATTATCTTTTAAGGCATTTTATCTCTTCTACCTCTAATTAAGTTAAAATCTGTTTCATTTTCATTACTAACTAAAACTAATTGAGTTTGTTGTTTAATCCTATCTAGAAAGTTTTCTATTGGTTAAAAAGGTAGACTTACAAATGGAATTGTTCTATAGACTCTAATCTGTAATATCAGGGCTAGAGTTTGTCAATTTTATTATTCCATTTTCTGAATTTATCTCATCAGAAAAATTTCTCACATTCAAATTCTGGATAATGTAGTTTTTGCATGTTTAAGCAGTGAGAGTTGTTTAATAGTGATAAAACTTAATCTTTGCATTTTGATAAAGAAATTGGCAAAATTGAAATAAAAAAAAATCAGTCTCCATTTATTTCAATCCAAAGAATAAAGTTTATTGTATGAACCAAGAAAGAGATAAGCCATTTTTACTTATTTTGAGTTATAAAAAATAAGATCTCAAAACCAACAAATGCTGTTCCAAATTCACAAGTGATGCTGTTTTACAAATTTTTCAGCTCATGTAGTTCAACCGTTGTACTGTAGCCAAGTCTCACTGGAGCTCTTTTAATCTTCTGCATCCACTGAGAAGATGGCAAGAATATAATCCTCAAAGCAGAGAAGAACTAGGATAAAACACAAGTACCAAACTCATTGGCCCACGGTTCACAGTAGGCTGAAAACAACAAACACTCACTCTTGGGCTTTTTTGCCTTAAGCTTCTTCCAAGGTCTGTTATTACCTCTGGCAGAAAATATAATTTAGGAACTGTCTAAGGGGGATAAGATCTAATTGAGATCTTTGTAAACTAATACTGATTTAATTTACTTTCCATGTCTATGGTAGTGTGAATACTATCATAAGATATAGATATAATGTTCTGTCAGTTTGAAATTGAGTACTCAGTTTCACACCCAGTTTTCATGCCCCAAATGATCACACAGCTTACAGTCATTTGAGATGTTACCAACAGATGGATGTGAATCTTGTGCAAGCTTACGACTATGACCATAACCGTGACTATGACTATGTCCTACACTTTTCAACCCCATGGACTGTAGCCCACCAGGCTCCTCTGTCCATGGGCCTTTCCCAGCAAGAATACGAGTGGGTTGCCATCTCTCCCTCCAGGGGATTAGTTAAGTATATGTAACTAATTAAATAGCTTACATAATGCAATGAAGTGTTACTGGACTGCCGGGGTCCAGCCCCAGAGGGTCTGCGGGTCTTGAGGGATGAGTGGCATCGGCAAAGTACTGAGCTGAGTCAATGTGTGGTGATGGAGCAGTCTCTCTCATTTATTGTTGGTTTACAGTTTTATAGCCAAAAGACATCCCCATTACATCATTACATCACCTATCATTCTATACAATTTTTGTTTTCTACCTTCCATAGCAACCTTATCATTGAGTTCATTCCCCAAACAATCATGAAACTTTCCCCTTGCAGAAGTCAGATTTCTATGTAATTAGATTTAACAATAGTATATTTACCATTTGAATGTCTTCAGCATACTTCATTCAATCATTATAAATACATCAATCTAAGTAGAAAGGTTACATTTCTCTTTTATCAGGTGCAACTATGTAGAAGCTAGAGGAAAGGGCTTAAGCTTGAAACTGTTTAATTCTAATAACCTACTCTGGTTCTTACGAGGAAAGAAGACAAAGAGATAGTTTGGAAAGAGGAAAGAGGACTAAGAGACAGTCTAGCAGCCCTGCTTTAGCAATAAAACCCTATTAACCTTATAACTACTACAATGAATTCCTATGTCTACACTATCCTAAAGCAGTTGATATCTCCAACTATGCTGGCAACAGTTATGAGCATTCCTAAGTTCCATTCCAGCCTGGTTTCTTCAAGGAAGGGAGCCTCCTCCATGGAGTGGTCAGGGGAGTGGGATGTGGAAAGGTGACCCAGATACGAGCCCTTCTGGTGGTGGCCTTGCCATGACCCCCAGAGAGCTCTTGGTAAACTCCCCAGTAAGGAGTAGTAATCTATTTAAATGTCCCTTTCATTCCTCCTTAGCCCCCAGGGAAGGCAATCCACCTTCCCAGATCCTCTGGTCGATAAGGTCTGGAGGGATTATCTCTGGACGAATTCTTTCCAACTGGGACTGACCTACTGAGATGAGCCAATGCTCCGAGCATGAACAGAACTCCCAAGAAAAATATGGGGTGGGGGGGGAGGGGCTAGCCCGGGATGCCCCGATAAAGAAAGTCAGCTTTGCAATTTCTTTCTTAGTCTCGTGACCTTGTCATCCAAGCAAGGGGGCATCCTGATGGCTCCCAGCACTGGACTGCATCCATTTCTGCATTCACCTTAATCATTTTAATGTGAGAAAAACTTAATTTCTTTTAATGTATTTCCCCAATGAAAGATCATTAAAAACCTTGGTCAAGAACATGGATATGTAATAGAAAAAATAAAGAATGACATTTTCAGTTTGCTAGAAATATAACATGCATGATTATACCTACTCTATAAGGGAACAAGAGAAAGTGGCTTATAAAAATGTTTTAGAGAATGTTATATAGTAATATACTCAAGTGTGACTGTTTGTAAAAATGTCAAATTTTATCTATTGAGAATGTAAAAGATTTACTTTAATACTTGCACATGGGAAGGCGGTGCACTAAATGTAATGGTGAGTTTCTACATTGCTCTTCTCAACATCAGTAGTATTTTATATAAATGAATATTCTATATTATATATTGCAATCAGTTAGTAGAAATATTAAAGATATCCAAATCTGATAACAGTGATATTATCAGGAAAAAGGTAATATTGAAATTTTGAAAATGTCACCTAAGGATAGATGCAGCAAAACAGTGACTTTCCAGTTATCATTGTCATTTTAAATTTTGATGAGAGAAATTCAGTGCACTAAATGGATAAATCGTTTTTGATGGGGGATGATATTTACCATCTCAAGAAGTTAAGAAAAGCAATGATAGAAGAACAAAACAAGTGGTGTATATACAACATTTTCATCAAATGGCAAAATCTTGAGCGTGAAAGCAAAGTTTTTAGAGTTTATAAGATTTTTTGATGTGAGCCATTTTTAAAGTCCTTATTGAATGTGTTACAACAGTCTTCTGTTTTATGTTTTGGATTTTTGGCTGCAAGGCATAGAGATCTTAGCTCCTTGACCAGGGATAAAACACACACACACACACCTGCATTGGAAGGCAAAGTCTTAACCACTGGACCACCCAGCAAGTTCTAAGAATTTATTCTGAAACAATACCGCTTCTCATATAATTATTTTAAAGGTACATTTACATATAATGAATGTTAGTGATTAAAAAAATTAAATACATAATTGTGATTTAAGCATAAAACATTGTGTGAATAATCATAGCCTTTAAGCAAAATCATTGTTTTTAGAATATTTAAGGCTCTCCTCTCTAACATTTTAAAAAAGTATATTATTAAACTTTGAATACATGCAGAAAATTAAAGTTGGATTATTAAAAGACAATTTTTATCAAGTCAACAATGTAAATAAATCTTTGCAAACAATTATTCAAATGTTACTTCCTATATTAAACCTATATTCTGATTTGTCATTTTTTTCTATTGCAGTTTGATTTAAAATATTTAATTTATGTTTAAGTAGTTTGGCATTATATGTATAAGGACATATCTAAAATCAGCTTAAAAATCATTATTAATAAGTAAATGCTCAAAAATGTAGTCTTTATTATCTGTAGAACCTCATTTTCCACATTTCTTATGAAATTCTTTGTTAGGTCAGGTAGTGCTCTGGTGCTCACTTTATATTTCTTAGAGCCCATCACAGCCAGATAATTCCCTCTGCACCAGTGAATGATGAAAATCCAGTGTTGAATTTTAATATTTCCAGTTCTAAGTAATTCAGTGGAGAGTAAAGATCTATCCTAGATGTACTTTCCTTCAAGCAATGCCACACACTACAGTCATTCAGAAACCTCAGAGGCCAATGGCTCAGCAGTACAAGGCTCAAACTGGCAACATGCCTGCAGCAGCATTAACTTTTGATTTTTGCTGGTGCTTGTTTTCTATTTTTAACATTGCATATAAGTGTCAGAATTCAGATTGTCATATAATGGCAAAACACAAATGCAGTGATATCCATGGCTTTCCTGCAACCTGTCTTGATTTCCCTTGACCCTCCTTAAGCATGTAACTTATCTCTAAGAACTATGATCAGCACGTAATGATGCCTACACATTTGGAAGGAATGATAAAGTGAAGAGTGAAAAACACTTTGAAAGGATGATTTAACACCATACACAAAAATAAACTCAAAATGGATTAAAGATCTAAATGTAAGACCAGAAACTATAGAACTCCTAGAGGAAAACATAGGCAAAACACTCTCTGACATAAATCTCAGCATGAGCCTCTATGACCCACCTCCCAGAGTAATGGAAATAAAAGCAAAAATAAACAAATAGGACCTAATTAAACTTGAAAGCTTTTGCACAACAAAGGAAACTATAAGCAAGGTGAAAAGACAGCCTATGGAATGGGAGAAAATAATAGCAAATGAAGCAAATGAGCTGAATGAGCTGCTTGTATATTTTTGAGAGAATCAATCTCAAAAATATACAAGCAAAAAATTAATCTCAAAAATATACAAGCAGCTCATTTAGCTCAATACCAGAAAAAATAAATGACCCAATCAAAAAATGGGCCAAAGAACTAAATAGACATTTTTTCCAAAGAAGACATACAGATGGCTAACACGTGAAAAGATGCTCAACATCACTCATTATCAGAGAATGCAAATGAAAACCACAATGATGTACCATCTCACGCTGGTCAGAATGACTACTATCAAAAAGTCTACAAACAAAAAATTCTGGAGAGGGTATGGAGAAAAGGGAACCTTCTTACACTGTTGGTGAGAATGCAAACTAGCACAGCCACTATGGAGAAGAGTGCCAAGATTCCTTAAAAAACTGGAAATAGAACTGCCATATGATCCAACAATCCCACTGCTGGGCATACACACCAAGGAAACCAGAATTGAAAGAGACACGTGTACCCCAATGTTCATGGCAGCACTGTTTACAATAGCCAGGACATGGAGCAACCTAGATACCTATCAGCAGGTGAATGAATAAGAAAGCTGTGGTAAATATACGCAATGGACTATTACTTAGCTATTAAAAAGAATGCATTTTAATCATTTCTAATGAAGTTTCCTGGTGGCTCAGACGGTAAAGCTTCTGCCTACAATGTGGAAAACTTGGGTTCAATCCCTGCGTCAGGAAGATCTCCTGGAAAAGGAAATGGCAATCCACTCCAGTATTCTTGGCTAGAAAATCTCATGGACGGAGGAGCTTGGTAGGCTACAGTCCATGGGGTCGCAAAGAGTCGGACACGACTGAGCAACTTCATTTTTCACTAGTGAGGTGGATGAAACTGAAGCCTATTATACAGAATGAAGTAAGCCAGAAAGAAAAACATCAGTACAGCATATTCATGCATGTATGTGGAATTTAGAAAGACAGTAACAACGACCTGATACATGAGACAGCAAAAGAGACACAGATATAGACTTCTGAACTCTGTGAGAGAAAGCAAGGGTGGGATGATTTGAGAGAATAGTGATGAAATGTGTGTATTACAATATGTGAAACAAGTAATCAGTCCATCTTCAGTGCATGAAACAGGGCAATCAAAGCCGGTGCACTGGGACAACCCAGAGGGATGGGATGGGGAGGGAGGTGCGAGGAGTTTCGGGATGAGGACACATGTACACCCGTGGCTGATTCATGTCAACATATGGCGAAAACCACCACAGTGTTAATAAGGCAATTAGCCTCCAATTAAAATAAATGAATCAGTTTTTTAAAAAAGGATGATTTGCAGCAAACAAAAGAGTCATGTAGCTTTCATTCTGTGGCTCTTGTCTACCTGTGCTTGTTGACTGAAGTCCCGTTATAATAATTCTGAAGATTTTGCTGTGGAATCCAAAAGTAAATCAAAATATGAAAGTACTCATAACTGATCCTTGATAACCTCAGTAATGAAAGGATGAAGAAAAGTAAACATTCCTGCAGAAACGATTTGCTTTTTATTAGGCACATTAGACTAGAGACCAACCAATAATTTATAATTCTATAGTATATAATTCAAAATATAATACTCTCCAGCATTGAAAGAAATAGTTCTGGAATGGTAAGCAGAGAGTTATATCTTTAGATGTACTTAAATATGCATAGCTACGAGATATGAAATGTGTCACCATGTCACCCCATGAACTCAGCTTAAAAGAAAACTCTGAAAGATTGAAATAATTGTCTTAATATCTATTTATTAAAATATAAACAATTTTATAATACCGATATTCCTCAGTTTCTTGCTTAAAATTTATTTACTTTTAATTTAAGATAGTTCTAATTAGCTTAGTAATGCAGCTTCTAATCACATAAACATAAAACTCAGGAAAATAACAAGGTAAAGGAAGAAATTCTCAGAGAAAACAAACTATGCCTTTAGGAATTGATTGTGCACACACACACACACACACAAAGGGAACACAAAATGCAAAAAGCACAATCTGAGATGATGTTGTTCAAGACTACGTGGCCCCACATTGCATAGTCAACCTCAAGGCTATACCTGCAGAAATTTAAGCACAATTACATAATTATCTCTTAGAACAAGAACTTTGAATATTAAATAAAGACCTAAATATTTTGCCTGAAACATTTAGAGGAATGTACAGCTCTCTCTACATATTCACATATGGGTATAATTTATAAAATTTAAATAGTTTTTTTTGTGAATATAATTTAAATATGAACCTGTATATTGAAGGGCCTATTTCTATTTAATAATAAATATTAAATAGAAAGTTATGCAAGAGAAAAAGACAAGAGAGTTCTGCCCAAAATTCACTTAATGCATTTGTAGAAAAATGGTAGATTTCAAAAGATCTTTTTCAATTTATACACAATAATCTATAAATAGCTCCCACTCTTTTATAATTAGAATAATGCATAAAAGTACATATGTTGTTTTAAAGTTCATTAGTAGTTGGGACAAATGTAATAAAAATGTATTGTGCACCTATGCCTTGCCTATTTACTGTTGTTGTTCAGTCCCTCAGTTGTGTCTGACTGTTTCAATCTCATAAACTGCAGCATGCTAAGTTTCCCTGTCCTTCACCATCTCCTGAAGTTTACTCAAACTTATGTCCAATGAGTTGGTGATGCCATCCAACCATCTTGTTTTCTGTTGCTGCCTTCTTCTCCCACTTTCAGTCTTTCCCAGAATCGAGGTCTTTCCCAGTGACAAGTCTCTTCACATATGGTGGCCAAAGTACTGGAGTGTCAGCGTCAACATTGGTCCTTCCAATGAATATTCAGTGTTGATTTCCTTTAGGATGGACTGGTTGGATCTCCTTGCAGTTCAAGGGACTCTCAAGAGTCTTCTCCAACACCGCAGTTCAAAAGCATCAATTCTTCAGCGCTCAGCCTTCATTATGGTCCCACTCTAATATCCATACATGGCTACTGGAAAAACCACAGCTTTCACTAGATGGACCTTTGTTGGTAAAGTGATATCTCTGCTTTTTAATATGCTGTCTAGGTTTGTCATAGCTTTTCTTCCAAGGAGCAAGTGTCTTTCAATTTCAAGGCTGCAGTCACCATCCACAGTGATTTTGGAGCCCTAGAAAATAAAGTCTGTCACTGTTTCCATTGTTTTTCCATCTACATGCCATGATCTCAGTTTTTTGAATGTTGAGTTTTAAACCAGCTTTTTCACTCTCTCTTTCACCTTCATCAAGAGGCTTTTTAGTTTCTCTTAGCTTTCTGCCATAAAGGTGGTGTCATCTGCATATCTGAGGTTATTGGTATTTCTCCTGGCAATCTTGATCCCAGTTTGTGCATCATCCAAGACTATGTATTACTTATTTGAGCACAATATGTTATAAGATATTTTTGTGTGAATGTTTCTATAGGCAGAAGGATTTATAAAGGCCTAAAATATGCCTCTTTGACATATTAATCATTATAAATTGGTTATTTTCAGAGAAACAGCACATGGGGAAGGACTCTGAAAACCAAGTAGAACCTGCCTTTTTGTAAGAAAAGGCAAAAAATTTAACTTTTGCACTGATCTGGGTTCAATCCCTGGGTAGGGAAGATCCCGCAGAGAAGGGAAAGGCAACCCACTCCAGTATTCTGGCCTGGAGAATTTCGTGGACTGTATAGTCCATGGGTCACAAAGAATCAGACACGACTGTGAGACTTTCACTTTACAATTCTTACAGAAATCTCCATGTACTTGAATGTCTCACTTCTGTACCTGAAGCAGAAGGATGACCAAATACCTGGAAACTTATCAGTGGAGAAGACAATGACTTAATCCTACAATACAATCATCCTTGTTTACTGTGTGTTTTCTTGTAACACCTGTGACTGACTGTCTTCTCTCTCAACACCCTATTCTATCTTTTGCAGAGGGAGGTATTTAAGATACAGGCTTTGGATATTTTGATGAGTTATTCAGATTTTTTTTTAATCTCTCCCATTTATATGTGTTATCAAAATTTGCTTGACTTTCTCCTATTCATCTGTTTAATGTCAATGTAATTATTAGGCAAGCTGAAGAAAATTTATTTTTCCCCAATATCTCCATAACGCAACCCTTTGAGGAAAAGACATTCCCAAGTTACAGTATTTTCAGGGGACCTGTGTTCTGTTTGATGAGAAGAATAGACACAGATAGAGTTATTAAGTACAGGGCAAGATCCTGGAAAAAAAAAAAGTGATTGCTTGGGAAATTTCAGTGTTGTGATGAAAATCTCTGTAGCAGAAATTCAAGATTATCTCCTACATATAGGATGCCTGAGGCTGACTTCAGGCATTGTTCAACCAAAGAAAACAAACAATATGATCAAGACTCGCTTGCTATCTCTTGGTTCTACTGTACTCTATACACATATTTCATGTTTTTGTGCTGTAAATAAATGTCTTCTCTGTGGTTAAGGAAGAGAGTTGCTAGAAACAGCTTCAAGTGAAGTTACTTCACATATATAATAATGGATCCTTAAAGGCAATGGGTAAGTTTTAGTGGAAACAGTGACAGACTTTATTTTGAGGGGGCACCAAAGTCACTGCAGATGGTGACTGCAGCCATGAAATTAAAACACACTTGCTCTTTGTATGAAAAGTTATGTCCAAAATAAACATGATATTAAAAAGCAGGGACATCACTTTGCCAACAAAGGTCTGTCTAGTCAAGGCTATGGTTTTCCCAGTGGTCATGAATGGATGTGAGAGTTGGACTATAAAAGAAGCTGAGTGCCAAAGAATTGATGCTTTGGAACTGTGGTATTGGAGAAGACTCTTGAGAGCCCCTTGGACAGCAAGGAGATACAACCAGTCCATCCTAAAGAAGATCAGTCCTGAATATTCATTGGAAGGACTGATGTTGAAGCTGAAACTCCAATACTTTGGCCATCTGATGCAATGAACTGACTCACTGGAAAAGTCCCTGATTGTGGGAAAGATTGAAGGCCAGAGGAGAAGGGGATGACCGAGGATGAGATGGCTGGATGGCATCACTGACTCAATGGACATGGGTTTGAGTGGTCTCTGGTAGTTGGTGGTGGACAGTGAGGCCTGGCATGCTGTGGTTCATGGGGTCACAAAAAGTCAGACACGACTGAGCAACTGACCTCAGTTGAACTGAAGTTTCCTTAACTGGCTCTGGCAGAGAAGACTTGGAAAGGGTTTTTGTTAGCCTGACTCAAGTCACACGTCTTTATCTGAATAAACTGTGGTCTGGGGAAAATGACACTAAAACAGAACAGGACGTTCTGACGCTCTCCAGATACAAATCCTCTCCGTGTGCCACATTTCTTATTTGTAAGAAATAGGCTTCATTTAGTCTCCTGGGTCTTGCCTGAGTTCCAAGGGGCAGATTCAAACAATCGTATATCAGAGAAGGGATGGAATGCAGAAACAAAGGAGAAGCAATCAAATAATAATAGTGCCTTCATGGGGAAGATCCTGGCCTTTCTTCTATACACTATACACAACAATATATTTGAGTTTTTCTATAGGAACTAACAAAATTCAACATCCAAAAAAACTAACATCATGCATCTGGTCCCATCTCACTGCATCGTAAATAGAAGGGGAAAAAGTGGAAGCAGTTTCAGATTTTATTTTCTTGGGCTCCAAAATCAGTGTGCACAGCAACTGCAGCCACAAAATTCAAAGACGCCTGCTCCTTGGAAGGAGAGCTATGACCAACCTAATCAGTATATTAAAAAACAGAGTTGAAAATCAGAGACATCACTTTGCCAACAAAGTCCATATATTCAAAGTTTTGGTGTTCCATTATTCAGGTACAGATATGAGAGTTGGACCATAAGGAAGGTTGAGTGTCAAATAAGTGATGTTTTTGAACTGTGGTACTGGAGAAATCTCTCTCTTGAGAGTCCCTTGGACTGCTAAATCAAACCAGTCAGTCCTAACGGAAATCAACCTTGAATATTCATTGGAAGGGCTAATGCTGAAGCTGAAGCTCCAATACTTGGGCCACCTGATGCAAAATGCCAACTCATTGGAAAAGACCCTGATGCTGGGAAAGATCAAACACAAAAGGAGAAGAGGGCAGTAGAGGATGAAATGTTTGGTTAGCATCACTGACTCAATGGGTATGAATCTGAGCAAACTCCAGGAGACAGTGAAGGGCAGAGAAGTGCTGCAGTCCATGGGGTGGTAAAGAATCAGACACTACTTAATGACTGAACGACAACAACAAGAACCAGGCCACAGTCAAGGTGGAGGATGACAACTTCAGGGTGAGCACAAGATTCCTGTAGCACTGCCCTGTTACCTCACCAACAGTCAGAGGACAGTCTGCACACAGTGGAAGATAAAAGACTCTGATCCCTTCCCCCAAACAGTTCTCCCTTTAAAAACTTTAATAAAAATAAAAAATAAAATAGCAAATGCTGTTTAAAAAAAAAAAAACTTTAATAGTTTAGTGGAATCTTCAGAGCTGGTTATTTTTTGGACACAAGTCCTCCTCTCCCTGGGTTGCTAGCCTAATAAATAAAGCAGTCTTTCCTTTTCCAATCAACATTTGCTGCTTGGGTATTTGTCAGGGGATGTTTAACTCTAAGGAGTCCAATATGTCTCACTTTTCTTCCTTTGTGTGCCATTTCTCAAGGATTTTCTGTTCCTTATCAGCTCCTATTCTGGAACGAGTAGAGCTGCACGCAGTTCTCAGGACTGAGATCATGAGAAAGGGCATCTACTTGGATCCCTTTCGGTTATTCCCTTCTATGCTTTCTTTCAGCATCAACTACCTTGTATGTATTAGACTCTCCATTTTGTTGCAATTAATGGCACTTCATCTTGTGTAATCATTTTACCAAAGTTATAAAAGCCTGCATTTCTGCTAATAAAACACCCTTGCTCCACTAGAGACCTGGGTCCCCCATGTCCTTCTTTCTGTCTCTCTTTCTTTTCATCAACTCTGGTCCACCTGGCCCCGGTCTGACAAGACCACAGAAGACCACTTTCAGCTAAGAGCAGCTGAATCTGAGTAGGGTAAAAAACATCATTAGACAGTTTTAAACTAAATGCTCACTCCTGGAATATGTTTTAGGAACAGAGCAGAGTGACAGCAATTACACCAGTTCTGCATATAAGAGAGGAGTAATTCTCTGGAAAAAGAAGTGCCAGGCATGTTGTATGTAGTTGTATTCAGTTCATGCTCTCTTGGAACAAGTGGCCTCCAAGGAAGAAATTAATATTTCAAATAGAAGAGTGGATTCGACACTTTACAAGAGACCACAAACCCAGGTCCTATGAAAATTAATGAGAGATGAATCATATGAATGTATGAAATTCATACATTCATGTATGACTTCATGTATGAAAAAAAGAGAGTTATAAACAAATAAAACTGATTCTTATAATGATGAAGTCCCTAGTAATAAAATTTTACTATGATTGAAACTGAGCAGGACCCTCTGATTCTGTCCAAAAGCCTTTTGTTGTTCTCTGAGTCTAGTTTGTAGGAAAAGACTTCAACATTCTAGACCTTCCTTGAGTTCCACAGGATAGATTCAAAAGGTTAATAAAAGGGAAAAAGGATGAATAGCCAAGAAATAATATGCAGTGATAAAGCAGGGCCCTGGGTCTTTCTCAAGAGATATTCAAAACAATATATCTTTGAGTCCTTCTGCAGGAATTAAGGCTGCCTCTTGGGTGGAGGATGGTAATTTCAGGCTAAGCACAAAATTTCTGGAAAATCCCCCTGTTACCTAAGCACCAATCAATCAGAAGAAAATCACATACGCTGCAACCCTCACTCCACATTTTGCCTATAAAATCTCTTCCCCCCAAACCACTGGATCTTTGCTTATCAGCTGCCCATTCTCTTTGTTGTACCCTGCAATAAGTGCTTCTTTGTTCCAAATTCTGACATTTTGGTTTGGCTCTACTGTGTTTTGGGTACATGAACTTGTATTTGGCAACAAAATGACAACCACATTACTTCTGACTAGTATTTATTAAGCACCTATGCTCTGTCTAGCATACTATATAGTTTGTCTCATTCAATTTTCAACAGAAGCTCAATGAGATACATTTTATTATTATCTCTATATAGCAAAGGAGAATTTGAAACATTTCTGGTTTTATTAACTTGGGTTCACAGCCAGTTTAAAAAAAAAAAAATGAGAGAGAGAGAGAGTCAAGATTCACAGTCAGATTTTATTTCAAATGTCATGTTCTTAACTAAATAGCCTGTTACATTTTTAGTTCCTCAAAGCAGGAATTGTGCTTTTTAAAATCTGTATGCTCAGTGCCTATAATTTCATCTGGCACACTGTATGTGAATATGTGCTTGTTTAATGACTACATAAATGTGGATGCATCTTCCAGCTTGGAAGTCTCAGATTTCCCCTTTTGAACTATTCTCAGCATGAAGTTTCTTAAGAAGTATTCTTCTTTCTTACTTATAAACCCATAGAAAGATTGCACAGCAGGCATTTCCCTTCCAAATAATGCTAGATTTATTTGTCCATTTTTTTTTTTAAACTATGAATCGAGGGATTTCTATAAGTGTCTAGTACTATTTGGGCCCTTACAACCAAAGAAACATCTGAGTCAGGAGTTTATATTCTAGTGGGAAAAAAGGAGAGGGATAATAAACAGTGAACATAATACAGAAATAAATTACCGACTATAGTAGAAAACAAATACTATGGGAAAAATAAGACATCAGTTTAGTTCAGTCATTCAGTCATGTCCGATTCTTTTGAGACCCATGGACTGCAGCACACCAGGCCTCCCTGTCCATCATCAACTCCCGGAAATTGCTCAAACTCATGTACATCGTGTCAATGATGCCATCCAATCATCTCATCCTCTATTGTCCCCTTCTCCTTCCGCCTTCAATCTTTCCCAGCGTCAGGGTCTTTTCCAAGCATTCAGTTCTTCGCATCAGGTGGCAAAAGTATTGGAGGGTCAGCTTCAGCATCAGTCCTTCCAATGAATATTCAGGACTGATTTATTTTATGATGGACTAGTTTGATTTCCTTGCTGTCCAAGGGGCTTCCAATAATGTAAGGGAAATCTGGCATGCAGGGGGTTAGAGAAAAGAAAGAAAGCAGTGATACAAAAATAGGCTGTACCACATGAACATGTTTCAGTAATTGCCATGAAAAAGCAAATTGACTTTTAAATTTATTTTTATTTATTTATTCGACTGCTCCAGGTCTCAATTACAGCATATAATATCTTCCATCTTCCTTGCAGCATGCATGATCTCTAGTTCAATTGTGCAAAATCTTAATTGTGGCATGTAAGATCTAGTTCCCCCACCAGGTGACCAGGTATCAAACCCAGGGTCTCTGCATTAGGAGCATGGAGTGTCAGCCAAAGGACCAGCAGGGAAGTCTGAGTCAATTCTCATAAAATGTGTGCATTTTCTTAATGTTTATTTTAAAAAGTTCTTTTAGCGGAGGCGAAATAAGATGGCAGAGGAATAGGATGGGGAGACCACTTTCTCCCAAACAAATACACCAAAAGAACATTTAAAAACTGAGCAAACTCCATAAAACAACATCTGAATGCTGGCAGAGGACATCAGGCATCCAGAAAGGCAGCCCATTGCCGACGAAAGAAGGTAGGACAAAAAAGAAAAAAAAAATTAAAAAGAGAGTCAAAGAGTTAGGGACGGAGATCCGTCCTGGGAAGGGAGTCTCATAAAAGAGAGAGGTCTCTGAACACGGGGAAACATTCTCCCTGGCTGATCTGTGGTGAATCTCAGAGGGCAAAATAACCAGGAGTAAAAACAGATAAATAATTAAGCCCCCTAGATTATGTCCCTAACTGTAACTCCCAGCGGAGCGGCGGCCTGGGCGCCCCATCCCCTACTAGCCAGCATGGACTGCTCAGGGAGGGGCGGCCCACGCGCTTTGGAAGAGGACTGGGACTGAACGCCAGGGGCAGACTGAGGGAGCTAACCGGAGATAGCAAACTAGACTGCGTGGCAGCTTGCTGGCAGAAGAGCCCCCGCCAGGCCCGTGCACAGAACAGGGGGCTGCATGCCCCAGGGCAGCCTGAGGGAGCTAACCAGAGACAGCAACCTAGACTGCAGGGCAGCTTTCCCGCAGAAGAGCCCCCCCGCGGCGAAGCCCAAGCACAGAACAAAGGGCAGCGCAGAGTCCATCCACTGCCCCAGGCGGGGCAGCCGGGCAGAGCTGGGCGGCTGCGGGCTGCTAACCGGCCCAGCCCCTGCTGGAGAGCAGCAGGCACATCGCGGCCCCATTGAGGCTTCCGCTGCCAAACCGCAGGGAGAACTAGGTACTAACCAAGACTTCTTGGGATTCTGGACGGACGCCGCCAGCTATCGGTGCTCCACACACCTGAGAAGGCGCGCCCAGCTGCAGGCCGAGAAAACCGAGCGGCTGGGCTGGGGGAGGGGAGAAGCCGGAGCCCCCAACCACACAGGGCAGGCGACCAAGAGCCTGAGCAGAGGGGACAGGGAAAACGCACCCGCCAGGAGCGGGGACAAACCCCAGAGCGCTGAATAGACACTGAAGAGGCCAGCAAACAGAAGACGCTAAAATAAGCAGAGGGAACTGCTTTGGAACTGACAGGAGCAACGGATTAAATCCCTGCAGTTGGCACAGACTACATAGAAAGGAGTCTATAGACCATGAGAAGTACAAGCCGGACCAAGGAACTATCTGAAAATGAACTGACCCCTCACTGTACGCAACAGCACCAGAGAAAGCCTTAGATACAATTTTACTAGGAACATCTTTTAAATTTTTAAAACTTTTTATACTATATATTTTTTTTATTTTATTTTTTATTTTTATATTTGTATTCTTTTAATTTTTAAGTCCCCTATAACCCCTTTAATTTTTTTAGTTTTCTTTATTTTTATTTTCCTTTTTAATCTCCTCTTTCTCTCTTTTTTATTTTCCATTTTTTAATTTTTATTTATTTTCTTTCCTTTTATATCCCTTCTTTTTCCCTTTTTTATTTTTAATTTTTTTCATTATATTATTATTTTTTAATTTTATTCTTTCTTTTTTTTGTAAACATATTTTTGAGAATCCAACCTTTACTCTAGATTTTTAATTTTTGCTTTTTAGTATTTGGTATCAACTTTGTATCTTTAAGAACCCAAGCTTCAGTACCCATTGTTACTTGGGAGTGAGATCACTGGCCTGACTGCTCTCTCCCCATTTTTGACTCTCCTTTTTTTTCTTTTTTCTCCCACCAAGTCACCTCTATCATTCCCCTCCCCCTTATCTTCTCTACCCAACTCTGGGAATCTGTTTGAGTGTTACAAGTTGGGAAGAACACTGAGATAATTGACCACTGGCTGGATCCCTCTCTGTCCATCTGATTCCTTCTTTTCTCTCTCTGGCCACTTTTGTTTCCTTCCTCCCTCTTCTCCCTTCGGTCTAACTCTGTGAACATCTCTGAGGGATCCAGGCTGTGGAGAGCACACAGGGAAGTGACCAGTGGCCACTTCACTCTCTCACTATCTGATTCCTCTCTTCTCCTTCTGTTCACCTCTATCTCTCTCCTCCCTCTTCTCCATGCCATGTAACTCTGTGTACCTGTCTGGGTGTCCCTCACTGGGGAGAAATTTTTCATCATTAAACTAGACGTTCTACCATCATTACTACATAGATAGAGGAGTCCTGAGGCTACTGGAAGACAGGAGGCTAAGCCTAAATCCTGAGAATTCCAGAGAACTCCTGGATCCAGGAGCTAATTAATTGATAGGAGCACATCAAATGCCTCCATACTGAAACTGAAACCAAGCACCCCCTAAGGGCCAACAAGCTCCAGAGTAAGATATACCAAGCAAATTCTCCAGCAACACAGGAACATAGCCTGGAGCTTCAATAAACAGGCTGCCTAAGGTCACACCAAGCCCACCAACATATGAAAACTCTTAATGGACACTTCATTGCTCGTTAGAGTGAGGAAACCCAGATCCATCCACCAGAACACCACACAAGCTTTCCCAACCAGGAAACTTCAACAAACCACACATCCAACTCCACCCATAGTGGGGAAGCTCCACAATAAAGAGATAACACAGCAATATAAATAAGATGAAAAGCCAGAGAAATACCCAGCAGGTAAAGGAAAAGGATAAATGTCCTCCAGACCAAACAAAAGACAAGGAGATAGAATATCTACCTGATAAAGAATTCCTAATAATGATAGTGAAAATGACCCAAAATCTGGAAAACAAATTGGAGTTACAGTTCAATAACCTGCAGGCAAGGACTGAGAAGATGCAAGAAAGATTTAACAAGGACTTAGAAGAAATGAAAAAGAGTCAAAATACAATGAATAATGCAATAAATGAGATAAAAAAAACATCCTGGAGGGAACTAACAGTAGAATAACAGAGATAGAAGACAGGATAAGTGAGGTAGAAGACAGAATGGTAGAAATAAAAGAAACAGAGAGGAAAAATGAAAAAAAGAATTAAAAGAAATGAGGACAATCTCAGAGACCTCTGGGACAATGTTTAACACACCAACATTCGAATTATAGGAGTCCCAGAAGAAGAAGACAAAAAGAAAGACCATCAGAAAATTATTGAGGAGATAATAGTTGAAAACTTCCTTAAATTGGGAAAGGAAATAACCACTCAAGTTCATGAAACCCAGAGAGTCCCAAACAGGATGAACCCAAAGCGAAACACCCCAAGACACGTATTAATCAAATTAACAAATATCAAACACAAAGAGCAAATATTGAAAGCAGCAAGCGAAAAACAACAAATAACTCACAAGGGGAATCCCATAAGGATAACAGCTGATCTCTCAATAGAAACACTTCAGGCCAGAAAGGAATGGCAGAACATACTTAAAGTCATGAAAGAAAATAATCTACAACCCCGATTACTGTACCCAGCAAGGATCTCATTCAAATTTGAAGGAGAAATCAAAAGCCTTACAGACAAGCTAAAGCTAAGAGAATCCCGCAACACCAAACCAGCGCTCCAACAAATGCTAAAGGATCTCCCCTAGACAGGAAACACGGATAGGGTATATAATCTCAAACCCAAAACAATAATGAAAATGGCAACGGGATCATACTTATCAATAATTACCTTAAATGTAAACGGGTTGAATGCCCCAACCAAAAGACAAAGATTGGCCGATTGGATACAGAAACAAGACCCCTATATATGTTGTCTACAAGAGACCCACCTCAAACCTAGGGACACATATAGACTGAAAGTTAAAGGCTGGAAAAAGATATTCCATGCAAATAAAGACCAAAAGAAAGCAGGAGTGGCAATGCTCATATCAGATAAAGTAGACTTTAAAATAAAGGCTGTGAAAAGAGATAAAGATGGACATTACATAATGATCAAAGGATCAATCCAAGAAGAAGAAATAACAATTATAAAGATATATGCACCCAACATAAGAGCACCACAATATGTAAGGCAAATGCTATCAAGTATGAAAGGGGAAATTAACAATAACACAATAATAGTGGGAGACTTTAATACACCACTCACACCAATGGATACATCAACTAAACAGAAGATTAACAAGGAAACTCAAACTTGAAATGATACAATAGACCAACTAGACCTAATGGATATCTATAGGACATTCCACCCCAAAAAATGAATTTCACATTTTTTCAATCGCACATGGGACCTTCTCCAGAATAGATCACATCCTGGGCCATAAATTTAGCCTTGGTAAATTCAAAAAAACTGAAATCATTCCAAGCATCTTTTCTGACCACAATGCAGTGAGATTAGGTATCAATTACAGGAGAAAACCATTCAAAACCTCCAACATATGGAGGCTCAACAACACACTGCTGAATAACCAACATATCACAGAAGAAGTCAAAAAAGAAATCAAAATATGCATAGAAATGAATGAAAATGAAAACACAACAACCCAAAACCTATGGGACACTGACAAAGCAGTGCTAAGGGGAAAGTTCATAGCAATACAAGCTCACCTCAGGAAACAAGAAAAAAGTCAAATAAATAACCTAACTTTACACCTAAAGCAACTAGAAAAGGAAGAGATGCAGAAGCCCAGGTCTAGTAGAAGGAAAGAAATCATAAAGATCAAGGCAGAAATAAAGGCAAAGGAAACAAAAGAGACCATAGCAAAAATCAACAAAGCCAAAAGCTGGTTCTTTGAGAAGATAAATAAAATTGACAAACCATTAGCCAGACTCATCAAGAAACAAAAGGGAGAGGAATCAAATCAACAAAATTAGAAATGAAAACGGAGAGATCACAACAGAAAACACAGAAATACAAAAGATCAAAAGAGACTATTATCAGCAACTATATGCAAATAAACTGGACAACCTGGAAGAAATGGACAAATTCCTAGAAAAGTACAACTTTCCAAGAGTAAACCAGGAAGAGATAGATAATCTTAACAAATCCATCACAAGCAAGGAAATTGAAACTGTAATCAGAAATCTTCCAAAAAGCAAAAGCCCAGGACCAGATGGCTTCACAGCTGAATTCTACCAAAGATTTAGAGGACAACTAACACCTATTCTACTCAAACTCCTCCAGAAAATTGTAGAGGAAGGTAAACTTCCAACTCATTGTATGAGCCCACCATCACCCTAATTCCAAAACCCAACAAAGATGCCACAAAAAAGGAAACTACAGGCCAATATCACTGATGAACTTAGATGCAAAAATCTTTAACAAAATTCTAGCAAATAGAATCCAACAACACATTAAAAAGATCATACATCATGATCAAGAAGGCTTTATCCCAGGGATGCAAGGATTCTTCAATATTCGCAAATCAATCAATGTAATACACCACATTAACAAATTGAAAAATAAAAACCACATGATTATCTCAACAGATGCCGAGAAAGCCTTTGACAAAATTCAACATCCATTTATGATAAAAACCCTCCAAAAAGCAGGAATAGAAGGAACATACCTCAACATAATAAAAGCTATATATGACCAACCCACAGCAAACATTATCCTCAATGGTGAAAAACTGAAAGCATTTCCCCTGAAGTCAGGAACAAGACAAGGGTGCCCACTCTCACCACTACTATTCAACATAGTTTTGGAAGTCTTGGCCACAGCAATCAGAGCAGATAAAGAAATCAAAGGAATCCAGATTGGAAAAGAAGAAGTAAAACTCTCACTGTTTGCAGATGACATGATCCTCTACATAGAAAACCCTAAAGACGCTACCAGAAAATTGCTAGAGCTAATCAGTGAATATAGTAAAATTTCAGGATACAAAATCAACACACAGAAATCTCTGGCATTCCTATACACTAACAATGAGAAAGCATTAAGAGAAATTAAGGAAACAATTCCATTCACCATTGAAACAAAAAGAACAAAATACTTAGGAGTATTTCTACCTAAAGAAACAAAAGACTTCTATATAGAAAACTATAAAACACTGATGAAGAAATCAAAGAGGACACAAATAGATGGAGAAATATACCGTGCTCATGGATTGGAAGAATCAATATAGTGAAAATGAGTATACTACCCAGAGAAATTTATAGACTCAATGCAATTCCTATCAAGCTACCAACGGTATATTTTGAGAACTAGAACAAATAATTTCACAATTTGTATGGAAATACAAAAAAACTCGAATAGCCAAAGCAATCTTGAGAAAGAAGAATGGAACTGGAGGAATCAACCTACCTGACCTTAGGGTATACTACAAAGGCACAGTCATCAAGACAGTATGGTACTGGCACAAAGACAGAAATATAGATCAATGGAATAGAATAGAAAGCCCAGAGATAAATCCACACATCTATGGACACATTATCTTTGACAAAGGAGGCAAGAATATACAAGGGAGAAAAGACAATCTCTTTAACAAGTGGTGCTGGGAAAACTGGACAGCCACTTGTAAAAGAATGAAACTAGAACACTTTCTAACACCATACACAAAAATAAACTCAAAATGGATCAAAGATCTAAGCATAAGACCAGAAACTACAAAACTCCTAGAGGACAACATAGGCAAAACACTCTCTGACATAAACCAAAGCAGGATCCTCTATGACCCACCTCCCAGAATATCGGAAATAAAAGCACGAATAAACAAATGGGACCTAATTAAAATTAAAAGCTTCTGCACAACAAAGGAAACTAAAAGTAAGGTGAAAAGGCAGCCTTCAGAATGGGAGAAAATAATAGCCAACGAAACAATGGACAAACAATTAATCTCAAAAATGTACAAGCAACTCCTGCAGCTCCATTCCAGAAAAATAAACGACCCAATCAAAAAGTGGGCCAAAGAACTTAACAGACATTTCTCCAAAGAAGACATAGATATGGCTAACAAACACATGAAAGGATGCTCAACATCACTCATTATCAGAGAAATGCAAATCAAAACCACAATGAGGTACCACTTTACACCAGTCAGAATGGCTGCCATCCAAAAGTCTCCAAGCAATAAATGCCGGAGAGGATGTGGAGAAAAGGGAACCCTCTTACACTGTTGGTGGGAATGCAAACTAGTACAGCCACTATGGAGAACAATGTGGAGATTCCTTAAAAAACTGAAAATAGAACTGCCGTATGACCCAGCAATCCTACTGCTGGGCATACACACCAAGGAAACCAGAATTGAAAGAGACACGTGTATCCCAATGTTCATCGCCGCATTGTTTACAATAGCCAGGACATGGAAGCAACCTAGATGCCCATCAACTGACAAATGGATAAGAAAGCTGTGGTAAATATACACAATGGAATATTACTTGGCCATTAAAAAAATTCATTTGAATTAGTTCTACTCAGGTGGACGGAAGTGGAGCCTATTATCCAGAGTGAAGTAAGCCAGAAGGAAAAACAAAAATACAGTATTCTAAAGCATATATATTGAATTTAGAAAGATGGTAACAAGAACCCTGCATGCGAGACAGCAAAAGAAACGCAGATATATAGAACAGTCTCGTGGACTCTGTGGAAGAGGGCAAGGGTGGGATGATATGGGAGAATGGCATTGAAACATGTTAATTATCGTATGTGAAATCAATCACCAGCCCAGGTCTGATGCTCGGGGCTGGTGCACTGGGATGACCCAGGGAGAGGGAATCTGGAGGGAGGAGGGAGGGTGGTTCTGGAGGGGGAACATATGTATACCCATGGCGGATTCATGTCAATGTATGACAAAACCAACACAATGAAGTAAAGAAAATTAAAAATAAATAAATAAATAAAAAATTCTTTTAATAATCCCATTTTACTTTAGATTTGAATTTTAACTCATTATATCAGTGCAAGCATAATAACACATCATGAAAATATTATGAACTGGAAAATAATTATTATGAACCTAGGTTGTAGTACATATATAAAAATAAGAATTCCACCTAATATTTACATAGTAGTGGCTTTGATTTGAACTGTTTAAATAAAGCCATTTTAAATGTTATTGCACTGGATAAAAAATAAATAAATAAAGGAAAACGCGAGTTTTAGCCATTTTTAAAATGCTAGATTCTTACTGATCAAACAGGAAAAAAAAGCATAATTTTTGTTTCTATTTAAAAAACGTAAATATGTATTTTATTTTCTCATTCTATAGGACTATATACAGGATTAAGAAAAGTATTAATATTTTCACTTCTTTGGGGGATATAGAAATATCACATCATTCAATATTTAAAAAAATTGACTCAGGAAAGCACAAGCTGATTTAATTTAAAAATCAAGTTATAGAAATGTTCTTTTGTTAATTTTCTCAAAGGATAGTAACTGACAGAGCCCCTTAGTGGTGTATGTTGTAGGGGCTTCAAAGTACAAATTTGTAATTAACACACAGTTGTTGATCAGGTTCTGAATTGTGTCAGACTTTTTGTGACCCCATGGACTGCAGCTTGCCGGGCTTCTCTGTCCTGTCCTATCTCCTGGAGTTTGCTCAAGTTCATGTCCACTGAGCTAGTGATGCTATCTAACATATAAAGATTTTATAAATACAGATGTAAACACAATGTTGGAGATGCTTAAACATTTGCATCTTGTCTGGCAAGCTGATTTAGTTCATTAGTTAAATCACACACAAAAAAACAAACAAAACATTAAGAAATTCTCTGTGACTTCTGAGTTAGTGAAATTTAAATGATTTTTTTGTGACTTATTTTTATGATAATCATTTTAAACTTAAACCAAGTTTTTTTTTTTTAATGACTTTTTATATGTGAATATGTGCTCAGTGTCTAGCCTACCACCATGTAACAAAATTCATGTTAGAATTGCAGTTCATATAATTTGGTATCTCTTCACAATCTTAACAATACCCTTGTTCTAAAGAGCTTTTGATTAAATTTGTGAGGAATATCTGAATGAGTAAATCATTAAAATCCCTATACTCTCAAAAACTAAGTATGAGTAAGAATATCATTAAATTTTAGAACTCTGAATTCAAAGATCATCCCCATCACTTGCTAATGACTTTTCACCTCATTTAGCTTCATTTTCTTGACCTAGAAAAGAGCAAAATAATACCTAACTCACAAGGGTGTCCTGAGAATTAAATAGGTAATATAGCTGAAATTACTTTGTAAATTTCTAGGTATGTCATGACTGAATGGAACTGTTATTTTTCCAACCGCAAAGTTTTGTCTTGTTTTCTTCAAATCCTAGTTCTGGGCATGTAAATGTCCTGAAATAAATTCTATTGAATGCTGAGTAAAAGTCCTCTGGCAGGGTAAATTTTATACAAAGTTCTCTGATAAATGTTTAAAACACACACATACAACACACATTTTTAACAATCCATACATGATGGTTCTCTCAGTATAGGATCTATATGGCAAACCAGCAGTTAACCTTAGAGATTAAAGGGGGAAAAAAGGAAAAAAATAAAAATAAAAGGTTACTGCAGAGCAGTTGATCCGTTCTGTCAAAATGCCAGCTGTCTCTTACTCTTTGCTTCTCAGTATTATTAAAGCTTGCTCCCAGGCATCTCTGTCTCTTCCTCATCTTCCTTCTCTCTCTTTGTCCCAATCAACATGCTGACTGCATTGCTCAATTACAGAACAAATGTAACTTTCTGTCCTCCTCTGTTCAGCCACATTTTAGCATCATTAACAGATGCTATCATTAAGACCCCTAACGGAAATCATGAACTAAGTATATTCTTTGCCCCTCTTGTTTTTCATTCTTTTTCAGAAAGATAAGCCATCTGCTTTACACCCCTTAAAATTACAAGTTTCTTTATAACATCAATCTTGCATTTATCTTAATAACATAGATATTGAAGTTCAGAAGTTTAATTTGCATAGAGCTATTTGTTGGTACTGAAATAAATTAAATTTGAGTATCATAAGCGAGATATCAATTTCTGGTTGTAGTATGTTTTAATAAATATAAATATAAACAATAAGGCTCATACTTACCAAATTTTACCATACATAATTTCAGTAAAAATGCCCTCTAAAAATATATTGTGGAATGATTATGAAATACTAAATAAATATTGTATTTATGAAAAGTTCAAGCATAATAATGTTGCAAGAAGGGGGTTCCCTTCCAGGACCTGAAAGTGGATTCTTGTCTTACACACAGAAATGAATTGTCCAAGGAGACACACATGCTGACAAAGAAAGACATTTTATTGGGAAGACACACTCACCCAAGATGGATGCCAGTGAGACGGCTTCTGGGAGGTGGTGTCTCCTTTTGACCTTTCCTGAACTCTTTTGGTTAGCGGTGTCTTATTAGTTTTGTGTTCCTTACTAGGACTTCTTGTCACAAAATAGCTCATGCAAATGGTTACTATGGTTCCTGGCTGAGGATGGCAGTTTCAGTCAGTGTGCTTTCCCTAACAATAACACTTTGTGGACAACTGGAAATACTAGTTATCTTTATATTCACATATGAAAAATATCAATGCTACTCGAGAGAAAGAGAAAATTTCAAGCTGAACCAAAATAAAGGAACACAGAATGTAAATATATATTAGATTATTAAAATAAAGAAAAAAAAACTGACTTCCAGAAATTTTTATTTAAATAGCACTTGTATTTTATATTCCTCTAGTGTAATTGATACACAAAAAAATATTTTAAAAAATTATTATTATTTCACATTAATGTGGTGGGTCCTGAAAATAATAGTACCTTTTTCTACAAAAATGAGCTAAGAAGCTTGAGGGCTGGGTATAGAAAAAAGAGAAGTTACCAATTGTTCCTACACTTTTTATTATCATAACCAACCACGCAACAGCTCCAGCAAAGTGAGAAACTTGAATCTATTCCTCTCAGTGGTGATAAAAAGATAATTTTACTTGTATTATCCACTTAGTCTCTGAGTCATGTCCTACTCTTCGTGACCTTATGGAGTGTAGCCCACCAGGCTCGCCTGTCCCTGGGATTTCCCTGGCAGAAATATTCTAGTGAGTTTCCATTTCCTCCTGCAGGGTATCTTCCCAATCCAGAGACCAAACCCTCATCACCTGCGTCTCCTGAACTACAGAAGGATTCTTTAGATCTGCCACCTGGGGAAGCTCATTATCTACTCTTGCCTTGGTAAAATTCACAATTCCCCTTTGCATCTCCTTTCAATACATTCTCTTTGTCAGTTCTTCCTTTTCTTTTGAAACCCTATACCTGAGAAAATCCTAGGGTTTCTTTACACCCTAGGAGTGACCCAGGGCTAAGAGTTCCCAGGCTTTGGATTTTAAGCACACTAGTAATTCAAAACAAGTTATCTCCAGGCAAGGCTTCTTTTCTAAACAGTGAACATTAGCATTTTAATGTCTCAAACTCAAACACTGATTCCCAGCCCCCAGATGCATTATTTTTGCCATTATATGTCTTAATGAATGCTTGCTTTCATGCTATTTTGTTTTACTCTTTGGAGCTTTTATCACCTCATATGCTACACATTTGCATGTTCATTTGGCCATCTCCACTATAGCCCCTAATCTAAAAGGGAGCTTAATGCACATTTCTTGAGTGAATGGGAATGAGAATAAGAATGAATAAGAGTTCTGATTACATAGAAGTCAATAAATACAGTATTATACTATTTTTTATGCTGCTGTTTAAAACTGCCACAAACCAAGCAGCTTAAAGATGACTTAAAACAAACAAACAAACAAACGTATACCTCTATAGAATAGAACTGATTCTCATCTTCCATTTTTTTCTTCCGATTTTTAAGGACTCTTGTGATCACACTGGACACATTTGATGCCTAAAACTTGGAAGCTGTGATCTGTGAAATTTGAAACAAATCTTGTAGACAGAGTTTTAGGTGAAGTAGAAAAGAATAGCTTCATAGCTTTACCAGGCAAAGAGGGAGAATTTGATGAGGAGTTTTAAAACTAGAGTTTAAAGGTGGGAACAATGAACGGCAAGTCACTCAGTCATGTCCGACTCTTTGCGACCCCAGGGGCTCCTCCGACCACGGAATTTTCCAGCCAAGAGTACTGGAGTGGTTACCATTTCCTTCTCCAGGGGATCTTCCTGACCCAGGGATCAAACCCAGGTCTCCTGCATTTCAGCCAGACGCTTTACCATCTGAGCCACCAGGGAAGCCCAAAAGGTGGGGTAGGGTAGCTGATAAATAGGGTCTGTATAGGGCCTGCATTCCTTTAGACTGATTTTAGATAATCTTTTGATGAACTCCTTTGTTTCTTTTAATCTGGCCTCAGGTAGTGTTCTCTCCCTCTTCCAACAACACAAAAGATAACTCTATACATGGACATCACCAGATGGTCAATACCAAAATCAAACTGATTATATTCTTTGTAGCCAAAGATGGAGAAACTCTATGCAGTCAGCAAAAAGAATACTGGGTGCTGACTGTGGCTCAGATCATGAACTCCTTATTGCAAAATTCAGATTTAAGTGGAAGAAAGTAGGGAAAACCACTAGGCCATTCAAATATGATCTAGAGCAAATCCTTTATGATTATACAGTGAAAGTGACAAATAGGTTCAAGGAATTAGATCTAATAGACAGAGTGCCTGAGGAACTATGAATGGAGGTTCACAATCACTGTACAGGAGGCATAATCAAAACCATCCCCAAGAAAAAAAAATGCCAGAATGAAAACTGGTTTTCTGAGGAAACTTTACAAATAGCTGGGCAAAGAAGAGAAGCAAACGGGAAAGGAGAAAGGGAAAGATGTACCAGTCTGAATGCAGATCTCCAAAGAAAAGCAAAGAGATGAAAGAAAGACTTCATAAATGAATAATGCAAAGAAATAGAGGAAAACAATAGAATAGGAAAGACTGGATATCTCTTCAAGAAAATTAGAGATACCAAGGGAATATTTCATGCAAAGATGCACACAATAAAGGACATAAACAGCAGGACCTAATAGAAGAAAAGGAAATCAAAAAGAGCTGGAAAGATTGCACACAAGAAGTGTACAAAAAAAGATCTTAAAGACCTAGATAACCACTATGGTTTAGTCACTCACCTAGAACCAGACATCCTGGAGTGGAATATCAAGAGGACTTTAAGAAGCATTACTACAAACAAAGCTAGTGGAGGTGATGAAATTCTAGCTGAGTTATGTCAAATCCTTAAAGATGATGCTGTTAAACTGCTGCACTCAATAGGCCAGAAAATTTGGAAAACTCTGCAGTTGCCACAAGACTTCTTATTGTTCCTTCACACTGTCATGTCTGACTCTTTGCAACCCCATAGACTGCAGTGTGCCAGACTTCCCTATCCTGCACCATCTCCCAGAGTTTCCTCAAACTCAACCCTCTCATCCTTTGTCATCCTTGTCTACTTCTGTATGCACTTTCTCCCAATATCAGGGTCTTTTCCAATAAGTTGGTTTTGGCATCAAGTGGCCAAAGTATTAGAGCTTCAGCTTTAGCATCAGTCCTTCCAATGAATATTGAACATTGATTTCCTTGAGAATTGAGTGATTTAATCTCCTTTCTCTCCCAGAGACTCTCAAGAGTCATCTCCAGCACCACAGTTTGAAAGCATCAATTTTTCAGCATTTTTTATTGTCCAAATATTACATCCATATGTGACTACTAGAAAAACACAGCTTTGAGTATACAGAAATTTGTAGGGAAAATAATGTCTCTTTTTTTTAAGACACTGACAATGTTTGTCATAGCTTTTCTTCCAAAGAGTAAGCATCTTTTAATTTCATGGCTGCAGTCATTGTACACTTGATTTTGGAGATGAGGAATCTAAAGTCTGTAACTATTTCCATTGTTTCCCCATCTATTTCCCATGAAGTGATGGGGCAAGATACCATGATGTTCATTATTTGAGTGCTGAGTCTTCATTTCAATCCCAAATAAGGGCAATGCCAAAGAATGTTCAAACTATTGCACAAATGTACTAATTTCACATGTTAACAGATAATGCTCAAAATCCTTCAAGCTAGGCTTCAGATAGTACATGATGATTTAGAAAAGGAAGAGGAACCAGAGATCAAATTGCCAACATCTGTTAGATCATAGAAAAAGCCAGAGAATTTCAGGAGAACATCTCTTTCTGCTTCATTGTCTATGCTAAAGCCTTTGACTCTGAATCACATAAAGCCGTGGAAAATTCTTAAAGAGATGAGAATACTAGACTGCCTTATCTGTCTCCTGAGTAACGTATATACAGGTCAAGAAGCAACAATTAGAACTAGACATAAAACAAGGGACTGGGTCAAATTAGGAAAGGAGTACATCAAGGTTGTATACTGTGATCCTGCTCATTTAACTTGTGTGCAGAGTATGTCATGTGAATTGCCAGGCTGGATGAATCACAGAATGGAATCAAGACTTCTGGGAGGAATAACAATATTCTCAAATATGTAGATGACACCACCCTTCCAGCAGAAAGCTAAAAAGCCTCTTGATGGATGTGAAAGAGAAGAATGAAAAAGCTGGCTTAAAACTCAGCATTTAAGATAATGGCATCTCATCTCATCACTTCATGGTGAATAGATGGGGAAACAATGGAAACAGTGACAGACTTTATTTTTTGGGCTCCAAAATCACTGCAGATGGTGACTGCAGCCATTAAATTAGAAGATGTTTGTTCTTTGTAAGAAAAGCTTTGACAAATGTAAACAGCACGTTAAAAAGCAGTGACATCACTTTAGAAAGATGGTAACAATAACCCTGTATGCGAGACCACAAAAGAGACACAGATGTATAGAACAGTCTTTTGGACTCTATGGGAGAGGGCAAGGGTGGGATGACATGGGAGAACGGCATTGAAACATGTAAATTATCATGTGTGAAATCAATCACCAGCCCAGGTTTGATGCTTGATACAGGGTGCTCAGGGCTGGTGCACCAGGATGACCCAGAGGGATGGAATCGGGAGGGAGGTGGGAGGGGAATTCTGGAAGGGGAACGCATGTATACCCATGGCGGATTCATGTCAGTGTACTCCAAAACCAACACGATAATGTAAAGAAACAAAAAAAAGCAGTGACATCACTTTGTCAACAAAGGTCCATCTAGTGAAAGGTATGGTTTTTCCAGTAGCTACGTATGGATGTGAGAGTAGGACTATAAAGAAAGTTGAGTGCTGAATTGATGCTTTTGAACTGTGGTGCTGGAGAAGACTCTTGAGAGTCCCTTGTACTGCAAGGAGATCCGATCAGTCAGTCCTAAAGGAAATCAAACCTGAATATGCCTCTGAAGGACAGATGTTGAAGCTGAGCCTTCAGCACTTTGTCTACCTGATTCAAAGAGTCGACTCATTGGAAAAGACTCCAATGCTGGGAAAGATTTTGGGCAGGAGGAGAATGGGGTGACAGAGGATAGGATAATTGGATGTCATCACTGACTCAATGAACGTGAGTTCAAGCAAACTCTGGGACATAGTGAAGAATAGCAAAACCCAGAGTGCTGCAGTTCATGGGGTTACAAATAGTTGGACAGGACTTGGCGACTGAACAACAACAGCAAAGTCTTCTATCAAATGAAGAATGCTAACTCCTTCTTGGGGGGGTTCTGATTCTATAAAAAGCTCAAAGATATTGTTATGTGTACCCCTTGAGATAAAAACAGGACTCTGCCTGAGACTGTAGTATTGTTTCTTGGTTGCTTCTCTCTTGTCTCTGAATCCCTCTCCTTCCTTAACTAGATTAGCTTGAATCTGCCCTTTGAAACTCAGGGAACTTCACATGGCTGAACAGAAATTCTTCTATGCCCAGGACCCCAACTAGTTTCATCCTTGGATAATAAACCCTATTTACAAACTTCCACCTCTAACTTCAATTCTTCTTTACTGCGAAACCTAGTATTTTCACATATTCAAAGATTAGAATGTAAACATTTTTCAGAGAGACATGTCTGCTTACCACAAATATCTAAGGATTTGATTATAGCATAGCATATTCAATTTAGCAAATGAGAGGATTGGATTTTTAAAATCACTGATAAAATACTGGATTCAAAGAAAATTTGGGTTAAAACAAAGTTTGCCCTCCTTAGAGGAAAATAGAATAAGTCATATTATTCATTAATGCAAAATCTCAAAAGAAATACCAGACTAGAATCATGTGGGAAAATGTAGAAAAATGGAAAAATGGAAAAATCATTCAAGGGTATATTTATAATACTTGGAGTATGACAAGCTAAATAAAGCATACATATCAGTGGATGAATAATAAAAAGAAACTTACAGAATGCATAAGATGACATTTTAAACAATCACAAGTATACACATGATTAAAAGGCACAATCACAAATGGAAGTATAGCTTTAAACAAGACATTGAAGCCTTTGATTTATAAAGAATGCTTGACGTTGACGTTTACAGGAAAAAATTGATTATGTACCAAAAGGAAAATTACATACCAAAAGGGGAAAAATACAATCTATAGAAAAGTAATGAAGACATTTACTAATGAAGAAATTTACCATTTTGGCAGTCAATTTAATGATTTGAAAAAAAAAATCTGTCTTATTTTTGGTCTTTAAATTCTGAGCAATTGAAACATGATTGCACTCATTAGTAAAATAAAAACTAGGAACTTAAAGTGGAATTTCTGTAGAATTCATAAAATATGAAAATATTGTAAAGCAAAGTTTTTCAAACTGGCTGCATTTTTTATACCTCTTTGTAAACTGTTATTTTTATTGTGATTATTGTTGCCATAAATTTCTACCCAACATCTCGGATGGTACAGGGGTGGGGAGGGTTCAGGATTATAATTTATGGCTTTCTCTATTCTAGGAATTTCCCTCAGAGAAAATTATAAAATTCATTATTATAGTGACTCTTGGAATGCAAGACCAAGAAGAAACTGAAAGGAAGATGGATACAGAAGGAGTGTGGAGATTAAGGGTTAAGAACAGGAGCCCTGGGCTCTGGGACTCCTTTGGGAAGCTTCCTCCAACTGCAATATCAAAGCAACGAGCTGGAAGGAAAGGATGGGCTTATGTTGCTTCTGCTAAGCACCAAAATAAATAAATAGAAAGAATTAATTTTTAATAATCAAAAGATCTAAAATGCATGTAAATATCATCATTGAATTCATAACAATGTCTCCTAAATTTTTAAGATTCTTTTGTACTTAAAAATAAATTGAGCTGACTTCGCTCACTTTCATTAAACATGTTTCAGAGTCTACATATTCTGCTATTTGGGATTTTATTTGCAAAAAACCTGATAAAACATTTTAATTCAATTGTATCTCTATAAAAATGATAGGATGTTAACCAAGATATTTAATTAATTTTATATTCATTCTAGAGACTTCATAAAATGTAAATGATGATGGAAAATAATGATTCTTTCATTCAAGTCAAACATGACCTGAAAAAAATTGTTGATAAATGTCAATTATCAATATATGTCCAGTGCCTCTCTTGGTTTCTTCCTTTTCTGTCTAGTACACTTTATTCTAATTATGAAATCTACCCTTTCAAGATCACATTTTTCCCTTGACTTCTGTGAAAAATTGGAATTCATGTTGAGCGCTAAGAATGCCTATAAGTCATAGGCAAGTTTAGATAACAAGTTGGGTATTTTGTCATTTTCCTTGTTATTTATTATTTTGCCCTTATCTCCCTGAGTAAAATAAAGTGCATTGCTTCCAGCTTTTCAACCACAATAATAATGGATAAGGGTTTTTAAATAGTATGTTCCCTAAAATTATTTTAGAATAGATTTGAAGATTTTTTTTCTTTGTTTATTTGGGTGGTGGGAGTGTTTACAGCTGTTATTTTACATTTATTGAACAAAATATGAGATAAAGATGGCAAGAAACCAGAAATAAATTTAATTTTTTTACTTTAAGGTATGCATTTAATCAAAATAGTTACAGTTAGAAACATCTGAATTCATCCAAGCATAATCAGTTGTCTATAATATGTCCATATGTGATACATAGTCTGCTCATATATTTTATATACTTATATTACTTTATAACTTCTTAATAATTAGGTAGATGAATACTTATATTGCAGGAAGGGGAATTTTTCTATCCCCTTCCTTTTTTTTTTTCTTTTGGCTGATTGAATAATTAATATGATATAAAACAGGTTAATAGAGGAAAAACATATTTAGTTCTTTACATACAGGAAACCAACATACTTAAGAGGTTCTGAGATAGAACTGTAAAATGAAGTATATATGCCATTCTCATATAAGGAATGGAATAGGTGTCTGGGATTTCTAGGCACAGGAGGGTCATTCATAGAACCATAAAAAACAAAGTGTAGATATTAACATTTGATAGTTATATGTTTGGAGAAGGCAATGGCAACCCACTCCAGTACTCTTGCCTGGAAAATCCCATGGATGGAGGAGCCTGGTGGGCTGCGGTCCATGAGGTCAGGATGAGTCCGACACTACTGAGCAACTTCATTTTCACTTTTCACTTTCATGCATTGGAGAAGGCAATGGCAAGCCACTCCAGTGTTCTTGCCTGGAGAATCCCACGGATGGGGGAGCCTGGTGGGCTGCCGTCTATGGGGTCACACAGAGTCAGACACGATTGAAGCGACTCAGCAGGAGCAGTAGCAACAGTTATATGTTTACCCTGCATACAGATGGGGAAAATGAGATAAAATTTATTTCTGGCAGTAACTTTTTTTCTGGGAAAAATGCCTAATTTAAAGTCTTCCAAGTAGTTAAGGGAGTGTAGTAGTTTCTCTTGAACCCTTGGAGTAGTCACTGTCTACATCTCAAAATAATTTACATGCCAAAGTGGTATGTACATCTTGGGGAGGCCTATACTGAACCTCTACAATATTTGCTACTAACTTACATTTGTTCTGTCATTACACTAGAATGTGTGGCTTAATTCTAAACTAGCTGAACACTTCAGTCTTTCATCTTTCTGGGCCTTTCTAAGATGCAAATTGCAAATGAGACCAAGAGAAAGTCAGAGAGTATTAGCTGTGTGATAGACACATGTGTCCTTACAGTGGAATGTTCCACAGTCCAGGGCAGTTCTGTTTGTACCTCTCACACACATAACTTTCCTTTGTATTTATAACTGAGAAAGAGGTAAATGAACTTCTATTTTTTCTTACAAATACAGAAAATGTTTTCAGTTTTAGGTCCTTTTTATCCCAAAAGGAAACTTGGATTGTTTTTTCCATACTACACATACCTACAAAAGCACAATTTTTAAAGAAAAGCTACTGACAAGTGTTTTCATACACTTTTTTTTTTTCCTTCTTTTTTGAAAGTGCTTTATAGGTAGTAGAGATAACGATCAGATAGGTGCATTTTTGCACACTCCTGTGTGACTGTTCCCTGATGTTCAGAGGGTTGTCACTCCTAACCAATTGATCCCAAGGTACTTGACTTATGAACCAGCATCTTTCCCCTCATTAGCCTTCTACCCTGCAGGCTTATCACCCTCATCCAAGAGGGCTAACATAATCATTATTACATATCACATTGACTGTGTCACATATGCCTTTAAACTGGTTTGTATTCTTTTAAATCAGATTTGAATTGGTCACCTGGAAGGCAAGGACCTCCTGCATGATTGTTTCTGATTATCTCATCTCTTTCCCCATGAGTTTCTGTCCATCTTCCAATTTAAAATGATATAATGACTTATGATACCTAGACTGCTCTATTCTTTTCCTGTCCTCTTTGCAGTCATCCTAATGGATTGGGTTTTTATCTTGTATTACACAAAAGAATGAAACAATGCTTTATGGCATCTAGCAGCTTTGTTCTCCAAATTATTTTATACTCTTTCTTATTTTCAGGGAATTGCATTCACTTTTCAGAGAAGAATTAAAAGACTCTTCATTCTTTGTCTTAATATACCATTTATTAAAACATTTCCCCCCAAATAGTTTCTATTGTAGGCTTTTTTATGTGATGCATGTGGTTTAACATATTGTTCCCAATGAGTACACACAGGTACCCCTGCCCATAGGCCAAGAGATGCCTTTTCTTTTAAAAGCCAAAATCACTTTGTGCTACTACAGAGAATCTTTTTGGGTCATTTAGAAGCAGTTAAAATGTCAGCTTTCTTAAAAAAAAAAAAACGAAAAAGAAAAAGGAGCCTTCAGTTATGCAAAGGTCAAATTACCTTCACATTTAGACAGAATAAATAAAACATTATGTCCATTAAGCTTATACTGATGAAACATCCAGCCTCTGAAAACATTCAGTTAAGGAAAGGAAAATGTCAGGAAGACCCTGATAAAACAATAACTATTAAGAATTTCTTTTACCAAAGAATACAATATATAAAGATGCATACTATAGATACAGATGAGATAAATATTGTGAGTTATTTACAATGTTAGAAATATAACTATACAAATGTCAGAGAACAATAGCATACATTTGCATACAGGCATAGATGTAAATTGAAAGGGTGATAAATTACAATTAGACAGAAATATTAGCAAAACAAAGAAAAAGAGGAATAAGAAAGAGCAAAACGGAAATGAAAAGGACAAAAAAAAATCTGTATGTTATACTATATCTGGTAGAAGAGGATCTTTTTTCCTCTATTTTCCTAAGTTCTGGGCTGGGACATCACTACTCCTACACTCCATATTCAAAGCTGAATTAAAGCAACAAGCAGATATTGATGACCAAATGTACTTCTTGTGTGGATGAGGAAATTCACAGGAAAACTGAATAAAATTCCCTGAAATGGCCCAAACCGCCACCTTAAATGGGCCTCCCTTGTGGCTCAGCTGGTAAATATCCACCTGCAATGTGGGAGACCTGGGTTCAATCCCTGCAGAAGGGAAAGGCTACCCACTCCAGTATTCTGGCCTGGAGAATTCCATGGACTATACAGTCCAGGAGGTGGCAAATAGTCAAACACGACTCAGTGACTTTCACCACCTTAAATGGGCTTCTCAGGTGGTGCTAGTGGTAAAGAACCCACCTGCCAATGAAGTAGACACAAGAGACACAGGTTTGGTCCCTGGGTAGGGGATATATCCCCTGGAGGAGGGCATGGCAATCCACTTCAGTATTCCTGCCTGGAGAAACACATGGACAGAGGAGACTGGCAGGCCATGGTCCTCAGAGTTGCAATGAGTCAGACCCAACTGAAGACACTTAGCCAACATGCATGTACCACCTTAAATACCATCTTCAGCTAAAGACTTCAAAGAAAAGTTTTGGAGACCAATTAAGCTAAGGTACTCAAAAAAGGACAGTAAACAAAAATAAGGCATTTACACAGCTTTAAGGCTGAGCCATCTCCATTGATGAGTTTCTTATGACTTAGAGGCATTTTGTTACTGAATCGGTCACCCAGAACCATGCCCAAGTCCTAGCCTTGGCAGAGATCTCCTACATCATCCAGAGAGGTTCTTTTTACAATTGGATTCACATAGTCAATAATGGAACTGGTGTTGAGACTGGCCCACACAAGCTTTATTCAGTGGGCAAAGAATAGAGAAGTTGGAACCTTGTTGATAAACATCAACTCAAAATAACCCTTAAGCCAAAACATGTCAATCTTTATTTTGGGGTTGCATGCTCTATCTTTCAAAACCATAAACTTTTAGACATGAGGAAATAGGAACAAAAAGTGATGATACTTGTTATAAGCATGGTTAGGTAAAGGCCAAAGGGAGTTTACCAAAGGAAAGTGCTCATTTCTGCAGCACTCTGAGCATGTTGACAACAAAAATGACCAAAATGGAGTCACCTACACTAAGTGCCATGTTATCAAACAGAGATTTAACCATAGTTTCAACCTCTCCCAGTAATGCATCTTAAACCTCTCAATCAGAAATAACCTGATCAGCACCAGTGAGGTCATCTGCCTGACAGACCACTGCCATCCTCTGAAGGACAGTGATCACGCCACAACCAATCTGCTCATTGCTAGTAGAGCTTTCTTTTCTCACACCCTTCTCCCTGGAGAAGTTTTTCATTTTCTGCAGCTCCTTGGTGCTCCCTTCTGTCTGTTACGTGGGATGTTGCCTGATTCAGAAAATGTTGAGTAGAGCCGGTAAGATCTTTGAATGTTACTCAAATGAATTTTGTTTTTTTTAACAAATATAAGAGTAATAATTCTGGAAGCCAGCTGCTAGAGCTGGAATCATGACTGACTCCACTTAAAGCACACCATATTTTCTAAAATAATTTTCAGTCAATTACTTAACCTCTTTATGCTTCATTTTGCTCATAAAATGGGCAATTAGAGCAGCACACTTCTTAGATGGGCATGTCAGGAGAATTAAAGGTGTGAAAAGCTGAGTTTGCACTTGGCCTTTAGTGCACACCCTCAGTACTGTCTGCATTATTTCTCTGGACACCAAAATCTCAATCTGATTTTTATATCCATTTAAGGGATATATCTTCTCTACATAGTTATAATACTTGCTATACTTCCCTGAGGGCTCAGATGGTGAAAGAATCTGCCTGCAAGGCAGAAGACCCAGATTCGAATCCTGGGACCCAGAATTCAATCCCTGGCTACCCACTCCAGTATTCTTGCCTGGAAAATTCCATGGACAGGGGAACCTGGTGGGCTACAGTCCATAGGATCACCAAGAGTTGGACACGACAGAGTGACTAACAAATTCAACACACGTGGTTATATACTTGCAAACATTTTTTCATCCAGAGCTCTGCAGAGGATCAAAGGATTTAACTGATCAAAAATCCCTAAAGGTTTGATTTAACATTTAGTAATACTAATCTTAAAACGTGTAAAATAAACTCTTTTGAAATGACATTAAAATGTGATATTTTCAGTGAAACAAACTACATTAACAGCAAATTAGATTTATAATATATTGTTAATTTTATATTATTACATCCTAACAATAGTTTTTGAATTTATTTATTTATTTATTTAATATTTTTCAGTTTTTTAAAATATTTTTAATGAAGCTTAAAATGGTCAGGGTCAGCATGAACTCTGATCATATAGAGTTATAATCTGGATTCAAACCTGCTTTCCTAAGTGTGTGTGTGTGTGTGTTTCCTCTTCTCTCTCTCTTTGCCAGCATCCTTTAAGATGAATAATACTTTCTCTAAGGCAACGTTTCTATATCTAAGCCTAATAGACCTTTTTCTTTCCTTTGTACTCTTTGTTAAAAGCCTTTGTAATGGAAAGTACCTTTCTTTGTGTCCTGCATTTTCCCTTATCTGAAGAGAAGGCTGCCTGCAGGCAGTCCCTTTGAGTTCTAGGAGGTTGCTATAACCTTCTTTGTGATTAGATCACCAGCAAACTGCTTCTTTCTGGCATAATGCACTTCTAAAACACTAATGAAGGGAAAATGAGCCAAACAATTAACTTTCTAGGTTGAAGTGGAGTGGCAGGTAGATCTTTGTTCTGTTCTTAGAGAGAGAATAAGTATAATATCTCATTTTTACATCAATATTGTTTTGGAATATTGTATGTGGTTTTACTTTATTTTATTTTTTTTCTTTTACTTTAGGAAAGGCAATGGACTAGCTTAAAAGGAATGCCAAATTAAAGCTAAGGATTGACACAATTTTTATAACTAACCTTTGACAGAATTTTTTAGTTTGTGGACTTTCTCTAACATTTGCATTATCGTTTCCTAATCTTGAAAAAAAATTATATTTGATAAGTTAAAAATGTAATAAACTATACAAATAATTTCACAGTACACAACTACTAACTACCAAAAATGTCAAAACACATTTGTCACTGTCTTGTGGTGAAGGAAAACATAGTACCCCCAAATATGCCTTTTTGGCAAAAGGGTTATTTTGATCTGATTGTTTTTAAGAAATACCAAGCATAGGAGAAGCTCTGAAAACAAAGTAGAGCTTACTCTTTTGTAAGAAAAAAAATTATATTTATAAGAGAAATATTCATTGGAAGGATATATCCCTCTTTTTACCAGGAAGAGTAGGATGGTATTTCTAGAAACTTTTCAATGGCAAAAGCAGCTACTTAAATTTGCATAGCAATTTTACTCTTGTTTAGTGCTCTTACTTGATAACCTCCCATAATCAAATCCCTCTATCATTATGGAATCTTGCTTAGTCTTTAGCTGGATATGGTATTTATGGTGGTGATTTGAGCTATTTGGGGCAAATTGCTTACACTTCCTGGGGTGTCTCCACGGAATACAAAGGTATGTATATTATTAAACCTGTGTTTGTTTTTCTCATGTTTATCTTTGTTATTACATGGGGGGTCTCAGCCAAGAAGTTAGAAACATAAAGGGAAAATATTTTTTCTTCTCCTACAGTTGTACCATGAAGCTAGTGTACAAAATGTAAGTTTTCCAGTTGATATACTAATATTCACATTCTGTATGTGGAGGGTTGAGCAGTGGATGCTCACATGCTGCATTTGGAGTGAAATTCCAAAAACAATAAGAATGTCAGTTGTAGGTGAAAAAAAAAAAAACTAAAACTAAATTTTCTTGGGTCAGATAATATAGGTCCCTTCAGAATAGCAAAAAGAACTTGAGGTTTCTCGTCCAATATGGCTGAGTGGAAGGACTTGCACCCCTTTCTTCTTGAGAGAATCTCAAAATCACAACTAATTATTGAACAACCATCACCAGAAGAATGCTGGAATGCACCAGAAAAGACACCCCATGTCCGAAGACAGAAAGATGATGGGAGGGGCACAATCACAATAAAAACCAAATCCCATACCCACCAGGTGGGCGACGTACAAACTGGAGGACTATAATATCAAATAAGTTCCCCCACTGCTGTGAAGGTTCTGGATCCCACATCAGGCTTCCCAGGCTGGGATCTGATAAAGAGACTGGGATTCCCCAGAGAACACGACCATAAAGGCTGCAATATTTGACTATAGGACTTCCACAGGACTGGGGGAAACAGAGACTCCAGTCTCGGAGGACACAAATAAAATCTTGCACACACCAAGGCCTGGTGGAAAGCAGCAGTGACCCGACAGGACCCTTAACCATAACTACCTGCTAGTGTTGGAGGGTCTCTTGTGGAGGCATGGGGCAGCAGGCACTCACCACAGGACGGGGGCATTGGCAACAGTCTGTGAAGCTCTCCCTTGGCATAAGCCCTCTTGGAGATCTCCATTAAAGCTACCAGAGAGCCTGTAGATCCCAGCCATCAAAAGATAATTGGATTAAAGCTTTACTGAGCAAGGCTCTGTCCACCAGACTAAGATCCATTTTTCCCATCTCCGGTCCCTCCCATCAGGAAGCTTACACAAGCCACTTAGCCTCCTCCATCAGAGGACACAGAGGATGCAAGAAGAACCACAGACCCACAGTGGCTAAAACAAAAGCCACGACACAGAAATTTCATCAGGATGAAAAAGAGGGAAGTTATATCCCAAATGACCCAGAAAAACAACTAAAGGAAGTGGAGATAGACAATCTTCCAGAAAAAGAAATCAGAATAATGATAATGTGGGTGATCAAGGATCTTGGGAAAACAATGAGGATGCAAGAAATGTTTACCGAAGGCCTGGAACTAAAGAACAAACAAACACGATGAAAAACACACTAGAAGCAATTAATAGCAGAATAACTGAGGCAGAAGAACAGATACATGACCTGGTGTACAGAATGGTGGAAATCACTGCCACAGAGCAGAATATGAAAAAAGAATAATAATAAATAAAGATTGCCTAAAAGACCTCTGGAACAATGTGAAATGCACCAACATTTGCATTATAGGTATCCCAGAAGGAGAAGAAAGAGGTAAAAGACCTGAGATAGTATTTGAAGAGATAGTAGCTGAAAACTTCCCTACCATGAGAAAGGAAATAGGCAACTAAGACCAAAAAGCACAGAGTCTCAGTCAGGATAAACCCAAGCAGGAACACACTGAGACACATAGTAACCAAACAAACAAGTTTAAAAATAAGATAAAATATTAAAAGAAACAAGGGGAAAATGACATATAATATGCAAAGGGACTCCCATCAGTATATCAGGTGACTTATCACCAGAAACTCTACAAGCCAGAAGGGAATGGCATGATATATTTAAAGTGATGAAAAGGAAGAACCTACAACCAATAATACTCTACCCAGCAAGACTCTCATTCAGCTTTGATGGAGAAATCAAAACCTTTCAAAACAAGCAAAAGTTAAGAGAATTCAGTACCACCAAACCAGCTGTACAACAAATGTTAAAGGAACTTCTCTACACAGGAAACATAAAAGAAGGAAAAGGTCTTCAGAAAATAAACCCCAAACAATTAAGAACATAGTAATAGGATCATACATATTAATCATTATCTTAAATGTAAATGGTTCAAATGCACCAATCAAAAGACATAGAGTGGTTGGGTGGATGAAAATGTACGTGTATGCTCTTCCACTTACCACATCACTCTGTTTGACCCTCCAAATTGTATGCCGTTATTTTATATTGGTAGCTTAATCAGGCTCCCATTATGGCTTGCTATTGTCATTATCTTTTACTTTTATTTCTTGCTATTGATTATGAAAACTGATAAACATCTACTATAGTGATCATCTGTTACTCACTTAAGATCACTGTATCATGTGAAAAATTTGGCTTAAAGCTCAACACCCCAAAATTAAGATCACAACATCCAGTCCCATCATTTCATGGCAAATAGATGGGGAAATAGTGGAAACAATGGCTGACTTTATTTTTGGGGGGTCCAAAACCACAGCAGATTGTGACTGCAGTCATGAGATTAAAAGAGGCTTACTCCTTCGAAGGAAAGTCATGACCAGCCTAGACAGCATATTAAAAAGCAGAGACAACTGCTTTGCCAACAAAGGTCCATCTAGTCAAGGCTGTGGTTTTTCCAGTCATCATGTATGGATGTGAGTTGGACTATAAACAAAGCTGAATACCAAAGAATTGATGCTTCTGAACTGTGATGTTGGAGAAGACTCTTGAGAGTCCCTTGGACTGCAAGGAGACCCAACCAGTCCATCCTAAAGGAGGTAAGTCCTGGGTGTTCATTGAAAGAATTGATGTTGAAGCTGCAACTCCAATACTTTGGCCTCCTGATGCGAAGAGTTGACTCACTGGAAAAGACCCTGATGCTGGGAAAGATTGAAGGCATGAGGAGAAGGGGACTACAGAGGATGATATGGTTGGATGATATCACCAACTCAATGAATATGAATTTGAATAAACTCCGGTAGTTGGTGACGGACAGGGAGGCCTGGCAGTCCATAGGATTGCAAAGTCGCACATGACTGAGCAACTGAACTGAACTGAACTGGTGACGATTGCTTAAGAGAAAAATAATGGAACTCTATATTACCAAAACTACCATTTAATAGAAAAGGCTGTAATCACTTTTTTAAAAATCCTGGTGCATATCAGAATTATCTCCAAATTTTTGAAAGACAAAGAATAAGAGCTTGAATTTTATGAGACAGAAAAAATAGTTTGATAACTTTATTATGAATTCTTTATAAACTCTACTACTCTATTATAAAGAAAGTGTGTAATATAGTTTAATTTATTGTTGCTTCTGTTGTTGTCATTGTTTTGTAAACAATGTTGAAACAATTTGGGTGAAGATGGCAATGAAATTGATACATATGATTTGAAGCAGCATATAAGTTTGCAAGAAAGCAAACTACTGAGATGACTCTGGTGTTGTATATAATCACAAACAGTATAGAGAAACCACTGCTAATGGCCTGGCATATCTACCAGAGTATTGGCTCTGTGTGTGTTATAAATTTGCACTGAATTCTCGCTACTGCCATTTTTACAATCATCACATCATTTGTTGTGGTTGATTCTCTATCTTTCAAACTTCTTTTAATAGTGTCCCCTTGTAAACTTCTCATACATTTATGTTTAGCCTTCCCAAACATCATAATATATCACTGAAATATTGTTGGTATTTAAATTGTCATGAAGACTGTTTTCCAACATTACTGATACTCTCCCTTTCCATGGACATGTGTTTCAGGCATTCCTTTTGATCATTTGAATATCATAATAGTTTTGGTAGAACAAAACATTAAAATCTGAAAGGCTGAAACATTTAATCACTATTGTGATACCCTTCAAAACTCCTTTCCCTCTGACATGCTAATAAGTAATATTCAAGATGACACATGCTCCCCCCACTAGGGCCTCTGAGAAACCAAGATAATCATAGACATATTGAAATTTAGTTGTATAAATATATGTGTGTGTATTTATATATAAATATATATATGTGTGTGTGTGAATAATATAATAAGCACATATAAGTTTGTATGAATATGCATAAAACCAGTGATGTCTTAGAAAATGAGTTTATTATTATACTATTGCACATATTATTACCTTAAGTGAGTCAAATTAATTTTCTACAATAAGCGTATTCCACATAAATTCAGGTAACAGTGACTTTCTGTCACTGTGTAACAAGAATTCCATTTACTTTAGTTTCAAATAAGATTTTTCTCATTATCCTGCTTAGCCTTTACCTATAACATTTTTAAAGTTCAAAATTTAACAGGGTGTTCAATGCACTTAGCACTTTTATTAACACTCTCCTCAAAATAACAGCTTTGCTAGATTCTAACTACAACATGATTTCAAAGCTTACTCCCTCATTTAGTCATTCCTTTTGGCTATACCTAACATTCGGGTGCCAAATTCTGTATTATTTATTCACTTATGTGTAATTAATTGCATCAAAACTTAGTTTTGCATATTTATTTTTTCACAGTTAATCTGGTTTAGTATGTCTGTTAGCTTCTGGCTCAGGAAATCTGTCACTGGGCTGCGGTCTCTTCTGATAGTTCTACTGTAAGGGTAGAAATATTCTCTAGAGCTCATTCATGTGACTATTCTCCTGTCACAGTACTTTGTCACGAGTCTCCACAGGTTGTCTTCTAACATGGCAGCTTGTTTTTGCCAGGGTGAGTGAAACAGATAGAGCTGGTGAGCATGCAAAAGTGGAGTAAGACTCTCACTGTAACCTAATAGTAGAAGGAGCATGAAATGCAACAACATTTCTAACATATTTTACTAGTTTCAAGTATGTCAGTACATCCAGCCCATACCCAAAGAGAGGGGGCTGCACAAATGTGTAAAGATCAGGAGTTAGGGGTCATCAAGTGTCTATCTTAAAGGCTGCCTGCTACAATCTTATGATAATTTTGATTATAAACAATATATAACCTAATTCAGGAAATAATGGCATCTTAAAAATATTTTTTTATATAATTTAAGGATTTGTAAATTGTGAAAACACTTTCTAAATTTTCTGTGATTTACCAGTTCATTTTTTAAAAAGCATTCTCTAATGCTTTCTAAAGCTAAGTATAACTTTCCAAGACTAAACCAGGAAGAGATAGATAATATCAATAGACCTATCACAAGCATGGAAATTGAAACTGTAATCAGAAATATTCCACAAAACAAAAGCCCAGGACCAGATGGCTTCACAGCTGAATTCTACCAAAAATTTAGAGAAGAGCTAACACCTATTCTACTCAAACTCTTCCAGAAAATTGCAGACGAAGGTAAACTTCCAAACTCATTCTATGAGGCCACCATCACCCTAATTCCAAAACCCAACAAAGATGCCACAAAAAAAGAAAACTACAGGCCAATATCACTGATGAACTTAGATGCAAAAATCCTCAACAAAATTCTAGCAAATAGAATCCAACAACACATCAAAAAGATCATACATCATGATCAAGTAGGCTTTATCCCAGGGATGCAAGGATTCTTCAATATTCGTAAATCGATCAATGTAATACACCACATTAACAAATTGAAAAATAAAAATCACATGATTATCTCAATAGATGCCGAGAAAGCCTTTGACAAAATTCAACATCCATTTATGATAAAAACCCTCCAAAAAGTAGGACTAGAAGGAACATACCTCAACATAATAAAAGCTATATATGACAAACCCACAGCAAACATTATCCTCAATGGTGAAAAGCTGGAAGCATTCCCCCTGAAATCAGGGACAAGACAAGGGTGCCCACTCTCACCACTACTATTCAACATAGTTTTGGAAGTCTTGGCCACAGCAATCAGAGCAGATAAAGAAATCAAAGGAATCCAGATTGGAAAAGAAGAAGTAAAACTCTCTCTTTTTGCAGATGACATGATCCTCTATATTGAAAACCCTTAAGACTCTACGAGAAAATTACTAGAGCTAATCAGTGAATATAGCAAAGTTTCAGGATATAAAATCAACACACAGAAATCCCTGGCATTCCTATACACTAACAGTGAGAAATCAGAAAGAGAAATTAAGGAAACAATTCCATTCACCATCGAAACAAAAAGAATAAAATACTTAGGAGTATTTCTACCTAAAGAATCAAAAGACTTGTATATAGAAAACTATAGAACACTGATGAAAGAAATCAAGGAGGACACAAACAGATGGAGAAATGT